>CM048845.1:64579532-64967032 GCA_026545225.1 Cornus controversa
TCTGCCGGTTTACAACCTAACATGCTTGTCTCTTTTTGAAGGCCAAGGATGTACTTCCTTTAAGAAATAAAATTGCCCTTATCTGATCTTACAATCTCTGTCCCAAGCAAATACCATAAATTTCAAGTCTTTATCTCAAACTCTTGGGCCAAATGAGCTTTCATCTTGGACACCTCATCAGTATCATCTCCAGTCACCACGATGTCATCTACATATACAATTTGGACAGTGATCTTGCCCTTAGTTCTCTTGATGAACATTGTATGATTAGCATTACTTTGCTTGTACCCAAAGTTGATTAGGCCTTGTGAAATCGGTCAAACCAAGCCCTTAGAGACTGCTTCAAGCCATAAAGCGCCTTCTTTAATTTGCATACCTTCCCTTCTGTAGGGTTTGAAGAATGTTTCCGACATATCTACACCCACATATTTATATTGATGATAAGTAAAATTTACAATAATACTCATTTGGTCTGATAATAAATACGTTTATTTGCCTTGCTGGATATATTTATTTGCTTGTGTTAGTGATGCCATTTTCTTGCATGACACATTAGGAATCATAGTAAATACATGCATAATCTGTTCTCTGTGCATGCGCATGGATGGATGTGCATGTAGGTCTGGGATTTGAATTATGAGGTTTTATCTGACTGCAAGGATTGGGCATAATGGGAGTTATGTTTGTTCTGAGAAAGGCATACATCAATTTAAATGCGTAATTTTTGAATATATGTGATATTACATGCATGAGAATTTGTAGTTCATATGATAATTCTTATGTGTGCATAGCAGTCTGGATGTCTATGATTTTGCAACATATGTAGAGTTCATATGAATTTAATGTTGTGAATGTTGGATTGTAGTGGTATTGGCTACAAATGAGTTTGTATGAGTTTAGTAGTATGATTGGCTATGAATATTGGATTAGTTTGGCATTGGGATGGATGAGATTTGGACATGGATTTGTGTGAGATGGATTGTGGCAGTTGGTTAGAAAAATGACATTTGAAGTGTAAGGATCGACTCATGGAAGACCTCAGGTGCACTGTCTTAGGGTTGACTTCAGGAAAAGTTCTCAGGAGAATGATCCTGGAGGAAGATGCTCTTGTACTTGGAGGATAATGTTAGTTGCCTCAAAAGGGTTGGCGTCCCAAAAAGATCCCTACTGCAGCTCTTCTTTTACTAACTCATTGCTCCAAAGGATCTCTCCACATATGAGAGTCACCACCTGCTTGTGTGCCCCAAACCCCTTCTTAGCACATTATAATGCCATGTCCTTGTCACAACAATGCCATGAACACTAAATCCACTTAACATCATATGGTTCCATGTACTCCGATCCACACTACAACACATACAGTCCCATAGAGATAAGATCCACTTTGGATTATATGGTTTCATGGACCCCAATCACAATACTTTAGTCTTGTAGGTGCCAATTCCACGTTGCATCGTATGGTCCCATAAACCCAAATCGACATCACAACACAATAGATCTCATGGGCAAATAATCCACTGTGCGTCATATGGTCCCATAAACCCATATTGGCATTGCCACAACACAACACAGACATATTGCATTACATCCACTTCGCATCATATGACCCCAGATCCACTTCGTGCTCAGTAATGGTTCAGACTTCACATTCATGAGTTTGTCAAAGCTGTTCTATGAGTGCAAAGACTATATTGTCACCACTTTTCAAGGCAGCATCTGGAGAGAGAGAGTTGATGATATATGCCAGATGAATCGTTTCTTCGAAGGTGAAAGGAGATCCTTCCTAGACGTGGCGAGGCTTCCCAGCCTTTCTATGTCCGGCGAAGTTGAAGGACAGGTAACGGAGAGGGGACATGTTCTCCGAGTGAATGATAGAAACACGGATAGAAGGAGAGCAATGCTCCACGCGTGCTTGGTCGGGAGATTCGACAAAGAGGTGGGAAGCTTAGCAAGAATCGAAGAATGGACAACGAGAGTATGGAAAGTGTCAAGTGGCGTAAAAGTCTTAACCCTGCCGGGCTCCCTTTTGTTGTTCAAGTTTCCATCGGAGAAAGAGGCTACGAGAGTACTGAAAGAGGGAAAGAGAAGGTGGGGCGAGGCTCTGCTGTTATTGGACGTCTGGTATTTCAGGGTGGGTTGTGCGGGCTTGCTGAAACAAAAGAAAGAAAGAAAAGTTTCGATCTATGGTCTTCCATTACATCTTTGGTGCTATAAACTTTTCGTAGCAATCGGAGATATATGCGGAGGATTCCGAAACGTAGAGGCGAATGAGATGATTGACACAGAAAGGGTGATAATCACAGTCAAGAATGGAGGCACAATCCCACAGTTTGTTCTGATAGAAGACGAGCTAGTGGCTTACAAAGTGAGCTTGTCGGAACAGATTGCTCCAGAGCTGGTACCGAGGCACGAATCACTGGAAGGGAGAGACATCAGTAGGCTAATGACGGAGGATGAGTGGTGGAGACGAAAGAGGGAGCTCGCCGGAAAGGCAACCAGCAAGATTTCAGAATTAAAGCACGCTGAGGCGAGAAGACAGGGGCGATGGCAAGCTCACGCGCATGAGGCGAGTGGCGAACAGAGGAGAAGGTTGTCGAAACGTGTCAATAAAGCAGATAAGGATAAGGCTAAAGCAGGATTACGCTGGGTACGTGGCAGCGCCTTTAACGGATCAAATCTGAAAAGTAATTATCCAGTTTCAAATTCAAATGTACATGGGCCTTCAAATAGGCCCAACGGGAATGGGTCAAACAGTATGGGCTCATTTAGACAGCTTACGGCCCAAAACAAATTTGCTTTCCTGGGTTCAAAAAGAAGACATGAGGTCATAGCCCAAAACATACGGCCTGTAGATCAAAAGAACATAACACGGTTGAGCTCACATCGCAGAGAAGACGAACAAAGAGTGAACAAGGCTGAGATTTACAGGAGACGATGGGAGATCGACAAAGGAGTTGAAACCAGAAAGCAGACAATTGCGAACCAGATAACCCAGGAAAAAAGAAACAAGAGAAGACTAAAATGGACAAAAGCTGAAAAGGAAAAGTGGGTACCAAGGTTGGAAACCGGAATCAATGGAAAATCTAAGGTAAGTAGCCTTGTCCAAGATCTCTCTAGCTCTTCATCTCTTCTGGTGGGTGCGGGTACGGGTACATCGAGGAGAATGGAAGATGGGTGTGGAAAAAATGAGAAAGTGGTGGCCGAGAAAGTCAAAACTAAAAAGGCCATGGATGTGGTAGTCTGCAATACTATGAGTGAGGGTATAGAGGAGGTACACATCTGCAGCAGTAAGGAAGAGGACGAATTGACTTTATGCATTGGTAAGGGGGTCAGGATGCAACTGAGAGCAGAGACAGCAAATGCTCTGCTGGAAGAACTGAAACTGTATAGTGGTAGAGAACATCCAGGCAAGAACACGGACAAGGAATTACTTGTAGCTGCAGAGGTGGGTAGTGTTCAAGACACATGCACAGATAGGGAAAAACAGGCAGGGGACAGAGCTGGGTGCAAGTGCAGTGGACACGGCAGAAATCCAACAGCGACAAGAAGGGACTTATGGTCCAACAACAGCAAAGAAGAGCTTGGAATGGGACACGCTCTTGAATCTTTGCTTCTTCCCCTGCCAGTGTGGGAATGTAATGAAGAGCCAGGGGTTGACATCCCGTTGGCAGTAGCAAGAAAGGAGGAGAAAAACAACTTCTCATCAGCAGTAGAGGTTCATGGTAATAGGACTGTGAACAGTGCTGAAGAAATGGGAGAGTTGATGGGTCTCACGTTTGACAGGGATGATGGGCTAGACCTTGAAACATTTCATACTCTTGTGCAAGGATGGGATCCAATTAATCACAAAAAGAGTTCGTCTAGGAAGGGGAAAGAGAACTCAGAAACTTGATCTCTTATGTGAATTATGACGGGAGAAATGGAGGGAAAGGTGAGAGGAGCAGCGGGGGTAGAAGGGGAGAGGGAAGGGGAAAAGAATTGGTGTGTTATGAAGCTTAAAATAGCGTCGTGGAACGTCCGGGGGTTAAATGATCCGGACAAAAGGAAAGTGGTGAAGTCCCTTATCCGTAAGTGGGAGGCGCAAATTGTTTGCATTCAAGAATCCAAGTTAGCTGAGGTGACGGACGGTTTGATGAGGAGCTTGTGGGGAGGTAGATTCATTGAATGGGAGGTCCTTGAAGCAATAGGGTCTTCGGGGGGCATCGTGATTCTTTGGGACAAGAGGTGGGTCTCAAAAGTTGATTCGTGGAAAGGGAGATCTTCCCTATCGCTGTTGTTTTCTTTGGTGGAGGACGGAACCCACTTAACCTTCTCCGGGGTGTATGGTCTGGTAGGGGGTGTGGAGAGGAGAGGGTTGTAGGAGGAGCTAGAGTCAGTAAGCTTGAGGTGGCCAGGGCCGTGGTGTGTGGGAGGAGACTTTAATGAGATAAGGGATCCTAGTGAGAGATCTTCAGGAGGGAGAAGAACGACTGCGATGCGGGAGTTTTCCGAATTCATTAATGCTCTTCAGCTTATCGACCTTCCTATGGAAGGCGCTCGATATACTTGGTCGAGCGGCAGAGAGCACCCTACACTCTCTAGACTAGATAGATTTCTAATTTCGAATGACCTGGAGGAGAAGTTTTTGGATGTAGCTCAAGTAGCTTTGGCTAGAGCGGTGTCGGATCACATTCCCATCATTCTGGACTGCGGGGGTTTGAGGATAGGACGATCTCCTTTCCGGTTCGAAAACATGTGGTTAAAAGTGGAGGGTTTCAAGGATAAAGTTCAAAATTGGTGGGCAAGCTATGAGTGCAGGGGTAACACAAGCTACCGATTGGCTCACAAACTAAAGTGGCTGAAGGAAGATATTAGAAAGTTGAATAAGGAAGAATTTGGAAATCTTAACTGGCGCAAGAACAGAGCGCTATCTGAAATTGCAGAGCTTGACCGGAAAGAGGGGGAAGGGGGTCTCAGCGAAATGGAGGTTGGCAGAAGAGAGGAGTGCAAGGCCGAGTTCGGGGAGATTGCAATGATGGAGGAAATTTCCTGGAGACAGAAGTCCAGAGCGCTATGGCTGAAAGAAGGAGACCAAAATACCAAATTCTTCCATAGACTTGCGAATGCTCATAGAAGGGGAAATCACATAGGCAAGATCCGAATAGACGGGAATATGTTATCTAGAGCAGAAGATATTCAGAGAGGAATTGTGACTTTCTATCAGCAGCTTTATACAGAGAACTCTAGGCACAGGCCGTTGTTGGGAGGCCTTGAGTTTGCAAGCATTTCAAAGGAAGATAAGGTTTGGGTGGAGAGACCCTTTGAGGAAGAGGAGGCGGGGGAGGCTTTAAGGAGCTGTGCCGGAGATAAAGCTCCAGCACCCGATGGTTTCACGATGGCTTTCTTGCATTGAAACTGGGAAGTGGTTAAATCGGAAGTGATGGAGGCTCTTAGCGAGTTCCACTCAACAGGGAATTTTGAGAAGAGCCTCAACGCATCCTTTATTGCCCTTATCCCAAAGAAGGGCGGAGCTGTTGATACTAAGGATTTTAGGCCAATTAGTTTGGTGGGAGTGATATACAAAGTTTTTCCTAAAGTTCTTGCTAATCGGTTGAAGAGGGTCTTAGACGTGGTGATTTCAGATTCACAGAACTTTTTCGTGGGAGTAGACAGATTCTGGATTCTGTGTTGATTGCTAGCGAATGTGTGGAGGCAAGGATAAGAAGCGGTCAACCCGGAATCGTATGCAAGCTGGACATTGAAAAGGCCTATGACCATGTAAGGTGGGACTTCTTGCTGTATTTATTAGAAAGGATGGGCTTCGGGATTAGATGGAGGAGATGGATCCACCAATGTATTTCGACAGTTCGTTTTTCTGTCTTGGTGAATGGGTCCCCAGCGGGTTTTTTTCCTAGCTCTCGGGGGCTTGAGACAGGGGATCCGTTATCATCTTTTTTGTTTATTATCGTAATGGAAGCTTTCAGTAGGATGATGAAAAGGGCAGAAGAGCTTGGGGTGATCAGAGGGATTCGAGTAGGGAGAGAACCTAATCATTTAGTGGTTTCTCACCTACTTTATGCAGATGACACCATTGTTTTCTGCGAGGCGAGGGAGGATCAGCTGAGGCACTTGAAGTACATCTTGATATGCTTTCAGGCGGTTTCTGGCCTGAAAATCAATATTGGAAAAAGTGAGTTGGTGCCAGTCGGGGAAGTGGGCAGAATTCACGAGTTCGCTGACATTCTGGGGTGCGGAGTTGGCTCATTTCCGATTTCTTACTTAGGGTTACCGTTGGGAGCGTCATCGAGAATGGTCTCCTTGTGGGACCCTATAGTAGAGCGGTTTGAGAAGAGGCTTGCAGGTTGGAAAAAGCAGTACTTATCAAAAAGAGGGTGCCTTACTCTAATGAAGAGCACTCTTTCAAATCTTCCAACTTATTTCATGTCCTTATTTTCGATGCCGATGTTAGTTGTAAGGAGGCTTGAGAGGATTCAAAGCAAGTTCTTGTGGGGCGGTTTAGGGGACGAGTTCAAATACCATCTAGTGAGATGGGCGAAGGTATGCACCCCGATTCAAAAAGGTGGTTTTGGAATAAGAAGATTAGATTTGTTTAATAAGGCGTTGTTGGGCAAATGGCTTTGGCGCTTTGGAGTTGAACGAACAAGATTGTGGAGGAGGGTTGTTGTTAGTCGGGGTGGAGAAGAAGTTGGTGGTTGGCGGTCTACGGAGACCAACCTCCCTGCGGGGGTGGGGGGTTGGAAAAGTATTCGGAAAGGATGGAATGAATTTTCCAAAAACATTCGATTCAAGGTTAGAAATGGGAGATATATCAGTTTTTGGGAAGACGTGTGGTGCGGGGATCTATCTTTAGCATGTAGGTTCCCTAGGCTTTTCAGGATTGCCTCGAACAAACAAGCCTTAGTGGTTGAATGTTATCAGCTTGATAGCGGAAGACTGTCTTGGGATGTGAGCTTTCGAAGGGCTTTTCATGATTGGGAGCTTTCAGAGGTAGCGAAATTTCTCTCCATTTTGTATATTCAGGTGATCGAGGGAGAGGGGATAGACGAGATGGAGTGGACGGGATCCAAGAGGAGAACCTTCGAGGTTCGTTCCTATTATAGACTCCTCTCGGACTCCACGTGTCCATCTTTTCCTTGGAAGGCTATTTGAAGAACAAAAGCCCCCGTGAAGGTGGCCTTTTTTACCTGGACAGCTACCTCAGGAAAGATTCTTACCATCTGTAACCTTAGGAGAAGAGGTCACATTATAATAAACTGGTGTTGCATGTGCAAGAGGTCAGAAGAATCAGTGAACCATCTTCTTTTACATTGCACAGTAGCGAGGGACGTTTGGTCTATGTTCCTGGTAGCGTTTGGTATGGACTGAGTGTTTCCCAGATCCATGAAGGATACAATCGAGGCTTGGAGAGGGTGTACAGTGGGCAGCCAAGTCAGAGATGCTTGGAGGGTCACTCCCCTTTGTTTATGGTGGGGTTTGTGGCAAGAGAGGAATAGGAGGCGCTTTGAGGATGCGGAGTCTTCTATTCGGTCTCTCAAATATAAAATTCTAACTCTTTTATTTTTTTGGGTATACGGAAAAAATTGTACATCGGATGGTCAAGTTGTAGACCTTCTTGATAGCTTTAGAGTTTAGTCGGCCGGTTCTCGGCTCTTTGTAAATCCTCGGGTTCGCTCCCCTTTGAGCGTCTTTTTAATGGAATTTTATTTATAAAAAAAAAAGACTTCACATTCATGGCTCAAACACATGGTCCTAAATACCTCAAAGCTATATCTTGACAATAGACATGGTCCTCTGGAACCCAATTAATTTCCCTCTCCCAATCTACCATAGAATCACAAGAACCTTGGTATATGACTTAATACTTACTATGTCACAATCTACTATAGAATCACACAAACTCCAATCAACATGCTATTCTGATCAGTCACATAAACCTTAACATACAATTCGTATCACAAGCATCACATGGAACCCAATTTATTTCCCATATTTTCTCCCTATCACACACCACCATGGCCCCAAAATCACACACAAATCCATTGACTCAAATTTAATTGCACATGCTATAGATTTAATCATAAATCATATGGTCAAACATTAATTGGTACTCGAAATCAAATCTCAAGACTGATTCCAATTTTTTGTACACACACTGAATAATTCATGTTGCTGTGCAATTTGTGAATCAAATATATTTTTTTGAAAGGTTCTTTTTGAATCAAATTTGGAATTGTGGAATCATCTATTTTCCATTGTACTTTCTGGGCCACTTTCTAGGCTAGATTTTCTGATTCTTTGGCTATGGGTAGTTCTGATGGTATATTGAACATAGTATGCTAATGAAAGTATGCCTTTTTGTCAAATTGTGGATCCTTTGGAGGGGCAGAATAGTAGGATATCTGGCAACTAAGACCAAATTTGGCTGAAAAAATTAAGGTAAATGTATATCTGGCCTTAGGGTGTACTTCACAGGGTGGTGGATTGAACTATTAAGATTCTAACTAATATCTGTCCTCCACTTTTTGTTGCCTCAGATTTTCTGTTTCAGTTTTTTATTCTTGAATGCCTATTGCGTTACGCAGATGTTGCGCTGGTATTCAATATTTCAATCCAAGTGAAGACATAAAAAAGGAAAATGTTTGATCCTATAAAATCAAGGCTGTGAGATGGAACCTGAAAGTCAGAACTAAGAGACAGACTACTCTTTCTGCACTGTTTAACTGCCATTAGTTGTAAATATACGCTTCACATTTCAAAATGCATAAACTTAATTTTGAGATGTTTATGGGTTTCACTCTGGATTTTGGTTTACAAGACCATAATTGGCTGGAAAAAATTAATATAAATGTATGTCTGGTGTTAAGTTGTACTTTATCAAGGTGGTGGATTGGGATATTGTCTGGTGCAATGGGATGCTTGGACTGTCAATTGTGAGTATGCATGTTCGAATCTTGAGAGCTGCCATTTTGTGCAAATAATGCCAAAGTGATCTGTCTCCAATTTGCCCCTTCCAGCACCCTTGATTAACCACACTGGGTAATGATCCTTTTATCTGTGCTCCACTTTTTGTCACTTTAAGTTTTCTGTTTTAGTTTGCTTATTGTTCTGCCTTTTTCATTAAATAAATGGGGAACTGCTATTCAAGATTTCATCTTCTCATGTATGTGTTGTGTGCGTGTTCTCTTGTATTTTTTTTGCAAATTGCATTTTCTTTATCTTTAATCATGCAGGCAGTCATTAGATTAGTTGTACTTCTTACTCTAACAAGATTATGTTTTTTTTTAATATCCTGCGCTTTTTTCTTTTCTTACCTACAGTCAAACCTTTTGAGTTCTGAATGGTATTAACCTTTGACCAGGGAAGAAAGTGACAGACTAATAAAGATCATTAATTCAAAAGCTGTAGATTGCTCCAATATAAAAGTGGGACAGGCTGGAAGACTAAGTGAGATACCACACAGAACAGTTGCCAATGGTATTTCTTTTCATGGACTCTGAAGACGTGAACACGGACTAGAATTCTGTTGCATAGTACTTATATATGACTAATGGTGTTTATAATAATGCAGATATTCCTGGTCTCTGCAATAAAGCTGTCATGGAAGCAAAAAAATGGTTAGAGGAAAAGAAAAAGGGATCAAGTTCAAAATCAGATTTGGATCATGGAACCTGTACTTTTAATTTGGTTGAGCAACCACATGTTAGTAACTCTGTATCTGATCTTATAATACTATCGCATACTCTCATGCGCTGCACTAGGTTTCAAAGATTTAGTGTTATTTTGGATTCTTGTTTTCCTATAACTGAGATTTGTGAATTCATCTTGGGATCAGAGGTTTTCCTTTTCATTTTGTTTTTAATTTTAATTCCACATGGAGGATACTAATCTTATTTAGAAACCCCATTGTCCTTCTATAGAAATATTTGTGCTAGTATTTGAAATCATCTTAAATTTGGTGAATCTTCAATGGTCATTTTTAATTATAGTTTCCCCCTATTTTATAGGCATGGCAATAATCTCCTTGCATGCTTGAATTATAATTCTTCACTCTTTGTCCATTGATGCACATAAATTCATGATGTATTGGGAATTTTTGTTTACTCAGTCCCTCCGTTCCTCCTCTCTCTTATAGGAATGGCAATAAGCATCTTGCATTTGTAGAAATATAATTCTTCACCCTTATTTTCTACTGCAAAGTTATTCTAAGGTATCAGATGATTTTGCAATGACCCCTCTCCCTCTCTCTGTGGCTCTGGCTCTCTTAGGTGGGGAAATGTAAGAAACTTTTCTGGTATCTACATAGTCTTATTGTTATGTAGTGCTTACTTGTGTCTTTATAAGGACTGCTGCAAGTACTGATACCTACTGGTGTAATTGTTTTGAATATTTTGTAAAATTAACTGGTTGATCATGGGTTGTCACGGCTTACCTATAACCTATTGTCAAAAGAGGAAAATAGAAGAAAATTATGGTTTTTACTAAATTAGAATTTAAATAAGGCCTGTTGCTTGGTCTCTTCAGGCTAAAGATTGGTTGGGTATGTTTAAGATGACCTTTCTTTTGCATAAATATGTTGCATATTTATGGAAAGTTCTGAATCTCATGGTGTTGGACTTGAGTTTGTCATTAACTTCTCACTGCTAGCGATTGTTTTTATTTTCTTTTATTCTCTCTTTTTTTGGACTTGATGTTTTATTGTCTTCTCACTCTCTTGAAGGAATCTATTAGGTAGCCATGGACGTTAGATTTCACTAGTTCATTTGGGAACTAATGGGATAATTTTCACCATTGGTTTCTTTACGTTGTGTTGTATCATTAATTCATTACCACACAGTAGAGATGTAGCATTACAATAGTGGTATGTCAATATGAAACTACTTGTAAATCAACATATTTTTCTATCCAGAAGAGAGCAATCATGTATGGACAGGGTACATAGTCTGCTTGCAATTCTGAAAGGCGTGGTTGCCCTGTGACTGGTCTCTTTAAGGTTGAAAACTTAGTGTAAGGTGTATGCATTAATGCATTAGAGATATGCCTATTGGTTAGTATTGTAAGATACTAGAAAATTGTTCAACGAATGAAATTTAAAAATGAAAGAGAGAAAATATTGATGAGCAACAAACAACTTGCGACATATTTAAACACTTTCTCGACTTTCAGGAGCATAGGAGCCATTGCTTGGTTAAATGATAAAAGCTTAGCAGATAAGTGTGACAACACCGAATTTAAGTATGAGAGCGGCCCCTTTTTATTAAATAATGTCAAAGTTTAGGCATGTCTCCAGTCTTCCACTCTCAACATCCCACATAGATGGGGCTAACCTTTTATCAAAGCTCTCAAGAGGGTGTAGCATAGCTAGGGGTGGCAAATTGGGTGCAAACCCGCCAATCCGCCCAGTCAAAAATGGATATGGGTGACTTATTTTCTTATACGAGTCATAAACGGGTTGGATAAATATAAACCAATTAATTGGCGGGTTATATGGGTTGAATATGGGTACCCATATTCAATTCATCTTCCACCCATAAAACAAAATGTGAATTAAAGTTTCTCTCTTCTATCCAACCTCTCTCTCTCTTTGATCTCACTTCTCTCTCTCTCTCTCTCTCTCTCTCTCTCTCTCTCTTCCCTTTCTCTCTCTTCGATCCCACCTCTCTCTCTCTTCCCCTTTCTCTCTTTATACTTGGTCAATCTTTTTTTTTTTAGAAAAAAGTATTTTAGTAAGAATTCTATTTTTAGAAAAAAATAATATTTTTCCTTTTTAGTAATTATTGTAGGGTTTCACCATTGTAATTTCCTAATTAAAAATAAGAAGAATATATAATTTTGACACAAACTTTATAGTGCAACAACAATTTTCATTGGAGCATTGTCTATGCATATATATATATATATATATATATATATATTCACCGTCTTATATAGGATTCATGAACGAACTTGTTATTTTCCGCTGTAGTACGTCTCTTATCAGTCCTAAAAAAGTGGAATTGAGTAAACTAAGCGCACATGCAGTGATCTCTTGAAATGAAGTTGTGCTTGATTTTGTATTAAGTGGTTCAAATTAAGATGAGACCTACTCTATCTTCATTGATCTTATATATATATATATATATATATTATGAATAATCTAAGCGTGGCACTAATTGAGATGATTAGTGGATTTGTTAATAGAAAAGTAAAAAAAATGTTGCATATGGAGGGAAGGTAGGTAGGTTTGTGTTTTGATATTGGAAGCAGTAAGTACAAGTTCACCCATTATTCTTTTCCTTGTATTTATTTATTTATCATTCTAAGCATTGTCATAATAATAATAATAATAATAAAATCTTAATTTGTATGTAATATATTTTCAAGTTTGGCATTTAGTCAGTCCTCTTAGCTGTTAGGTCAATGAAACTCGCATTCCAATAGCTTAATTAATAGCCAAATTGAAAAGAGATTATAATTATTATGCAAGTATTGATATAAAAATATATATCTACCATACACACTGTATAAGGAAGTGTTCTCTTAAATTCATTGGGTGATATGAGAAAAATACCTAGAGTTTTGTTCACAGAATCCATGAAAAATAAATAGATCAAAAATCAAATCATTTTGATTCAGACCAGCACAGATATATCCTATATGTGTGTTTGTGTGTAGATATATAAATACATCAGTATCTTTTGCTACTGTCGTGTCTAGTCAGGTCAAATATGGGTTGACGAGTTGACTCAACCCATATTCAACCCGCCTATATTTGACCCGCTACAAACGGGTTGAATATGGGTCACAATCCATATTCAACCTGCCCATATTCGACCCGGTCCAAACCCGTCTAGTTTGCCACCCCTAAGCATAGCTAGAAAAGAATAAATTTTTAACTGTAGAATTAATTCTATGAAATTTTGCAAGCTAATAATAAATAAAGAAATTGGTTAAATATGTAAGAAAGTAAAATATAATTTCATACAGAACTTTAATACAACAAAGCCTTACTTTCAACTATGTCTGATGGGCTATATGATTACTATTTTTTCATGGTTTTAATTATAGGCCATATGCCTTTTCTCCTCGCTTTAACTTGAATCATATTCCATTTGTGGATGTGCTTGCCATTTCTTTTCATTCCATGGGAGCACATTTCTCATCCTGTCCTCACTATATGCATATGCTAACCCATTTCTCATCCTGTCCTCACTATATGCATATGTTAACCCGTTTCTCATCCTGTCCTCACTATATGCATATGCTAACCCATTTCTCATCCTGTCCTCACTATATGCATATGCTACCACTATCTCATATGCACAAATTATTTTCTTTTGTATGTCTGCTCAACTATTGTACACCATCATTTTATCTGGTCGTTTTATGGACATTAATATTCTTGACTGCTCAACATTTTGTTTCGTGGAGCATCTTTGGCATTGTGGCTGTAGCCTATAACACGTGTAATACATTTTTCCTCCACTTCTATGGGAATTCAACTTCTTAAAGACATTTTAAAAGCACATCTTTTTCCACTTCATCTATTCTTCATGAACGAACTTATCAATGAAGAAGAATTGTTGTTTGCTAATGCTCTCTACTTTGTCATGGATGATTGATGGAAGAAAACTGAACTGGCTACTTATGATATTTCTTGGTTAGTAAGCTTAACTATGATTTTGTTTATAATCCTGAAGTTATATTTGACCTATTCAGCCTTAGTCTCGTTTCTCTAAACCTTTGTGCTACAACTAGCATGCATGAATGAAATGAAGCAGGAATGCAATGCATCATGGAATTGAACAGAATGTTACATGAATAGAATGGCCCTTTATTCCACTGTTTTGGCTTTTATTCATATTCCTTTCTAGCATCTACAACTAAGAGAGATATAATTAAATGTTTGGGTAATGAGAAAGGAAAGTAAAAAGCTTATATATATATATAAATTAACGATGGTAGAATTTCTTTAACATATATATATATATATATATATATATATATATATATATATCTTGACAAGAATCTCACACACCCACATGCCCCTATGGGGGACACGAACCATTGGCCTTCAACTTTGGAAGGTGAGAAGGTACCACTGGGCTACAACCCATGGTGAATATAAGAGAATCTTAACAAGGATTAGGTTACTTATCAATATAAAAAAAGAATTAGGTTATATATCAACACATTAAATAGATGATGAGTGGAGAAGTGACATAGAAGAACTCACAAAATGGGACTCAAATAATATATATATTTTTTCATTATCATTAGATAATGCCACGGGCAACAATGTAGCTGAAACAACACATAAAATATTCTAAATTTACCTCTTAATGGAAGTTTATTTCATTTGCGCTGTTGTTGACATATTGTAAATTTACTTTAACAACATGAATTATTAACATTATCCAGTTCTATTGGAAAAATTAAAAACATTTTTGGTAAAATTAAATTTTCTCAACTATGACATGAAATGTATGTAGGATGTTGCTAATCATTGAAGTGTAGAAAGAGAAATATACCAAATGTTGTTCCTCAGAAGTGGGATTCCACCTATGAACTTTTGAAAGTAGCTGTGAAATATCAAAAAGTTTTAGATTCGAATTGTTTTGAATTAATTCAAAATTATTGCAGTTCTCCACTGCAAACCCCAGAAGAATTGGACGGGAAGGTTGTAGAAATTGTAAAAGTTTTTTTTTTTATAGAAATATTTGTAAGTACAACAAAAGTTTTTTCTTGTATTACCTTACATCTTGTCGGTTAATTCATTAGTTAACCAAGATTTGTATAGTATTTAAATATCATTCTAAACTCAACATGTTTGAAACTGCAATGCGAGAGAAATATGACAAATATTGGAAAAAATATCATCAGTTTTTGGAATTGCCTTTGTGCTGGACCCAATGTGTAAATTAGAATGTTTAAATACTTATTTAGATTTGACGATTTTAATTCTAACTCCTGTAAAAGAAAAGCAAAACTATTTTAATTATATGAACATCATAAGAAAATCGTAGGTCAAGATAGGTCATGATCCTCATAACGTTCCATAAGATATAGGTTATAAAGGAGTAGTTTTTGGTTGGAAAATATTCATAAGTAGAAGAAAGAGGTCAAGCAATGCTTATGCCTCAGAATTACAATGGTACCTCTATACACCTATAGTTGAAGAGGTTGATGACAAATATTTTGATATTTCTGACTGGTGGAGAGTGCATGGACCCTGTGTATCCATCATGGCCCATGATATGCTAATGGTTTTGCGTCAGAAGAAACCTTTAGTGCAAGTGGAAGTTGATCTCTAATTATTGTTTCACATTGAATCAGAAACTGTAGAAGCACAAATTTGCTTGAAAGATTCGCATCTTGTAGACAAGAGTATGCAACAAGCAGAGAGACACAAAACTTGTGAATGAATTGCCACACTTGAGATTATCATGATCAATCGTGGATGGAGGACAACTCATTAGAGGAATAAATTTTTCTATATGTACCGATTGTATTAAAAAGATATGTAATTTTTCTCTCTTTGATTTTTCATGAACAATTTTTTGGGGTAGAAAAGTGAAATGATTGACAATTGTATAGTTGGGATGTCCTCATTTTGTTTGTTGTTGTTGTATATACTGATATACATCTAAAACTTTTAAGTATATAGCTTAATGTCACACCCCACAGTTGGAAGCTATGCCACGCAGGCGCCGTGCTTAGGAAACTCTAAGTCAGTGACATTAAGCTATGTTTGGGAGCATGGAATCATCGTCTTGGAATTGGAATTTGAGCAGAATTAGTTTAAACTTTACACTGATTTGTCTCCAATTCCAATTCCAAGGCACCAATTCCATGCTTCCCAATGCAACGTTTGTAAATTTCTATAGGTAAAGAAGTTATATAACTTATATTATTATAAATATATACTTATAATCTAAAAATCTACTTATACATATACAAGTTTATATTCGTAAGTTATATATTCTATGTTCTTATATAACTTATTTACTTATAATCATAAATACATAATGTATGTTATATAATTTATAATGATAATTTAAGTTAGAACTTTTAACTATAAGACATACCAAAAAAAGTTGTAACTATAAAACTTACAACTATAACTTATACTATAAGACTTACAAAATATAACTTATAAATATAATAATAAGATTAGTATAACTTATAACTATAGTATAATCCTATAATTTATAAGTTATGTTACCATATTACACTTATATAGTTATAATGTTATATACTTTTCTAAGTAAAACACAAGTTATAATGTAATTCTATAAGTATTATAAGTACATTACTAGGTATAAATATTTTCTGTGTATATATTTACTAAGTTACTATAAGTAATAACTAACTTGTAGTCTTGTACTAAGTGATATATATTTAATTAATGCCTATTAAGACTAATATATAGTAATATATCTGTATTAATAATTATATATATAGTTACAATGAAATGAGTGTAAATTAGGGATAATTAGAGGTAGAAATTAGTAGGCTCATGGCATGGCCCGCCATCAGTCCTGCAGTTTGTCTTGGCTTAGCCTGCAAGCCTACCTATTAGTCCGGACTACCTATGTACAGATTGCTGACTGTTTTCTATTTGTGCCATTAAATACTAACATATGCTTGAGATTAGGAGTTCCGTTGTATAATTTAATGCCAAGTCAGTTGCATCAGAATACTGATTTTTCATCAATGCAGGTCACTGAAGGTGAGGTGGGCTCACCAGTGCATGTGGCCAAATCATATATGCGGGCTCGTCCTCCATGGGCGTCTCCTTCTGTAAGCTTTCTTGATATAAAAACCCCTTTGCAAGTGGGGATTGAACTTTTTAATGAAGAAACACCATATTCAGTTGGTGGCAATTCTCTCTCCTCATCTAAGGTGTTCTTTGAAATATTTCTTTTCTATTCTTAATTTATTGTAATTTTGCCTTCTGTGTTACTCTTGTTTGTATTTGAACAAATGAAGGATTTGTGTAGAATGATGTTCCCACCTTTATTTGAATGTTTGGTCTTGATTAATGATAAATTTGTGGGAAATTTATTCTGGATATAAAATTTGTTCTGGTTTCATTAGAAAACCAATTCTGCAAGGAAGATGAATTCAAAATAGACCAAAGAATCAATCAAACTGGAGTTCACCAGAGTGGGAGGTCTGATTACAAAAGGAATAAAGCCCAAGACAAATTTCTTTACAGCTAATCATGCAGTAGTCCTTAAGGTATTAGGAGGAAAAGGATAACTATTTAATTGGGTGTTGATTTCTCTTGGCTGACTTTGGGGAATGTTAGTTCTAGTGCAGTATTGGACAACTTGAATAGGTTTACAAACCATGAAAAAGAAGTAGGCAAGTGAGAAAGGATAAGGTGCTAGATGGTTGTTTAGTTTGCTGACATAAAATGAAGGACAAAAGTAAAGACAATAAAAAGGAATTATGAGAGTTCATTATGTTGACTCAACCAATCCAGATCCAGAGCCATTGACCAAAGTAGGAAAAAATGAATAAATATAAAATTCCATATGAAATACATTGCCACATGTTAGATTGAAATTAATGATTTGAGTGTCACCAACTAGGATAGATTTACCTCATCCATAGTTGGTGGTGAGGAAAGGGATGCTGTATTTATTGTACCTTCCAGAGCAGAGTAGAATCTTCTTATATCAGCTAAATTATCATTGAGGATGATAAGTTAGAGTTTCTTAATGAATCTCTTGCTATTCCTCAATAAAATAGATTTGCATAGGTTGCCATAATCAAGGATAGAAGTTTACTTTGAGTGTGTTGCATTTGAAATTTAGGATTATATATCGCGAAGCCTGGACTTCTTAAACATACATTCTCTCTTGACCACTAATGATAGTAATTATGTCAGATGATGATTACGGTGTGGACTTCATGCCACTAATATTTGATTTTTTTTATTTTTTTTCATTATTTGAACACACCCACTTCACCGGTATGGGGCCTTGAACCTTCGGTGAAGAAGTACCACTAGGCTATATCCCTTGGTGCTCGCTAATATTTGATTTGATTATGCCTGAGTTATCCTTAATTGCCTTTGTTGGAGTATGATGTAGGAAGAAGCTTTAAGAAAGGAGAATAAGACTCAAGTTATGATGGATAGGCTTTAATAGGGTGACTGGTATCTCCGCCACCTCCCTAATAGGAGGTTGTTGAGGGTTCAAGTCCCATTTGGGACGAAGTGTGTATGTCTTGCCTTTCCAAAAAAAAAAAATGAATAAATAAATAATACATGGATACATTATGGTTTATGATTGAGAAGAAAATCTGAATTTGATGGATTGAAGCTTGAATTATGCAGACTCTATTTTGAAAGAGACAACTTTCTGGTATTTCTGGGCATGGTGGAAAAAAGGAAATTTCTGGACAATGGAAAAAATGAGGTTTTAGGGTTCAAATTTTCTATGTAAATTTTGGTTAAGTTAGAAGAAGAAAGGATAGAAACTGAAAATTTTACGAATAATCAACGAAAATATGGATTAATGTGCTAAAGTTGAATATTATACTTGAAGAGAGTAAAAGAAGAACAGAGCAGTTAGGCATTAGATTTAGATGTAGGCTTTTGGAATGTGTTACACAATTTCTCAAGAGCATCAATATCTGTTGGAAAAACTCTAAAGTTCTCTCCAATTAATTGAAAGAAAAAAATATTCAGTGGCAGCTGGACATCTCTTACACCCATACAAGGAATAAGCTGAATTTTTTTTAATAGATTTTCATATATTTAGTCTTTTGACATTTTTATGGCATATAACTTTTTGTAAAAATAACTTGCGAAATTAGAAAATACACGAATGCTTCTCTCTTCCTTAGATTGCTGATTTTGATTTCGTACTGCTTATTTGTAAATTCGTTGCGGCAGAAAAGGGATTCTCTTGCCTCTGGTTCATGGAATATCCTGGAGGAGATACGAAGAGTGCGTTCTAAAACAACAGAAGATAAGTTACCGAACCTCCCATCTGCAAAAATTGATCTATCATCATTTGTTTCAGAACCAAAAAGAACCCAAATTTCATTGGTGGCTGATATGAACAAAGCAGCTGTGGGAAATAAATTGCTTCACTCAAATTGTTTAGCAATTGCAAAAGCAATAGATGCATCTGCGGACTTGGCCACTGATCATGTCTTCCCAGGTCATTGATTTTTTGTTTAAGAGATAATTTGCTGTTTTGTGTCAGCGATCTGTTGTCATCTGTGGCAGAATAGGCATCTTAAGGCTAAGTATCAAAATTTTATTAACTTTCAGAGTATTAGGAATTTAAAATGTTGAAGTTCTAAGACATGGAACCTTGTTTTTCTGTCCCTTCAGGTTTGGAGATGACAGAAGATGGTTCACGGAATGAAGCTTTCTCATCCAATCCAGCTACTTTTGTTTCAGAACAAAATCAGGTACCTGATTGTTGGAACTGGATTTTGTTCATGCAAACTTCCATGAATATGGGGAATCTCTATCTTGCTTTAATAATGTTAGATTCAATCTAATAGTTTTGCTACTGTGTTGCACAGATCAAAAGAGCAACTTTTCTGTAGTTTAAGTTGTACAAACATGACATTGATGTCTTGAATTTCTTTTTGTTTCTAAGGATTTGGATGCAATTCATATTATCGGGGGAGATGGAGGTGCTGCTTCTAGATCTAGTCACTCAACTGCTTTGGATTTTGCCTCGAAACAACATACTGGTACTTTGACCTTTTACTCTTTTGGTAGTCAGTTTGCAGCTTAATCATGTATGATGTGTCCCTTTTATGTTGGGCAAACAAAGACTTTATATGAGTAGTGGTAATTTATATTGCCTTGTGCTGCAATGAGACTTCAGTAATTTAGTTAAAAGAAAATAAAGAAGTATCAGCTGGCAAGGCATAGGTGTAATCCTTGGATTTGCAAGGAGCTAGTGGTAAAGCACTGAAGTTTAATTCGGCGGTCTGCAGGAAATTCATCTATAGTCATATAGATATAGGTAGCAGCAAAGGGATCTGGTTGTTTTATCATTAAGATTCATCTGAAGTGTGTTGCAAGTTTTGGAAGTTCGTATTAGATTCTGATTTGCTTATCTAGAAGCTGAGGGTTTTTTTTGGTAAAGGTAAGGGAATTCAGAGATTGGTAGGTGAAGGTGGTAAGTTCAACAGGATTTGCATGACATTGTTGTTCACTCTCTGTCACGCCCTCAAATTTAAATACATGAGCACTTAGTCCAATACCTAAATTTGGTGTGTGACTTCATCCATCCAAAGCAACATTAAGTAAACATTGTACCACCAACTAATATCATTATTCTATAAAATAAATCCACCAGAGATCCAATATGAACTGACAAAATCCAATTCCATCTGTTACATGGCTATCCTCGTAACAAAGTCACTCATGCTAGAAAATAAACTGAAATAACAAAATAACCAGCTAAACTCATCCTGCCTCTGAAGCAAACAAAAATAAAGAACCAGGAGTTAGGTTACATTTCTTTTTGGTTCTTATGCTGGTTCCATAGCAAATGTTCTTGTGTGTGTAAGATTCCTGGCGTGTTTATCTCATCCTGCCTCTGAATGCATCTGCAGATTCTAGATCAAGTGAGAGAAATTGTTCTATTGCAAAACAGGTGACTGAATTGAGAGGCACGCCAAAAGCTAATGTTTCCCACTCTTCAGGATCAAGGTGAATGGGCTACTGATTCCGTCTTGTTTACCTATATTATTATTCCAAATGAATTCTATATAATGCTGGGTTCTCTTATTCAGTTTCTCTGCAGGATTGGGTACAGAGCAAAATCCTAGATCATCTGATGAGGAGAACTCAGCGCCAGTCAATTCAAGCCATAACAAGTTGAATAATAACATTCCTGTTGAAGGGACTTGTGAACTTCTAAGTGAAGCTTCCATTGATGTCCCAGTTGTAAATGAAATCAACGACGTAGCTAGTGGCTCCCAGGAGAGTTCTAGCCTGCAATATGAGGAGTTATCGCTGGCACTGAGACAGAAAAACTCGAAACGCAGCTTGGCTGGCAAGACTGGCAGCATGGTTGAGAAGCAACATGGGACAAAAAGGAGCAGATACATTAAGAAAGACAAGGGAAGGAATAAATGATACAGGAAACTATTGTTTTTTACTTGTACTGTAGATTAGACTAGAAAAGATCTTCCACATAGGGCAGTTGTAGTCTTAGTGAGACGCTGATGCTATTGTTGGGCTCAATTATAAACACCTTGAGTTGCAATTTCCAGGGGTTATGTTATGTGTAACATGGACCTCATTGAGGACTTCGAAAAGTGCTTCCCGGTGCATTGGAGAGAAAAGGAGCAGGTCTAGACTCGATCTAGGAGGGCATCTTGAAACCTACTTCACTATTATGCTCACTTCATTTGAGGATTTTTAAGAAAATGGGCAACCTCCTTATTAGTGACAGGCTGCTTTGGTGGTGGTTCAAGCACTTGAGGAGCATAAGACTTGCCTGATTAGGTAATGCCGTTGTCTATTGATGGCCTGCTCATGTGGGAGAATGAATGACCACCCAGTTTGGTCACCCTTTATGTTGTAATTCTAGGGCGTTTGTTTCTTCAATGATGTAAAAACCCATTCATTCTGTTTCGGAGTAGTTAGGGCACTACTTAATTACGACAAGTAAAGAAACTAACATTTTAATATGCAGTAACACTAAAAGCATAAGTTGAACTAAAATGAATTGAGAATTGAAATTAAACCCCAAAGAGACAAACCACATTGGGATCGTGTAGCACACAATACAATTATGTTTACCTCTCCCCAAGCTCCACACTAGGCCCAGCCCAATACCGTTGTCATGTTGTTAAAAGTTAATGCAATGAATATTTAGTTACATGATTTGCCCAATAATATGAAATCATTTAGCTACTTAATTTATAAAATCTAATTAAGAATATTTTCCCTAAGTAAAGCTAATTATGCTATTAAAATAATAAATAATTTTACCACTTGCTATCTTAAGATACGAAATGAACAAAAATACATTATCATCCATATTATTTTTTGCCGATACAATATCAGACTCTTAACATCCACATGATCAAACTAAACTTTTTCCAATTTTACAAATTCTAATTCTAATGCACTAATTTCATGCAACCAAGGTTTAACTTTATCTCCTAGAATAATTCATTCATGTTGTACTTTTCATAAGATGGATCTTCTCAGTGGTGAGACCGGTGGACACTCCTGTTACTTAGACATTGAAATGCAATTGTACGAGCACCGTTGTTAGACCATGTCGGCTCCATTGCAGGACTCACGTGACCCAACAATTGAACTTGCACAATTGCATTAGTGGCGGCGACTGTGTTTAGCAGTCTCCTTTTCTATCTAAAACGATATAAACCTGTTGAACATGTCATCCCAAATGCAAGCACTGTTTTTTTTGTTAGTGGCAAAATTATCATTTCAATGTTAATGTTTGAGTCCAACTAATCATACTCACTGGGTGCACAAACAACCTCCAAAGGGACACAGGGCACACCATCCATGGTATCTCATCAACAAGGGATGAAAATGGATGGTTGACAAGAAAAAGAAAAATGGATGTACTATATGTATATATATATTTAGAAGGAAGATCACCACCACCAACAAAGTAGACTAGAACAAGAAGCTTGAAATAGGCAGGTTCATTTTTGGGAGAAAAAGATAGCATCTTGAGCATATTAGTGTTGTTGACATGCACAGAAGAAAAAGCCCATGAGACTCTACTCTTTCTTGCAGGAATCATATTATAATACTAATTTTGGATGCCAAAGTGTGAGTCCTTTAAATAAAAGCATGGGCTTCTCATTGCTGTCACCATTCAACTATAGGGAGAGAAAAAGCATAACCAAATTATTCCCAATTTTTTTTGTTTTCTTTGGCTTTTATAGAGTGCATTGTGTGGGATTTTATTAGAGATCATGCCCATTCATTCATGACCTTATCCCACCCCCTCATTATTTGGTAGAATAGATTCTTCAAGCATGGCATAAAGGTTTGCTCTCACAATAAATGAAATGGGCATCTTGAAAAGCCATTGTGTCTCTGATTTCACGCGAGACTAGGCTCGTTTGTTTTTATGGGAGACAAAAACTCTCACTTACCATTTTGAGAGGTAAAAGAGATATTATTAACTGTTTTAATGTTTCGAACCCGTAACTTTTAAATTTTAATATAAAATAACTTTATCGTTTTGACAAGACTCACCTTACTTTTTTTTCTCATTCTCCCACACACAAAAATCTAAATGATAGACATTTTGAATTTAAGGTCCATTAAACAATGGACACCTGTAAGGCTTCCAAAGAATCAAAATTCGTGTCTAATCATTAGAATCTTCTTAAAGAGGTGCAGTGATCGAAATAGAACAATACTAAAAAGGACCGGTGCACAATTTAGTGGAGCCCAAAGGTACAAGGTATTGATGTTCTGTATCCGCTACCTCTCGTACCTTTTAATTTCCCTTCCCTTCCTTCTACGCTACACTTCTATGTTTCCTTTTCCTTTTTTTTTTCTTTTTACATCAACGGTCAAAAGGGTTTTACCGTTGGGCTTAAGACCCTGTTTGGCCAATTTCAGAAAACTGCTTCAAAGCAGTTTTTTTGGCTCCTTTTTTTTTTTTTGAAAAGACAAATTTTTTTATATAAAAAAAAAAAGTTCTCTGCCAATAGCCAAACAATCCTTAAAACGGCTATTTTGGCTTTTAAAGCAATTATATATATATAGCCAAACAATCCTTAAAACGGCTATTTTGGCTTTTAAAGCAATTATATATATATATATATATATATATATGTATGTATATATATATATATATATGAGCATTAAAGGGCTGTTTGGCTTTGCCAGTATAGCTGTTCAGCCCAAAAAATTTAATTATTTCAAAAAAAGTTAAATTTTTTACATTTTTTTTTCATTTTCCTTTCTTTTCATCTTTATAAATACATCAACCCCACCACCATTCACCTCACTTCCAAATTTTCTATCTTTCCTGCTCCTTCAAGATAGAAATTATTTCTTATAACAATTTTTTCTATACTCAATCCAATTTCATGAATGACCGATCACCGTACTATCCCCAACTCAACGAATCAACCAATGAGTTTTTGGTATTCAACGAAAATAATACCGATTTCGCATATTAGGGAATATTATTTATTGTTAATTTGTATTGTTTAAACATATGTTGTATTTGTTTTAATTTATTTCAAATTTGTATTGTTTAAACCCATATTATATTTGTTTTGATTTATTTCAATTTATATTATATGTGTCAAATATAGCCGTTGCAAAAAAAATAAAGTAAAACAAAAAAATATTATTATTTTCTTACTAGCAAAAATTTTAAAGAGGCCAATGTGAGCCAAAATTTGAAAAGCCAAAAACGTTGACGTGACTTTTGAAAAAACGTCACCGACACAACTATTGAAAAAATGAGATGACAAATTTAAAGAGACAAATTTTAAATAAGCGTGACTGCTCTGAGAGTGAAGATTGTATCGTCAGGTGATCAGAGTAGACCATCATAAGTGGGTCTCAATCTCTACCTTTGATGGAATACAAGGGACAATACTTACCTACTCACCGGTGTGTAGGTAAGCCCTCCTGACCGTTGATGTGTCCCAATAAAAAATCAACACATCAGCTTTAATTACAAAATTAAATTTAAAATGCAATAAATAAGTATAATAAATGAGGTTTAAAATGCAATAAAGAAGTATAATAAATGAGATTGACCTCATTTATTATATTTATTTATTACACTTTAAAACTAACGTGTTCAATTTTTATTGGGACACATCAGTGATCAGGAGGACTTACCTACACACTAGTGAATAAGTAAGTATTATCCGAATACAAGAACCTTCCCCACGTGAGTTAGAAAAATAAAGAAACGTGACTTAGAAAAATCTTCTGAACAGACCCATAAATCCAACAGAACCTCTCTAGAGATTTACAATTTTCAGTAAAGTACATAATAATGGAAGTATGCTAGCTACAAATTATATTAATTTTTTCTAAGGTTTGTAATAATTATATGAATCTTCTTTTCTTTTCTTTTTTTTTCTATTTTTCAAAAATTACACTAACCAATCTCCCATGTAAAATTGAAATTTCAAAAAATACTAATTTTGCCCTTATTTTGCAAATCATTCACAGTACAAAATTTTCTAATTTTGCCCTTATTTTGCAAATCATTCTGTACAAAATTTTCATAAAACAAGGAGTCCATCACGCAGGCCCTAAGAGTACCTCTCTCTTTCTCTCTCTAGAAGACCCCATGTTCAACGCCCGGTTCCGAGGTTCATCAACCAGTACCACGGAAAAAAAAAAGTCATCTTTCTTTTACTTTCGGTAGGCCAGAGAGGGCTTTCGTCAACTAGTAGTACGGAAAAAGCAATCATCTCATATGTGTGGGGTGTGCGAGAAAGTGGTTCCTCTGGTCAAACATATATATATATATATATATATATATAGAGAGAGAGACAGAGAGAGAGAGGGGGGGGTTAGGGTCAAGAGCGTCCATGTACATTGACAATAAGAGGGGTGCTGGTGCAAAGCGTGTCTTACACTCAATTATTTCTTATATTTTTCTAACGCTAAAATTATTTGTTCGAAAAATTAGATTTTAGTGATTAAAATTTAAAAAAAAAAATTGTTTTACAATGATTTTAAATTCAAGAAAGAAAAATTAGTAACGAAATTTAAAAATAATTACTAATAAGTGATTATTTAATTTTAATATCCACAATATCCTTCCTTTTTTTCATAGAATTCCAATTCTTTTTTTGTTTTCTCCACATATATATATATATATATATATATATATATATATATATTCTATTCCACATATATATATTCTATTCCACATATATATATATATATATATATATATATATATATATATATATATTCTATTTCCTTAAGGTAATAGAGGTTCAATAATTTTTCGTATTTCTTTGATTCTATATTTCTAAGTACTGATTCAACAATTTTCAACACAAACAAGCATAAAAAAAGAAAAAAAAAAAACTTCACATATATATATTTACTTTATTTCCTAAAGTATGAGTTCCAAGGCAAGCTTGGAATGAATCAAGTGCAAAAATTTCATGGAATCACATCCAGACCTCTAATATGATATAGAAAGGCCATGTGATCACAAGGTCAAAACCAATATTAAATGTCAAATAACAGACGTCAGTATATCCGTAAGTATATCCGTATTCCATTACAGTTTCAAACTCAACCTTAAACATGCATATATAATTATAAAGAAAAATTTTAAAACAGTTAAATATGTTTGTAGTTTGATTCAATCGATAAACAAAATCGATAGTAATTTCTTCAATTTTGACTAAACTGTGTCATAATAATAACGTAAATTAATAATATGGAGCTTGAAACTTTTAATATTTGGGGGAGGATTGGAGAAGATGAAGAAGAGATTAAGAATATCTGAATAAAAAAAATGATATTTTGGACATTTAAGTTAAATGGCACTCATTGGTAATTATTTGTCAAGTTTGGTCACTATTTACTTTTTATTGAGTTTAAGGTCACCGCAAAACAAATTCTTTTAATTTTGATTACCAAAATCTAATTTTCTCTTATTTGTTTATTTATTAATTTTTGGACTCCTTAAATACACCAGTTTTGGCCTGGCAAAACCTGGTTCAATTATATTTTGGTACTAAAATTTATTAAGCTTTTATATCTTGAATTGCCCACATATAAAGTTTCTTTACTGAGTACACATGAATCATGCAATTGTTGATAGTTTATGAGACCTTTTTGGTGTTAGTGTGCTGTGGTTGAAACTCATTTTTCATATGACTAGTCCTTCTAGATAATGAGATTGATTAGAGGTTATTTTCTTCCCATTTATATGAACTATCCAAAATGATGATAAGAGTAGGTGCTATCAATATTATTAGACAACAAGAAATTTCCTTAATACTAAGACAGTTTTTCTTTAAGAAGCAATGTTTATACAAACAATTATAATCATGAAATTGATCCACATACATCTAAATTTATGTATGTGATGTGACAAAGATGATTGTGATTTGTGACCAATTAATTTTTGAGAGAGATGGCATAACACAAGGGGAATGGACTTGAATGGAGGAATGCTTGATTAATAGAGTAAAGAAAGAAAATTATATCAATTGGGAAATATTTTTGAGATACATCATGCAATGGCTAATGCAAGTCTTATAACACATAGAGACACAACAAAAATATGGAGAGAGAAAAAAAAGGAAATTTGGAATAGCTTAATTGATTAGTTAACCGAAGATGTTGAAGGAGACTTATTTTATTGGTAGGTAAATCACACACGTCTTTAACTTTCTATTTAGAAGGATTACTTTAACTATGCATGATCGGAAACTCGAACACTCAACTTTCCTTTTAGAGGGAAGAAGAGATATCTCTTGAACTAAACCTTTGTCTTATTGAAAACTCGATCTCTCAACATTTCATTTAAGAGTAAGAGGTGATACTAATTGAGCTCTCTTGGTAATAAGTTTGTTAGAAATGATATACTCACCAAATGAAAGAATGTGGATCCCATTAAGATGCATTCAAGGATTGGGGAGAATTACTTCCTAGTTTAACTTTTATATCTTAAAGACAATTAAGTCTTATAAAATTTTGATTAGAACAAAAAAGTTTTACTTTTGAGATTTATTTTCAATAAAGTTTTATAAAATTTAGAATACCTCTTTAACCCTTTTCATATAGTAGTGGGTGGATTTTTTTTATACGAGGCTTTTCTTTTTCCTTTTTTTTTTTCTTTTGCACCTTGTCCTTGTTGAAGATAACAAGCAAGACAGATTTAATGATACAAACAATTTTTTTTTTTTAAGAAAGGTTGATTATTTCATCTATATGGACAATAATAGTTAAATTATAGGTTGTAATTAATGTTTATATTTCTCTTTCATAGTTTAAACATTAATTAAATTTGTTATACTGGTTGTGATATGTTTTGTGATACTTTAAGAAACATAAATTAATCCCTAGGATATTCTCATTTCTTGTTCTTGTTGGATCAATCTATATTAAATTATTTGTATTTTACACCTATATCTTTTGTTTCCGAAAAGTTTTCATTTTCTTTCTGTGTTCTTTCTAATATTTGAGATAGATTGAGCCACAACTTATTCATAATTTTTTTTCTTTTTCCTTTTTCTTTTCTTTTTCTTTCTCGGTGCAATAGTTGGTAAGTATAAACAAGAACAGAAAGAATTATACATATGGAAACATATAATATTAATCCCAAGAGATGTTATTTGCTCTTTGGTATCCTGTAATTATAGTGCGATCTAAAGAAAATAATGAATGAGTTTTATACGTGTTACTTTAGTAACAAGGGTAATAGTGGAAAAAAGGTTTAAATTTGAACTCATTTGAAAATTGATCTCAAAAGTAGGACTTTTTTGTCCTAATGAAATTTGTTTAGGACTTAATTGTCTTTAAAGTGCAAAAGCAGGATTAGGGTGTAATTTTTCCAGGATTGTGCATCACTCGTGTCCCAAATTGGTTCTTTTAGATTTATTATTATTATTTTTAAATAAATAACAAACTTACCCATTTTGTCTCGAAAAGTTGGGAACTAGAACTCTGTACCTATTACTTTGAAAGTTAAAAAAGAAAGGGTAAATTACACTTACCTCCCTTGCAGATTGAGTAAATAACAAAAACCTCTCTTCTAGTTTGGATAATCACACTTGTCTACCCTCAAAGTAACGGATGTTAATCTCTATAAATGCAATTGAAATTACTCTTCTATCCTCATTATTTAAATATATTTTTATTATAAAAAATCTTATAGGGTGAATTTAGTATAAGGCCCATAATACTTTCGTCATGCAATTGTTGATGCAAGTCTTTCTTCATATAACATATAGAGACAACAAAAATTGAAAAAAAAGAAAATTTGGAATAGTTTAATTGATTGGTTAACTAAAGATGTTGAAGGAGACCTATTTTATTTTACTTTTTTAGCAAGTAAATTACACACGTCTTTAACTTTTTATTTAGGAAGAGAAAATACCACTTCAGCTACACGTTATGACATTGTTACACCAAAAACTTGAACCCTCAATATTCATTTTGGACGAGAGAAGAGATATCAATTGGATTAACTTTGTCCCATTAAAAACTCCTACTCTCAATTTGAGCGTTCTTGGTGAAGAAAACGTTATTTTTTGTGAATGGTAATGCACTCGTCAAAAGTAAGAACATAGATCTCACTTAAATGCATATTTTTTCATAAAAAAAATGCACTTCTCATTTGTCTAGTAAGAGAGGAAAACTAAAATCCTCAACCTTTCACTTTGTGAGTTAAGAGAAGCATACCTAATTTGAAAAAGTCATTTTGCTTTATTCTTCTCCCTCTATTTTCTTATATTTTAGTATTGAGTGTGGTGGTGAGTTAAGAGAAGTATACCCTTATTTTAAAAAGTCATTTTGCTTTATTCTTCTCCCTCTATTTTCCTATATTTTAGTATTGAGTGTGGGGTTGAAATGGAGAGAGAACACAGTAGGATAGGAGACAGAGAGAGAGAGAAAAGAGGGTTTGTTACAATGTCCTTGTTACCAGTAAACTTGAGCTTTTCCCTTACTGGTCAAAGACTCAAAGGTCAAAGCCATGCTTTACTTTTGAACAAATCTCCACCACAATCAAGGCAATCGATTGGGAAGAGATTCACGGCAGAAATAGGCAGAGAGTCAATAAAAGGCAACAACATCAATGGACACGTGTACGGTCGAGATTCAAAATACACACATCAATCTTATTCCTCTTTCTCAACTCCATTTATTAAGCCCCCATAGACCTTTCTAAATTAGCAAGTGGAAGAAAAAGAAGGAAAGGGGATGAGGATTGGATTCATACTAGTTAAGACAATCAAATAAACTTTTTTACAAAAATAATAATAATAATAATAAATAAATGAAATGACCCACACTTTGATTGATCCTTGTTGAAATGTCATCATGAAATTGAGCCGTTAGATTACTCAAATTGCAACATTTGACTCTGAATTACTACACGAAGGAACAAGGAAAGTTAGTACTTTAATTCATCGTTTTCATTAGGACCATTATCTTATCAATCAATATCTTTGCAATGCAAATGGCATTAAATCCATTTGAAAAAATGTTGGTGGAGTGTATGTTGCTCCTCTCCTTCAAATAGGAAGTTTGGCCGTTGAAGTTATCCCAACACAAGTCATATCATTCTTTTAAAGGGTGTCATTTTCGTGAAAAAAGATTGAGAGAGAGAAACAAATTATGCACAACAGTGACTCCCTAATATTATTAACATAGTAAAATACGAAATGAAAAACGAGTATGTTCTACAAATGGGTATAGTACGACTTTTCTTAAAAACTATATTTAGAAATTTGGCCTATATAAATAATAAAAAAACGTAAATATCATAAACACGCATATATAGGTATACGAGTATAATTTCATGAGAAAATTTTGATTGTATTTAAGGACGGAGCCACCATGGGCCCGGGGAGTGTGTCATTAATTTTTTTTTGTTTTATGCATACAAGTTATAAAAAATTACTAAATGCCCCCCCTAAACTTATTTTTTTCTAAAAATTTCTTAGTTCTTTATTTTCCATCTTACTCTTCTTCCTATTCTTCCAAAAAAAAAATTCGATTCTCTTAAAAAAAAAATTACATTTCCTTTCTTCCATCAAATCTTATTTTTTTTCCTTCAAAGTTCTCTTATATTTTTCTTCTTCTTTGTTTTTCCCTTTCCTTCAAAATTTTCTTCCATCTTCTTGCACTCGTGTATGATGTATGTACGGTAACAGTCTTTTCTTTTATCTTATTAGTTTTTTACTCTCCTATCCTATAACTTTATTACTGAAATTTTACACACTTAGGGCTTGTTTGGTTAAAAGACCAAAATTTGAAATCAAAAAACAAAAACAAATTCATTTTCACTTATTTTTGTAGCTAAATAAATGTGATGAGAATTTTTTCAAAAACTCAATATAATGTAAATACCTTTTCTTTAAAATAATTCAAACATCTTTTTATGAAACATTATGCAACAAATTATTTACCAAGCATATGTTTTTGTGAATTTTTTGTCAAAAGGACCCTTAATGCCCATATTTATGTGAATATTTTTCTACAACATTTTTTTTTCAAATTATGACATACCATATGAATTTTTTATTATTACACAGTTCCTACACTTCTATTTTTTGGGTTTGTTGTCTTTGTTGCACTAAAAAAAAATTAATGTACATTGTGCCCCCCAAGACAAATTCCTGACTTCATCCCATTATATTTGTATTTTATGTTATTGATTGTGTGTGTGTGTGTATATATATATATATATATATATATATATATATATATATATATTACAATAATTATTATTTTATCATATTTTGTTATTTTTTCAATTGTATTTTAATATTTACCAAAATTAAAAGAGTAATGAAACAAATTAATAGTTGTAAAAGCATTATAAAAAAATTGTGTTGCATATTTAATTGTCTAGTAGTTATTTACCAAAAAATAGATCTCCTATCTCTATTTGAATATTAATATATAGTTTTATATATAATTTATTTAATACAAATATTTATGAAAATAGTTAGATATGCCTGACTAGATGTAAATGTTGGAATATTTTAAATAAATAAAATATTTTTTGTGGTTCTATGCATTATTTCTAAAATTGGATTGCAATGTAATTATTGTTACTTGATGGGTTGGGGTTATACTTGTCAATTGTGGTCTAATTGACAGTATAATATTTACACCGTTGGATTGTGGTTTTTCAACTTTATTTGGTGGGATTTAATCCTAACCGTTGATATCTAGGTCTCCATGATAGGAAGGGAGACTTAGGTATTTTATTTGTAGAGAAGTCGTCCCCCCTGTTGTTGTTATAAATAAGGGTTTCACAACCCTTATTCAGCCCTATTGAAGGACAACTCTCAGAAAGGGGGTAGAGCTCTCTAAGGATCTCTTGCAAAAATTTAAAGGTATTCTATAGCTTAATCTTCATTCAGGTATGTCAATTAAAATCTCCTCTTTAATTAATTGCAGTATTCTTGATTTCTATAAGTTGGATATGGATTAAATTTCAACAATTGGTATCAGAGCCATGGTTATGGCTAAATTTTTTTTTATATTATAGAAATCTAGAATTAAATTTATATGATATATTATTAAAGTTGTAATGTTTATACGGGTATAATTGCTCCAACACTTCTATGGTTACATATGATCGTTAATTAATGGTCCCGAGTAAAGAATGGTGGGGTCAAATCGTTTGGTTGTTTTATGAATCTGGTCTCTGTTTTTAAGTCTGACCGTGTTTAGTGCCTATTGATCATACATAAACAAGTGCCTGGGCTACTAATTTAGCTACATGATCTATTTGAACTTGTTAGTTGATCACCAACTTTGTTTTCATTAATTTGTGATTAGATAGATGAGGTTGAGTACCCGAATTTATCTTGTCTTGTTTTGATTACTATGCTCAACTACCTTCAACTCCAGCCTATTATGTGATGGAATTAATCCAGATGTTGTTTTGTGTGGTAGTTACACCTATTGTTGCGGTCCCATGAGAATATAGTTGCTTTTATTTTCTTACATAATGCTTGATTAATTAGTTTCTCAGTAACTATATATATGTAATATATATGTTCGGATAATATGATTTATTCAAGATTTTTATTTAAAATTTAAGGAACTAGTTTTCTATTTATATGTGATCCGGAGAGTTTTTCATGTTTTTCCATTGAGTTGTTAACCAGAATTCAAGTCAAGCTCAAAGAAAATTATAGACAAATTTCATGTGACAACTTGTTTTTTTTTTTTTTTTTTTACTAATGACCGGTGAAACCATTGAACAATTTTATAATGAACAGTTGGTTTATTGATAAACCATGAACAATATATATCATCTATTGTTTCTGAAGTTTATTTGATGTGTATGGATAATTACAAATAGTTTTCTATTTATTTTCAGTTATATTTGATCCATGTTTATATTTTGTCCCATATTATTTGGGTTTATTTTATGTGCATTATAAATAAATTTGTGAACTTAAATTAAAATGGAATTTTAAAATTTAGGTCTTTCCTTGGGGTTTAGGAGGACCGGTAAAGTGACCGTTTCAAGGTAGTATCCAAAGTGAGTAATGCCTGCCCAAAGGTGACATTCACTCATGTATGTTATTATTTTTGAAATTTTTAAAGACATATATTGGTCTTATTAAGGTCTCATAGTGCACTTACCTATATTGGGGCATTTGTTCTGCCCAAAGGTGATCAGTGTCTTAATGTAGGATAAGTGAGTAGAATAGTTGAGAGTGTTTGGGTTAGAACTAAATAACCCTCTTACCCAAAGGTAGTGGAAGTGTTTAGTAATAATTCAAGCATAATCAATTAGGTCTATGTGCGATTTAATCACAAATTTGGGAGGTAAATGTATTTAAAATTCTGCCCAAAGGTGAGTTTTAGATGACATCTTACCTGTTCCCGCAGGGTGGAAGGTTTTGCACATAGTAAAACACCCTAATAAATTCGACTTAAAACTCCAAGTACGAATTAAAGTGATAATCCCTAAAGCTGTGACATATTAATTTATGTGTTGTTTATATAATGTTATTTGATATAACATGGTTTTTTCAGTCATGGACGCTTCCGCAATTCATAAACAGCTTACAGGGATTGAACCATTGAATGGTTCGAATTATACTGCCTGGAGGACAAATGTTGATATTATGTTAGGGTTTTTGGACTACGAGTTTGTTCTTCATGAGGAGAAACCCCTTGCGCCTACTATAGAATCTTCTGAGGTAGTGAAATTGTTGCATGCTAAGTGGACTAAAGCTAATACCATGGCCATCAGGTTGATTCGTGCTTCTATTGGTGAAATTATTCGGGGTGGTATTCCTGTATTTGATACTGCCAAGGAGCTCTTGAATTTGATCAAGACACAATTCATGGGTACCAAGAAGCAACTACAATATTATTATCTGACACAACTCATATCAGTAAAATATGATGGCAGTGGTTCAGTGAAAGAGCACATCTATAAGATGTGTAAGCTGGTTAATGGACTGAGAGAGCGGGGAATTACATTTGATGATGAGTTATTAGTCCACATGATGATATATTCTCTGCCCAGGTCTTTTGATACTTTCAGGGTGAATTATAATTCACATGAAACTAAATGGGACATTAACCAGTTATTAGCACTTTGTGTGACTGAGGAGGAACGTCTCAAGGAAGTAAAAACTGAGTCAGCTCATCTTGCCGTGAGCAGTAGCAGCAAGTACAATTTCAAGAATAAGGGCAGCAAGAAAGGAAATCAGGCTAATCAACAAAGGGGAAAACATGACAACAAAGGAAAAGACGTTGATCATGGGGATGATGAATGTTGGTTTTGCAATAAGAAGGGGCATCAAAAGAAAGATTGTTTCGGTTATAAAAATTGGCTAAAGAAAAATAAAGCCGGGCCTGCGAAGCCGGAGAAATCTGAAGGTTGAGGATTGATTGGTGTTGGTAATGCTGATGCGGTTCGTATAAAGGCTATTGGGACAATTCAGCTAGTGTTACATACTAGTTTTTCTTTAGGGCTTAATGTTTTATTTATTTATTTATGTTCCTGCTATTAGGCATAATTTACTTTAAGTTTCGAGACTTAATGCTTTGAGATTTCATTTTTTATTTGGTGACAGATTAGTTATCTTATATACATGCTTCTAATTTTTTCGTGGACTCAACTATGTTATAACATAAGATATTGGGGCATGTTTCGCGAAAAAGACTAGAATGCTTGGTCAAGGATGTGATTATTGAACTACTAATTTTTCTGATTATGATTTATAATTGATTATGTCAAAAGAAAGATGCAGAAGAAACGCAATTTTGAGGCTAGTCGGTCATCTGGTCTTTTGGACCTCATTCACACTGACATTTGGGGTCCATTTCCTACTCCTTCTTGAGGAGGGCAGAGGTATTTCATTACTTTCATTGATGGTCTTTTAAGGTATGCTTATTTGTACATAATCCACCAGAAGTCTGAAACACTTGATGTGTTTAAAATATTTTTGTTCAAAGATGAAGGGCTGTTAGATAGAAAAATTAAAATTGTACAATCTAGATATTAAGAAATTTGATCCTCTCGCACCATCACTTGTCTTTTCAATGAGTATCTGGAAAGATATTTTGGTTATGATTTTATTATCCCTCTAAACTTATGAAAATTGTTGAAACATGTCATTGAAAAAATTTATTGAGGATGTGTGAATTCAGTGGGAGTCTAGAACTTTCTAGTTTCTTCTATACTTAGTTATGTTGAGTTGTATTAGATAGATGTCTAGACAATATTCCTCAATTGAGACATTAAGGAAGTGATTTACATGTTTCAACCTGAAGAGTATCGTGATCTAATGCATATACCTCAAGTTCAGTAGGAGTTAATTTGTTATCTTTGTCTTATATGTTGATGATATTTTGTTAGTTGATAATGACATTCATGTGATACATGCACTACAGAAAAATTTGGACTTTCTCAAAAGGTATGTATTGACAAAATATTGAAAATTTTTGAGATTAAGAATTTGTGTACCAAGTGAGGTTCAAGGTGTTAAAGGAAATATGTTGTCATAATAAAAGTGTCTCGATAATGATTTTGCAAGAAGTCAAGTTGATTTTAACAAAATCTGCACATTGTTTATTTGAAGGTAGTGAAGAAAGTTTTGAGGTATCTCCAGAGAACTAAAGAGTTCATGTTGATCTACAGGAAATCAGATTGCTTTGAGATAGTTGGTTATTCTAATGCTAACTTTGTAAGTTACTCGAGTAGTAGAAAATTCACTTCTGGATTTTTTTTATGCTAGCTCAAGGAGCTGTTTCATGGAAAGGCTCTAAGAAGTATATTATATCATATTTCATTATGTATGCAAAGTTGGCCAGTTGTTGTGAAACGACCAGACATATCATATGGTTAGGAAATTTTTATTATGAATTTGAAGGTTGTTGACTCCATATACAAGCATAATAAGCCCATTGACATAAAATATCTTTTCGTGTGTGAGAAGGTTAAGGGAGGTTCTATTGAGGTTCCCCACATAAAATGAAATTGCAGATCCTCTCATTAAAGGTATTTAGCTACAAATTGTTTAAGGAGCACGTGATCCGGATAGGTGTTCGAGAGTCATTGTGTTATGATGTCTTATATTTGTTTTATATCATGTTACATTGCAGTTAGCTTTCAGCTTATTTACACATTATGGTGATAGTTATTTTTCTTCAGTTAATTTATGCCTTTTGGTGACAGTTATTTGCATGCAAAATAAAGTTATGATGCATCGTTATTATTATCTTCATTTATATATAGTGCACGTGCTATTATGTTTGCCTAGAGATGTTACACTCATGAGGGTGTTTGGATTAGATGTGGGATTGGCACCACATTGGTAAACTCAAACATAATTATTAAAGTGCCTGTGGGAGTATTTCACACTCCATGAGGATAGCTTGGGCTAGATATGGGATTGGCTCCATATCGGTAAACCCTCACACTGGACAGAAGGTTGGTGGTTTGCTGTAATATGTTCAGGTGACATACCGTGATGGTATGAAGCAGGACGGATAATGAGGTGTGCGTTTAGACCACATGCAGTTTGCACATTTCATGAAATGCAGTAAAAACCACTATATTTTGAGACCATGGAACTGTTTAGACTAATATATTACTTGTCTATGCATCCATGATCCACTATTGAGGAAGTCTATGGAAGAGAGTGTTTTAAAGTTTCAACTCATTTGTTTCGATAATTGTATTTTTCTAAAATAAAATGAGTGGCCACTCGACTTTTCTAAAGTGTTGCAATCCATAGTATCATTTTATAAAACTTAAAGTGTATGAACCAAGTGGGAGATTGTTGAAATATTTTAAATAAATAAAATATTTTTTGTGGTTCTATACATTATTTCTAAAATTGGATTGCAATGAAATTATTGTTACTTGATGGATTGGGGTTATACTTATCAATTGTGGTCTAATTGACAGTATAATATTTACACCGTTGGATTGTGGTTTTCCAACTTTATTTGGTGGGATTTAATCCTAACCGTTGATATCTAGGTCTCCATGATAGGAAGGGAGACTTAGGTATTTTATTTGTAAAGAAGTCGTCCCCCCTGTTGTTGTTATAAATAAGGGTTTCACAACCCTTATTCAGCCCTATTGAAGGACAACTCTCAGAAAGGGGGTAGAGCTCTCTAAGGATCTCTTGCAGAAATTTAAAGGAATTCTACAGCTTAATCTTCATTTAGGTATGTCAATTAAAATCTCCTCTTTAATTAATTGCAATATTCTCGATTTCTATAAGTTGGGTATGGATTAAATTCCAACAGTAAAACTATTAAACTTCTAGCTGATTGAGAGAATGAAATAATAAGGATAATTATGTGATGTCACTATATAATTGCATGTAATTAGATAATATAATACTTAGCAAAATCTTTAAAGGGGAGAGAAACCTTGTAAAAATTTCTATATAATGAAGTATTTTTCACAATGTATAATACATGTATTATACGTACTACTCATCATTCTCCATATAGAGCTCAGTTGTGGAGGGAACTTAATTTCCATGTAGGGATCGAGCTAGTCTTTGTTTTAAATTTTCGATGTAGATTCTTCGTTGAAGGCGAGAAAGTATTGAATATCCCTAATACCGTATTTTCGGTGAATTGTTGTATTCTATTATCAAAGTAAATTGAGAGTATTCATTAGTTGGAGTACACCCCATTCGTCCAAGGCATGGGGGTACTTGTAAAAAGGACAATTCGATGCTCAAGAGAAAATTGGTGGTGAGAAAGAAAAGAAACTAAGATGCAATGAATGTTTAACAAATAGGTAAGAGAGATAGAGAGAGAGTTATGAGTTTAGTAAAGAAAATGATACATATTCTGAATTCGATTATTTTCGAATAATTTTACGTGAGTAGGGTATGATATTATCACGCCGTCATTATGTTGATGATGTCATTCCCTGCTCACAAAATTGATTCAAAAATTATTGAATTCGATACTTGTATCATTTTGTATCATTACTCTTTACTAGTAAGAGTACTATGTGTATGATTTTAGTAAAGAGTATGTGTTTATGTATATGCAAAGTATGTATATGATTTCAACGTAGTGTAGAGCCTTGGTCAGTGTATATATTTGCTTTTAAGCTAGGTTGGTGGGAAAACAATAATCATACCTCTTGATTAATCTTTCTTCTAGGATGGGAAGGTGAGAGGTTCGAAACTCTAAATTGAGCACACTCATGGAAGTGTATATAAATTTTTTACCTAACAAAACACCAAAAAAAAAAAATCATAGTCATGAAATTAAGAATTGAGCTAAATCTATTGATTAATCATAGCATTAAAGAAAAAATAAAATCATATCATTTGCTTGGTTGTTTCGATATTGGAATATTGCATTTCTTACGCCCAATTGTGCCCTTCAAGCGCAATGGTTGTATAGGTGATGTGCAATTTTCCCTACGTTTTTACAAAAGTTATTCACATTCCTATTTCTATTGCTTTGTTCTTTAATTTGTTATTATTACTTTTTTTTTTTTCATAAGTAACAATAAATTAGAAACTAAAATGAAGATTCCATTTCGAAATCTCAATAAAGCTCTCGATAGACAATGACATATGTGAACTCACATGGATATTCATAGTTTGAAGAGTAAAATGTAAAAAAAAAAACCCTTCTATACTTTACATCAGTTGCAAGAAACCCCTCAAAATTTGTAAAACGGCAAAAAGAAATTCTGAACTTACATACCCATAACAAAAGACAATTATACCCTTTTTTTATTAAACTTGTTATTTATTATTAAATTATCTTTATTATCTTTTCTCTTATATAAATATTAATTATACCATTTACCTAATTCTATTATTGTTATCAATTTATCATAATAATGAAAAAAATACACAAACTTGTTATTACTACCAAATTTAGCCATTTTATAAAATGATTAACTTATTATTAAAACTTTACTATTTATAATAAAACTTATTATACTTAGTTTAAACTTTTTTACCGTAAAATAAGTACCTTTTTTTAATACAGTATATTAATGAAAAATTAAGAAATTACTTAAATTAAAAAGTACCTTCTTTTTTATGTAATATATTTATGAAAAATTAAGGAATTACTTAAATTGTTTAAAAAATTACTTAAGTTTTTTATTAAAAAAAATTAATTTCAAGAATTAAAGGTAATTTATGCAAATTTGATGGAGAATGTGCCATCAAAATAGTATGAATTTTTTTTATAATTTATTTTAATAAGAAAAATTGATTAAGTGTAATTCAATAAGAAAATGCATTATGGCCATTTAATGAAAAATAAGTAACAAAATGTGATAGTTTAGGGGGGGTTAATAACTTGACTTTTATTATAAAAAAATATTACACCCTCTGTCCCATAATTTTAGTCCACTATTCCTTTTTGGGATGTTCCAAAACACGTGTCCATTTCCTAAAATGAATTATATGATTCCTAAACTACCCTCTTCAAAATCTACTATCCTAAAAGTTGGGCCCACCATATAATAATAATACTAACTTTTAAACAAGGACTAATATGTAAATTCATTCATTATCACACTAAAAAGTGGGTCCCACCATAAAAAGTTGGATTCCCCAAACATCCCAAGAATTATGGGACGGAGGGAGTAATTAATTACAATATGAAAAGTTTTTGGGTAAACATCGTTGACACCCCCTGATGGTTGATGTAATATCAGGCGGCTACAACTTCGTAATTTTTTGTCACCAACACCCCTTGTCAGAATTTTTAATTTTTTAATAAGTGAAAGTACTTAATTACCCCTGATTATTTAAATGAATTTTAATATAAAAACATTAGAATTAGAAAATGACAAAACTGCCATTATGATTATATGCCCACCATTTCTCTCTCTACTTTCTTTAACCACATAAACCCTAACCACCACCACCACCACAGCCACCACCCTCATCCCCTCCCCCAACCACAACCGCCACCAACCACCACCACCACCACAACCGCCACTCACATCTCTTCTTCCAACCATAGCCGCCACCAACCACAACCACAACAACCATTGCCACCACAACCGCCACTCACATCTCCTCCTCCAACCACCATCACCACCAACCGCAACCATTTCACTATTATTACATAATATAATAAAGAAAGGGGGGAGGAAACCACCGAGCACCACTGCCACCAACCACAACCACAATCACCACCACCACCAACCACGACTGCCACATGCGACAAAATCACCACCACCACAACTGTCGAACTCCAATCACAACCTAACCCAAGCCAACTGCCAACTGCCACCAACCACAACCACTACCATCAACCACCACCACCACTCTAATCACAACCTAATCGAGGCTGGCATCGATGAAGTACTGGTCGAAGTAGGTGGAGGCGTCGGAGATAAGAGGGATTTGATGATTTTGCAGCAGCGTAGGGCAGGGAAGAGGATGGAGAGACAGTGGGCATCTAAGGAGAGAGCTTCAGATGGAGAAGAAAATCGACAGATCATGGAAAATCTCCACCCCACCACCTCCACCAACCACAACACAATCATAACTACAACCACAATCGCCACCACCGCCGATTCTTTCTCTCTCATCTCCTCCTCCAACCACAACTGCCACCAACCACAACCACCGCCACCAACCTTAACCACAACCACTGAAATTAAGACCTAATTTTTTGCCTAATTTGAGGACTAGAATTAAGACCTAATTAAATATATATGTTATACATATGTTAACATTAATATTTATAGAAATAAATAATTAAATATATATGTTATACATATGTTAACATTAATATTTATAGAAATAAATAATTAAATATATATGTTAACATTAATATTTATATTTATAGAAATAAATAATTAAATATATATGGTAACATTAAAATTTATAGAAATAAATAATTAATATATATGTTAAAATTAATATTTATAGAAATAAATAATTAAATATATATGTTAACATTAATATTTATAGAAATACATAATTAAATATATATGTTAACATTAATATTTATGAAAATAAATAATTAAATATATATGTTATATATGTTAACATTAATATTTATGGAAATAAATAATTAAATATATATGTTATATATGTTAACATTAATATTTATGGAAATAAATAATTAAATATACAGGTTATATATTATATTATAAATATATATAGCTATAGAAAAAGAAAAACAAATAGTTCATTTTTTTATTTTATTTTAACATTAGTATTTATGGAAATAAATAATTATATATATAGGTTATATATTATAGTGTGTGTGTATATATAGAGAGAGAGAGAAAAGAAAAAAAAATTAGTTCCTTTTTTATTTTATGTTAACATTAGTATTTATGGAAATAAATAATTATATATATAGGTTATATATTATAGTGTGTGTGTGTGTGTGTGTGTGTGTGTGTATATATATATATATATAGAGAGAGAGAGAGAGAGAGAGAAGAAAGACAATTTTAGTTCCTTTTTTATTTTATGTTAACATTAGTATTTATGGAAATAAATAATTATATATATAGGTTATATATTATAGTGTGTGTGTGTGTGTGTGTGTGTGTGTGTATATATATATATATATATAGAGAGAGAGAGAGAGAGAGAAGAAAGACAATTTTAGTTCCTTTTTTATTTTATGTTAACATTAGTATTTATGGTAATAAATAATTATATATATATAGGTTATATTATTGTGTGTGTATATATATATATAGAGGAAAAAAAATTAATTATTTTTTATTTTATGTTAACATTATTATTTATGAAAATAAATAAATATATATATATATATATATATATATATAGGGTTGATGAAAGGGGCATTTTGGTCTATTAGACAGAGTTAAAAGAGTAAATTTAGTATTCAAATGAATTAAATTAAAAGTCAAAGAGCAGCAAAGTCATTTCACTATCAAAAAGTGGTCTGACATGACGTACTTTTTGTAGGAAGGAGTGTATGTGATATACAATACAAATTACAGGAAATATTGATGACAAAATTGTAGTCACGTGACAATACCTCAAATCTCAGGAAGTGTCAATGAAATGTACCCAAAGTTTTCAATTGGTTTGATGACTATTTTCATTTTATCTTATTAATGAAGCGGTTGAAAGAAAATTTATTGAATTAGTCTCTCATAAATTTTTATATTATATGATTTTAAAGTGATTCCAATGGTAGATTGAAGGTTTTTAGGCTTGAAATTAATTGGAAAATATATATATATATATATATGAAATAGGTTGGAATATCCTATTTACTTTCAGTGACAAAATTACTACAAAGGTTATTTTAATTCATTAAAAAAATAACAAGGTACATGTAAATTAATAAAAAGTTCTCCTTATGCATGTTACTCTTTTATAATATACATAATTTTTCTATATTTCTGATTCCCTCCTGGGATATTACGAGTTCATCTAATATTTAAAGCTGCACTCATGGGTTAAAGACTATATATATCTAATATTTATGTGTGTTTGTGTTTATATATATATATATATATAGAACTAGTAAATTAAATGTATATTTAATATGAATATCAAATATGTACACTTTTTAGTTATATATTTAATAAAATTATATTAATATGATAAAATTTATCAAAGAACATCATTGTCATATCACAAATGAATACACAAGTGTCAATACAATAATAATAAAGTTAATTTTGTCTTTTTGTTGCAGACATTATTGATATTTCACTTAAATTTTTTAGGATAACAATAAACACTATTAGGAGGGTATATGTGATTTTGATCAAATTTTAACGGGGCTTGACCACAATTTTGACATAAGTTTTATTTATGGGTGCAAAATCAAAAATTATAGAGGAGGCCAGCGTAATTCACTCATAAAAAATATATATATCACGGTTGGAGAGTGTTATTTATTATAGAAGTAAAATTTATGCCTCCACTATAATCTTGTATTATATTGTTCCATCTTTAATACAATGACATTTAGGGGAAAAAAAAGTAAAATTTATGATGTGTATACATTTTGATGCCCTAACGCTGATTTAGCTATTTGTTGCATTTATGTTTTCGCCTGAATTAAAATTACCCAAATTTACTGTACTAACTATCTCATTAAATTAAATTGAACAACCATGATTCAACCATAATCATATATAAATCTTGAGGAGTGCTAGGGGCACTCGCTTAAGCGACTGTCTTTTCACACTCGCTTCACTAATCGGTGAAAAATAAAAACCAATCATTAATTATTTTTGTATAATAAGTGTCCTATTTTGTTATCAATCAGTATGCTATTGTAATTTTAAAATATTTATATTCATGTCATCAAGTAAAACTATGGTGTTCAAAAAGTAATTTTTCAAATTTTTTTAAAAAATTTATTTTTTAATTAAATTGAGAACCAAGATTCATAAAGTATTTTATATTCCAATTAATTACAAATTTCTAAAAGTTATATAGAAAATGATTATAATAATAAATATATGGATTAATATAAAAAATATTTATGATTACTATAGTTTTATTTGTGTGTTGATGGCATTTAATATAAATATTTTAAAATTATAAAAATATATTAATTGATGATAAAATAAAATATTTATTACACAAAAGTAATTAATGATTGAATTTTATTTTTTATCAATTAATAGAACGAATGGAAAAGTACAGTCACTTAAATCACTGAGTGACATTCGTCATAAATCTTGGGTGGCTGCCACAGCTCACATGCTTCTCGAAAAGTCAACGTGGCGTATTGTTATTGGAGAAGTTTAAATGGAAAAATGGATTGATCATCTATGCGTCTATGGCCCTCAAAGTATTGCTTCTGAAAAATATACGTGTGTGTGCGCGTGTATATATATATAGAGAGAGAGAGAGAGAGAAGCCGAGGCCCAAAAGTAGTGAACACTCAAATTGGACATTGACTTTGGAGCATCCCAATTTTTTACACGCGCGAGACAGGGGCGTGGGAATAAATAAAACAAAATGGCATAAAGTGCAAATAACCGGTTCCCACGCAGACAATCGAAAAATTATTAAGTACTTCCCGAGTCCCGACCCACTTGTTTCGAACTTACACTAAAACGCTACTGTGACAAATATTGAAATAACGAAACCATCACATATTCATTATAAAATATAATTTTATTTATTTTTATTAATAATAAAAATATATATATATAGTTGTAACTACTACTAAATTTAGTCATTTTTTAAAACAATTAACTTATTATTACAATTTTACTATTTATAATAAAATTTATTATATCCAATTTGAACTTTTTTTTTTCATAAAAATACATTTTTCCATACAATATATTCATGAAAAATTAAAAAAATACTTAAATAAAAAATACTTTCGTTTTCATGATGTATATTTATGAAAATTTGAAAAAGTACTTTAAAATTTTCTACTTAAATTTTTTATTAAAACAATTAATTCCAAGAATTAAGAGTACATTTCTGAAAATATGATGAAGGATATGTCATCAAAGTAGTATGAATTCTTTTTATAATCTATTTTAAAAAATGGGTCAATTAATGAAAAACAACACATCACATTACAAATTACAAATAAAAAAACATTTTAGAACAAAATGTGATAGTTCAATAATATTGTGTGTAAAATATAATTCAGAAAATTATTTACAAATTTGAACATAGTTTTTATTTTTTTTATTTTTTAACAGTTTACCCTTTTATATATACACTTCATTTTAGAGTGAAATGATGTCATTGCCCCCCTAATTTAATTTATGACAACCAGGACTATTTACGCATGAGCTCAACAAAAAAAAACACATTTATTAGTACCCTTTTTATTCGACTGTAAATATAAATCTCTAGATGATAGATACAGACATATATAAATAAACAAAGGAGAGTAAATGAGACTCTTATCTCAAGCTTTGCGGATGGAGTTGCAGGTCCATTTTGTCCATCCTCACAAACTTTCATGACACCACTACAACTCCCCTCCTCTCTCTCTCTCTTTCTAAAATCTCTCTCTAGACTTTTTTTTTTTTTTCTTTTTCCTTGTAATTCTTTTAGTCCAATATGATGACTTTCCAGGGGATTCTTTTGCATATATTTAGACTCTCTCACCTCCATTAGTTCACAAGCTCCTCTCTTATCTGTCTGTGACTGCTTTCTCTCTCTCCCTCCCTCTCGCTCGCCAAGATGGGAAGCAATAAGGCCATCAGTCTGGACGAGATCAAAAACGAGTCCGTTGATCTGGTATATATATACTTTCCTCTTTCTTTCTGCATATATATATATATTTCGACCTCTCTCTGTCTATATATATGTGCCTACCTTTCATCTGTAACATTTCTGGCGTTTATATATGGGTTGTCTTCAAACTTATTTTCTGATCAATCTCTTACAAGTTTTATGTTTATATATATATATATATATATATATATATATATATATATTATGTGAGTGTGTGATATCTAGGAGGCAATATTTTAATCTCTTGGGTGTTCATAATCTTACTTTAATAGTAACTTTACCCTCTGATATACTCCAATTATGTTGAATGGTTTTGAGATTTGTTCATCTCCACTTCATTTCGGAAATCTTAATGAGATTTTAACGGCGGGTTTGAATTTGTTGCCAAGAAAAAAAGGAAAAAAATATCTCAACACACACGTACACGTACACGTACACACGTGTGTTGTATATGAATACATGTGTGTGTGTGTATAGTGTTAGAAATGAAATAGCAGTTGGCTGTGTTGGTTTGTCGCTTGTGCTTAAAATCAAAGCTGGGGTGTTAGTGGAGAATAAAGAATTTGTTATTGAGAGGAGCGTGAGAAACACGTGCTGTCTGGTGGAGAAAGTGGACATTACCGTTTCATGATGACACAAAGTGATTGGGGTTCATGCGTTTATACGCGCGTGAAGTACCAACGTTATGTTTAATTATTAAAATTATTTTCTATTAACAACACTAATTAATTGTTAAATTCAGTGTTAAAATTGACCATCCATCTGTTACGCAGAGTGTGATGGACCAGAAATGTCAACATAAGATAAGAACGTAACAATTTGATTTTGACAGTAATATTCCAAAAATGACCTCAGTGGTATTTTTTACATTTTCAAGGTAGCAAGGCCACGTTTGTTAACTGTTTTTGTTTTTGGCAACGAGGAGTTGTCATTTGAACCGTACTCTGACCCAAATAGAAACCCCAAACTCGTGTTTCCTAATTTTTTTTTCTATTATAACAAAAACTAAGCAGCGGTGAACAGTAAAAAAGAAAAAAAAATTTAATTTTGTTTCCTCTTTGATTCGAGTATATGGTTAATGGATTTTGAAGATTCTGCCAACTATCTGTTCCAGTGAGTTATATATACTACTTTTGTGATTTATTCATGTAATTCCTTGGAGATTTCGTCAATGGTGGATGTATTTGGGTGTAGCTAGATGATGGTGGGTTATGGCAGTGGTGGAGGACGTGTTGGGTGAAGATGATGGTGGCAGCGGTGGAGACTGGTCGTGGCAGCCATGGTTGATGGGTTAGTGTTTGGTTGTGGTGATGGAGTTTTGCTTTAATGGTGAAAGTTGGTGATGGCCGTGAGTTGAGGGAGGTGGATATGGGTGTTTTCGACTGCCATGGCTGTTGCGGGTTATGGTGGTGGAGCACGGCAGTGCTTCGGAAATGGAGGTTGGTGGTGGTGTTGGTGGCGACTGGATCAAAAGTCTTTGTTGATAACAACAAAGACTTTTGATCCAGTCGCATATATATATATATATATATCTTTCATTATCTCTATTCCTTATCTCACTTGAAGTATATATATATATATATATATCTTTCATTATCTCTATTCCTTATCTCACTTGAAGTTTTTTTTTTTTTGTCTTTCTTTAATTAACCATGAGTTTGGCGTTATATATACAATTGAAAAAAAAGGCTTCGAGTGAAATAAGGAATAGAGGAGATAATGAAAGGCCAGAAAACGTCTTCAAAGCGAGACGAGGAATAAAGAAAAATGAAAGGGTCTGAAAAAGGCCCCTGATACAATCTGGACAAAGCAGTTGACAGAAAAGTGAATTGAGAGAACGGAGAGAGAAACAAAGCTAAATAAACAAGAGGGTATAAAGGTAATATTGGAGGATAATTTTGAAATTATGAAAAAAAATTAAGTCATGTGCATAAAGAAGTGACCGGAATTCTTTTCAAGGGGTAAGGTGTTTGTTCAATCTGTGAAACTCAAGAGGGATATTATGCACTTTTGCCCTTTTTTTTTTACAATTATGTTTTTATGTTTTTGTTTCCAAAAATCTTGCAACAAATTTTATGTTACCAAATGAACATATTCCACAACAAAGACATTGTTTTGTTTTAGATGAAAATAGAAACGGAAATAGTTATCAAACGAGTCTTAATATAATATAATATAATCTATTTTGGATTTTCGTGTTAATTCTGTAGTACTTTTTTTTTTTTTCCTTTTTTTGGGTAAATAAAGATAATTCTTTGGTACTTTCAGTTTTTTAGTTGGTTACACTAAAATAGAGTATCCATTTGGGACAAATAGCCTAATGGGTCTCCTCTCTTCTTCTTTTTTTTTTTTGTAAAGTTTATACTATTTTTAGCTGTATCCATTATTATTGTTTATCAATTAATTTATATAAAGGAAAATTTTGATAAAGGACAATTTAGTTTATCAAAAATTTCATAATTTAATGTGCTTTTTTTTTTTTCCTGTTCTTGGGACTTTTGCTGATTTTTCTTTTGTAATCTGAAAGTCACTTATTTTTCTGTTCTAATATACAGAATTAACTTATGGCCTTTATTTTAGTGACCTATGTCTGAAGCAAGTTAGATAGATATAAGTATCTGATATGTAATGGGAGTTCATTGTATTTTGTGTCTTGCTACATGTCTGTTGAAACTTGAAACTAGTAACCCCAAGCAATCTTCATCAAGAAACAGATTGTAAATATGACCATTATTGGCACATCATGTACCAGTCATTTATTCGAAGCAAAATCAAAAGCAGATTAAGGGGATTATTTTTAAACAGAGAAAACTATATATGAACTATCTTCCTAAATAGAGACATGACTTTGAAACGGAAGCCTTAAACCCTGTGAGAACAATTGAAGGCGGTATTTTTGCCGGTATTCTTATGTTTTTCTGGTTGTTTATTTGTAATTTAACAAACTGTTGTGTCGCTTCTTTGTGTTTTATTTGGGGATACTGATCATGGTTTCTGATGTGCAGGAGAGAATTCCTGTAGAGGAAGTGTTTGAGCAGTTGAAATGTACGAAAGAAGGTCTATCATCAGAGGAAGGAGCCAATCGGCTTCAAATTTTCGGACCAAACAAACTAGAGGAGAAAAAGGTCTAATTCAGCTTTTCTGATAGTTGTCTAGTGTTCTCTCTCCTTCTTTGTTGTTATTTTATAAAGTTGCAGCATATGATGGTTTGATGATTTTACAAACAGGAGAGCAAGCTACTCAAGTTTTTGGGCTTTATGTGGAACCCTTTATCATGGGTCATGGAAGCTGCTGCTTTGATGGCTATTGCCCTAGCAAACGGCGGTGGAAGACCACCAGATTGGCAGGATTTCGTAGGTATCATTGCCTTATTGTTCATCAACTCTACAATCAGTTTTATTGAGGAAAACAATGCTGGCAATGCAGCAGCAGCACTAATGGCTGGACTTGCTCCTAAAACAAAGGTGAAAACTCTATACATACTCGAAATCTTTTCACATGTTCTTCATGTCATTATTCTCATCTTTGTTAACTTATTTGTGGTAACGAAATATAGGTTCTGAGGGATGGTAGATGGACTGAGCAAGATGCAGCTATCCTAGTTCCAGGGGACATCATAAGCATTAAGTTGGGAGATATAGTCCCAGCTGATGCTCGACTTCTTGAGGGTGATCCCCTGAAGATTGACCAATCGGCTCTTACCGGAGAATCCCTCCCCGTTACTAAGAACCCCTCAGATGAAGTATTCTCTGGTTCAACCTGTAAACAAGGTGAAATTGAAGCAGTTGTTATCGCTACAGGTGTTCATACTTTCTTTGGTAAGGCTGCCCATCTAGTGGATAGCACCAACCAAGTTGGGCATTTTCAGAAAGTTCTCACTGCCATTGGTAACTTCTGCATTTGCTCAATTCTTGTTGGGATAATCATTGAGCTTATAGTCATGTACCCAATACAGCACCGCCAGTACAGAGATGGAATTGACAATTTACTGGTTCTTTTGATTGGAGGAATTCCGATTGCTATGCCAACTGTTTTATCCGTTACCATGGCCATTGGTTCCCACAGGCTTTCTCAGCAGGGTGCAATCACCAAGAGAATGACTGCCATTGAGGAAATGGCAGGCATGGATGTACTCTGCAGTGACAAGACTGGAACTCTGACCCTCAACAAGCTAACTGTAGACAGAGGCCTGCTTGAAGTGTTCACAAAAGGCGTGGAGAAAGAACAAATAATAGTGTATGCAGCAATGGCTTCGAGAACCGAAAATCAAGATGCTATTGATGCTGCCATCGTAGGAATGCTTGCAGACCCCAAGGAGGTATGCCTGAATTGTATTCTTCCATTGATGATTGTCTTATTTTTTTATTATTTTCTGCAAGAATTCATCAAGCATCATACTCTTATAGTTGTATTATTTTTCTCTTTTGTTACTTTGGGCAGGCACGAGCTGGTATTAGGGAGGTTCACTTTCTTCCCTTTAACCCTGTGGACAAGAGGACTGCTCTGACCTACATTGATGGTAATGGAAATTGGCATCGAGCCAGCAAAGGTGCCCCCGAGCAGGTATGAATATTTTTCTTTAATACAAGAAATGAAGCTTGAGACTTTTAGGATGATAACTGAATGGTATCTTATTTCTTTCTAATATTTTACAAATAGATATTAGACCTTTGCAATTGCAAGGAGGATGTCAGAAAGAAGGTTCATGCTGTGATCGATAAGTTTGCAGAACGTGGACTTCGATCTTTGGCAGTTGCTAGACAGGTTTAGAAATACAAACCTGATGCATTTACTCTTGTTTATTTAATAGAATGTTTTTGTATTACTGTTGCTTTGATGACTTGTTTGCAGGAAGTACCTGAGAAAACAAAAGAGAGTCCAGGAGCACCATGGCAGCTTGTTGGTTTATTGCCTTTGTTTGATCCACCAAGGCATGACAGTGCAGAAACCATAAGAAGAGCTCTTAATCTTGGTGTGAACGTAAAGATGATTACAGGTAATAATTATCTTTATGTTACTCTTCTTAATCTTGATTTTATTTACCCCTACTGTTTTTGTTGATCTACTTTTCTCCTCAATGCTCAGGGGATCAACTTGCAATCGCCAAGGAAACTGGCCGCAGGCTTGGAATGGGAACAAATATGTATCCTTCTTCTTCATTGCTCGGCCATGACAAGGATTCATCCATTGCAGCCCTTCCTGTAGATGAGTTGATTGAGAAGGCTGACGGATTCGCTGGAGTATTTCCAGGTGGGGTTTCCATTGCCATATTTTCTATCTGGAAAAACACTCTCTTGTATGGGTCATAGAACAATTCCTTTCCAATCCCTTCTCATTTATGCTGTGATATTTTGGAAAATGCATCAAATGATACCAAAACTTTATGAAGTTGCCCAGAGTCTTCAATTCTCAAATATGCACTATATTGTGGATAAAAAACCATTACCTAGTACTTGTGAACGCCGTACACGGGGTGTTGGGAAGGGAAGACTGGAGACTGGCCTAAAACATGCATTGCATTTCTTCAAGTTTTGATTAAATCCACAGTTCCAAATTTTTCCATCAGAAAAACCTCAGATTTTGAAACCTTGATTGTGCTTTGTTGTTCTGATGGGCTGCTCTTTGTATGGTAGAACATAAATATGAAATTGTAAAAAGGTTGCAAGAGAAAAAGCACATTTGTGGAATGACGGGAGATGGGGTCAACGATGCCCCTGCTTTGAAGAAGGCAGATATTGGAATTGCCGTTGCTGATGCTACTGATGCTGCTAGAAGCGCGTCCGACATTGTCCTCACTGAACCAGGGTTAAGTGTTATCATAAGTGCAGTGCTGACTAGCAGGGCAATTTTTCAAAGGATGAAAAACTACACTGTAAGTTAACTTGTTCCTTCCTAGAGGGATCAAAATTTTATGACTCACTTAAGAAGTGCCTAATTATACTTTCTTTTGACCATTCTCCTTTTCAGATCTATGCTGTTTCAATTACCATCCGTATTGTGGTAAGTATATTGGATATTTTTTTCATTATATAATTGAGCTACTTTGTTTATAAAACTTGATTGATTATTTATTCTCAATATGCAGTTTGGGTTCATGCTTATTGCTCTGATATGGAAGTTTGACTTTGCTCCCTTCATGGTTCTAATTATTGCCATTCTAAATGATGGTAAAGATCAGATCAACTATTAAACTTGGAAGTCAATAAAACATCAATATCCTTGTTGCTTAGTTTTGGTTTTTTTTTAATGATCATGACTGATTCTCTGTCATTTAATTCTAGGAACAATTATGACAATCTCAAAGGATCGAGTGAAGCCATCTCCAATGCCAGACAGCTGGAAACTAAAAGAGATTTTTGCAACTGGCATTGTGCTTGGTGGTTACATGGCACTAGCGACAGTTTTTTTCTTCTGGGTTATGAAAGATACTGATTTTTTCCCGGTAGGAAAATATAATTTACTTCGCGAAAAATATTATGGTTACACAAATGTCACAGATTCTTTTTATTTATTTATTTATTTACTTTGTTCGAATCAGGACAAATTCAATGTAAGAGCAGTGAGAGATAACGATCGTGAAATGATGGCATGCTTGTACCTACAAGTGAGCATTGTGAGTCAAGCTCTCATATTTGTTACAAGGTCTCGCAGCTGGTCCTTTGCAGAACGCCCTGGATTACTCTTACTCGCAGCTTTTGTAATAGCTCAGTTGGTAAGAATTTTCATAATCTCATGTTCTCTCTGTGTCTCATGAATGCTAAGAAAATTGGTATGAACAGTATAAGCACACTTGAAGCATGTGTTTCTTCAATGTGTGAATCAATCTTAATTGAGAAATTTGAACGGTTAAGTAGTTTTCTTAAACAATTTACTTAAAGATTTCACAGAAATGTGACATTACAAATTCTCAAACTGGCTGTCTCAAACAATACATGTGTAGTATTCTGGATTTTGTTCCAATTTCCTAAACAATACTTTATGATTTGGAGTATTACGTTGCATCATATCATACACAGATTGGTCTTCTAACAAAGGCATCACAAAAGTAAAGTAAAAATAACCACACTATGATGGACTAATGAAGGATTTGCTTAATGAAATGTACTTAACTGATGTTCATTAAAATGTACTAGTACTCTGTACACAGGTGAACTTGGTTCTATGCATATTGGATGTTAATATTCTGATACTGAAATCAGGAAAATATTTGGATAGCTTGGTCTGACGAATATGTAAATCATTCTCTACTTGCAGGCTGCGACTCTAATAGCTGTCTATGCAACCTGGGGTTTCGCAAAGATTAAAGGATGTGGCTGGGGTTGGGCTGGGGTCATATGGCTTTACAGCTTGGTAACATATGTTCCACTTGACATTCTCAAATTTGCCATCCGATACATTTTAAGTGGGAAGGCTTGGGATACTCTCTTGGAGAATAAGGTATGCTTTCTATATGATAATTCTAAGAAAGAGAGGGCATTTCAGTTTATGAGTTGGTTGAATCTTTGTAATTGAACATGGTTTCTGATTCACTTGCTAATTGGTGCTGCTTTTTTCTTGTTAACAGACTGCCTTTACTACCAAGAGTAACTACGGGAAGGAAGAGAGAGAAGCACAATGGGCTACTGCACAGAGGACTCTACATGGCCTTCAGCCACCAGAAAACTCTAATCTTTTCAATGACAAGAGCGGTTATAGGGAGCTTTCGGAGATTGCAGAGCAAGCAAAGAGACGGGCTGAGGTTGCAAGGTAAGAAATGCAGTTTAGTTTTCTACATTAGCTCATAGAAATGCTCTCTTGCCTAGGCCACTTAAGTTTGCTGGTGAAAATGATTTCAGAAACTTCTTTTATCGAGCCACTAACATCTAAGACTGGGCTCTTTGGACCCATATTATGGTTCCTGAGCATCAAAAGAATCAAATTAACTTGTGTATATGGTGAAGGTACCACAACAATGTCTGGCTTGTTACACATTGAGATCTTCTCATGGAAAAACCACGATGTTCGGATTATTTTTCACAAGTAAATAATAATAAAAAGATGTCTAAAATGAAATGGAATACTGGAAATCAAAATAACATATTTGTTGATGTCTCTGCAGTGACTATGGTAGAAAAAGCAATGGTTTACTTCCATTTTTGTTTACATGGATTTGCTTCTTGTTGCAGGCTTCGGGAATTGCTTACGCTGAAGGGGCACGTTGAATCGGTAGTGAAGCTGAAAGGACTAGACATTGATACAATCCAGCAGCATTACACAGTTTGAGCAAGGGCTTGAAAGAGAGAGGAGGACACTGTGGTGGTTAAACAAAAAAATTCCATAATTGAGAGCCACTTTGAAGGCCTATGTAAGACTAATATTATCTCTAGACTATAGGTTAGAGTGATGTTCCTCTTCCTAGTTAGTAATTCAGATGTCAGTTTTACTTGGTGCCTGTCCTAAGTGCAGAGTTTATGTCAGTTTTCCTTTAACAAACAGTGTCTGTTAACAGTGACGAACCCAGAAAGCAAAGCATCGGTTATCAGTGACGGACCCAGAAATTCTTTTGAGGGGGTGCCATTGTAGAAAAAGAAATGATATTATAAAAATGCACTTTAAATTAATAATATTTTTGCTTATTACATTTACAAAAGAGAGAGAAAATGATAGTTGATTACTATGGAAATATGGTATAATTATTTTACTATCTTTTGGATTTAAAAAATATCAGTGGAAGCAAGAACATATATATAGTAGTGTTTTCAAAAATTGAGTGGAGGCATTTTTAAATTTTTAACAGAAATCCTAGATAGTAATGGAAATAACCAAGGGCTCAGTGGGACGCCTCCACTGTTCCCTTGGTAGGTCACCCCCATTGTGGCCTTGGTAGGTCCGTCTCTGTATGTTAAACACACAACGCCAACAAATACGTATAACTAAACCTGTAAGAAAATATTGTATATAATTAACATGCAATTGAGGACCAAAAATTAGAGCATAACATTAACAAATTATTTTTTTTTTCATGAAAGAGAACTCCCACAATATTCCCGGGATCACTTGAACCCTCCCTCTTTCGTTTTAAATGATAACCATGTTCTTACTTTAAATACAATATCAAGATAAGCATCTACGCTTTTTAGTTTACATTTTTAATCTAGTAGCATTAAATTATACTACTTTTTTTATAAATAAATAAAAAAGATTCTTAAAACTTTGGTGAATACACGGGGCGAACTAAAAATTTGCTTAAAGTGAGGCCTCATATACTAAAAATTTGCATAAAGTGAGGCCTCATATAAAGTTTTGAATATTGTTCCATACATGATGATGTTTTTCAAATCCTATTTTTTCTCTTTTCTAAACTTCTCACTTCTTCTCTTTTAACTTTTTTCTTTCTCTCTCTTCTAGTATGTATGCGTTTGTGTCCCAAGTTTTGGAACAGAGGACCGTTGGATTAGGCTTAATGATCCTACAACCAATTTTTATTTATTTTTTTATTTTTTACAAATTTATAAATTTCTTTTTCCAAGTATAAATTTCATTATAGAGGTGTTTATTTCCTTTGCAAAAATTTTTTCATTCATCAACGTATCTACTAAAAAAATGTGAAAAAGCATAAAAAGAGAGAGAATAGAAATATTAAATATATCAATTATATAATTATAATCCGCCATCCACAACTAGCGAGCCACAAGTGTTCATGAATGCGAGCCCAACAAAATTCTTGAATTCCTGTCACAATAGACAGAACAGAGGCAGGTTCTCATCAATGCTAGCCCCAACTGACACAGGTGTTTATTGGGGAAAGTCTAGATATAGGTAATTATTTTTCAGTAATCATAAACATAGCTTATTTTGTACCATATCTCAATGGATTGATTTAATTTTTCTGTACATTCCCATTTTCATTCCCATATTGATGGGTTTTTTTTTTTTTCCCTCAAAATCAAACTTTGTTTATCCACTCAATTCAATTCAGTAATAAATTGAAATACTAGATTCATCTCGAGAAATACGAGACATCTAAATCATTCGAGTGAAGAGATCTATTCATTGATAAGAAAATGAAAAAATGTATCTAAGTTATACGAGTGAAGAAATTTCTATTCATTGATAGAAAAAAGAGAAATACGAAATAAATGCATCTAAGTTATACGAGTTAAGAGATATGAAAAAGAAAAATACGAGATATCTAAGTCATACGAGTAAAGAGATATATTCATTGATAAGAAAAAGAAAAAATGTGAATGAGGATTGGATTGATGATAAAATAGAATCTTGTATCGCAAAGAGTGATTAGATTGATGATGAATAAAAGAGAATTCTTGGTTCTCTTTCATTGTCTGTACCAGAGCTGAACAATTGCTATAAATTCTATGTCAAAATTCTTTTGATGAATTTTAATTCAAAAATAAAAGAATTTTTGAATTCTAAATCACGAGGACAAGTATTTTCCATTCTAAGTTGCTTATCTTTTGATTTATCCTGTAATTGTCCATTCTTAGTTGCTTTGGATTGTTTATTCAAAACTTGGTTACGAGCAGTTAAAAATGAAATTGACAAAAAAAATAATAAGAAGAAGAAAAGAAATGTGCGTTCAGACAATATATAACACACAACCATATTATCTTATGATTCAATTTAACCGTGTTATTGAGGTTATGACTCAATATATATATACACACACACACACACACACACATATATTATAGGCTTATAGCACTGACATATTTGTGGCCTTAACAACTCATATTTACAAATTTTTAACTTGAGGTACTTTCAAGAGTTTGGACTCTTCAAGAAGCAATGTTATTTTTTTTTCCCTCCTTTGGTTTTGGAAATAAATGCTTAAGTTGTTAATATATATATTTGATAAATATTTAGTGTATTATATATATATATATATATATAACTGCAAAATCTGCAATTTTTAACACCCCAAATTACTCAACCAGCCAGATAGAGAGATATATATATATAAACAAAATTTTCAAATTTGTTTTTTTTGCAAAACTATTATTTCTGACAGTTTCAATACACACTCATAGCAACCAAAACTCGTAATATCCCATAATCCTTTACTTAATTTCATGAAACTCAAAATTTTCTGTTAAATACACAAAAATAGACTACCCAAAATACAAAGACGAAAAGCTAAACAAAAAACAGAGATGTTTTTTTTTTCTGAGTCTGCCTCTGGTTCTCTCAAATACACAAAAAAAGTTAATGGATCAGAAATGAGAGTAAAGAAAGACAATAATTATTTATCGCGACTTTTTAATTTTATTTTATTTAATTTATGTTGGGACAGTAAAGTGGTTTATGTTGAAGGAGATATTTTAGAAAGCTAGATAATTTGAGTGAGGACATGAAGAATACAAAGAGAATATGGACATAGAGCATAACTTTTTCTTTTTGTTGTTTCAAAAAACACAAGCAAGCATAAAAACGTCAATACAAACATATGCCAACTAACATTTTCCAACATAACTCTAATACAAGTCACTGTAAACATCAAAGGGAGAGGATGTTAATCCAATCACCCCTTTCTACTATGAACCAAACAACATAAACACGTCAATTTTAATGATAAATTGTATGTCATAAATAGCTAAGTGACATTTTAGTTCAATGACTAACATTTGACTTTCCAGTATCATTTCATGAAGTTGGGGAGGGGGATTACACTATATACATGAAGTAAAACATAGATTGAATCTGTAACCTGCAAGGATATACATTTCCTGCAGCCCAGCACCATCTCCGCTGTTGTTTTGTATAGGATAGCTTGCACTTCTTTAGCGGAAAAGATTGGGGCACTAAGCAGGGCTCCGGTGCGGAAATATCTGTTGAAGAGCTTGGGGCAGGTTCAACACAATCTCTGCGTACGCTGGGAGACAAAAGAAAATATTTAATGTCAGTAGGAGCTATTTCTCCAAATGCACTTAATGCATGGCAATGGCATAAAGACCATGAAAATATATCAAAATTATTTAAATAGAAAAAGAGTACATGGAGTCACCCACACGGCTTCAAGCAGAAAATATCTCATTAACCAAATAATAATAATAATAATGATAGCCACCACTCGGATTTCATAACAAGAGAAGTTCATTTAATTAGCTGCAAATGTTTGCTTGTCTCATGAAATGATTGTTGGTAAACAAACAAGGGAAAAAGAAAACAAACAAAAATGGTTCCGAGCACAAGCCAGTATCATCTGAAACCAGCATTATTTAGATTGTTCGGTAGGCAAATCAATTTGCTTCCAAGCTCATAACGACTGAATGGTTACAGGTTACCTAAGTGTTCCACACCAAATGCAGCCCTACAACTATATGTAGATATGTTTATTGATAGACGGTAATAACGGCATAAAAACTATATATGTTGCTGTGACAGATGGTCTCTCCCCACTGAAATAGTATAGGTGATCCATAACAGTTCCACAAGAATGTCGGGGAAGGCCTTGTCAAAGCTTTTACAATTAGCATGAATAAAATTTCATTCAGAGAAGTAAACCTTCTGGTAAACTCAAAGTTCGTAATGCATCCTCTGCGTAAGATAGACGTGCTGGTATAGGTTGACTTCCTAAAGCTCCGCTTCCCTTCCTGATCATTGTTGCAGTAGTTGAAGATTTCTTGGATACATGCATGGGCCATGCTAGGACACTGATTCGAGTTGGAAGTACAGAGAGGAGATCTGCATATCTAAGACTAACTGTTACCTTGCTGCAACAAGAAAACTACTTTAGCACCACAATGTGATGACATTTCTTTCCCATAGCAAATGAAACACACACTCACTCTGCCCTTGGTGGTAGCGTAATAACATTTTTAGAACCCAACATTTTTCAAAAAGCTAATTCTATTCAATTTTTTGAAGAAAACAGGAGTTCTGACTTTAAAATAATCACACAATGACATCGCCAGAGGCAGAGGCCCACGTTTTGCTCATACAACCGTTAAATGAATGATCAACCAGTAGCCAAATAATAAGAAACTACTATTGGACGAGAAGATAATTTTTCCCAGTTGCTTCCATTGAGTGGATGAGTTTATAGTTAATGAGTAATCCAACAATATTGTTGGAAATTTAAAATTGCTGAGTATTAAAACAGCCACATTGTCATGTTAGATGCACTGATCCACATTCATCCCATGATTTATGGGTTGTGTTGAGTAATTACATTAAACTAAAGGATGGTTACTTTAGCTAAATAAACCAATTTTTCAAGAACAAAGAAAGGTCAATCAGAAGAAAATGCACTTACCAATCAAAATCCTCCAGTACAAATTCAATCATGTGATAGGGAAGACTATGATAAAGCTCTCCAATTTGATTTCCATACAATTCCTTAATAAGGCGAACCTGCATGAGAACAGGCAAAGGATTGTGAGAGGACTATTGATCTGTCATGGATTCACAATTTTCAAACAAGCTACTGTAAGAAAACATAAACATGTCACATGAGCTGGACGTGCAACACACCTCTTTTAAGAAGTAAAGAACAATAGAAATATGGTTGATGTAAATGTGATGGAGGCTTAAATCATTAACACGGTGATTGAGATGATTGAAGAAGAAGAAAAAACTCAAATTTAAAATTTAATAGCAGAGATGAATTTCCTAGCAATGAGATAGATGAAAACTTTTTTCTGTTACCACACCTCATTTAATTTGAGCAATAATTGAGTTCATCCTTATAAAACAACAATATTAAACATTAAACATTAATAAAACATAACGTAACCAACTTTTGGCCACATTTCCCATATCCTAATTTTTGAAATTTGGAAGGTCCGATACTTGGACACACCTGCTGCACCCAAGTCCAAATAACAAATCTATTCAGACAAAAGTTGCAGTTACAAGTGTACAATCTAAAACCAAATTTACCTAAGTAACATGGATATAATGATTTATAAAGTTAAATCTTTATAGAAACATAAATATGTACTTCAAGGATTTTGCTCAGACTGATATTTGATATCAATTCATGAATTCTTACTCGAGCTTTATGAAAATTGTAACTACTACATTAAATAAAATGATCAGCATGACTGAACTTTTATGTGATGAAAGCTATCATATTATGAGTTTCTCTGAAAATGTAATGCAAGTATTTATCATTTTTAGTCGAGACAAAAAAAATATATATGTATACACAGAGTGACAAAGATTTGAGCAGTATTTCCACAAATAATAATAAAGCAAATTGATGCAATCTCTCTGGTTTCACATTTTGTTCTTAGCACATCATTCAATGAGTTAAAATCCAATTAGAAAACTTGTTATTGTTTCAGCTTAATTTACCATTACAATTAATTATTTAATTTAGCATTTTCATAATTTTTATGTGCCCCTTCCAAAATATAACTCCACATTAATTTAAATTTAGAAAGGAATTCTTTGCAGACAAAAGACATGCAATTGCAACTTTGGATCAAATAAAAGCTTCGATAAAGTGCAATAACATTTGGAAGCAATTTAAGATTTACTAGAGAGACAGAGAGAAATGACTCATCCCATTCCAAATCATATAATAATACATTACATCAATATTTTCCCCCATATATGAAATGCATCAACTTTGATGGGATATAATACTGATAGACATATTGTACTTCATATTCTTTGTTAAGAGACTCAAGGGTCATCAATTTCTATGCAACCACTCTTGCAATAAAAAGAAAAAAGAAAAAAGAAAAGAAAAGGATGCTCCTTCCATTCAAATATATGTGCCTTTCTTTTAAACGTGAATTTCTGTCTATTTTTTATAAGAATAATATAGGAAAGACAAAACGAGAAATGTGAGATGTCAATTCATCTTTATATATATATATAAATGTGGAAAGTACGTTTAAGTAACGTGTAGTGGTCTATCTTAACATATAATTCATGATTTCTCGGCTACATTTTTGGAAGACATGCACAACCAAGGGGGCAGGGTGTGCGTATAATTTGATGGACTACATTGTGTCTCGTATTTCATATATTTGGCTTATCTTTGCTTTAAGAATTTTATAAACTGTACCAGCTATAAAGCTTTCACACATGACCCCAGCTTGCAGTCGATGAATAGAGATAGGAAAGTCTAGACAGTTGAGTTGCATGAGTTTGGTGAAAGAATAGGAAAAATTGTGAATCAAAAAAACTGCAGAAATCTGCATGTAGAGCACATTTAAAAGTTGCACAGTTGTGAATAGCTCATGATAGAACCATGGATAATAGCAACCAAATTTGGAGTCCACCTACTGATGGTTGGTACAAGGTCATGCTCATTAAAAGTGAGCAGTGGCATTTTTATTTGGGACAATAAAAAGGGAGTTATTTGCTGTAGGTCCAGACATGTGACCAGTGGTGAACCGGTGGTCTACAGTAGTGCCAAGGCATTAATGTTTTCGAAGGAAGACTTTCATGAATTGTTTTTGGGGGACTTGGAGGATGTAAACCATGCCTTATCTCTAAAAATGAGGTGTTCTCAGTTGCAGGGTAGATCATGAAAGTGCTTGGTTGGTTGGTCTATCTATCTTTCTTTGGCCTTAAAGCCTCACATACCAAATGGGCAAAGGTAGAGTAAATTAGGCTGCTTATGAAATCAGTTTGCTCCAAGTATTGAAGACTACCGAATTTGGATCAAAGATTCTAACAATTTTTATCCCACTTTTACTTACTGAATCATTGATTCTTCTCTTTTTTTTCTTTTCTTTTTTCCTATTTTCAACTTCAGTTTTTGTTCCAATAATAACCATAAAGCTTGGAAGGAGAATAGTATAGCGAGGACAGAGAATGTTGGTGTGAGTTAATGGCACGTGTACCTGGGAAGCTTTAAAGGTTGGATTTGGAGCCATAAGAATGTTGAATGATTGTATACAGATCAAAACATTCACAATACAACCAACATTTTAATGAAAATTTTCAAGGAAAGGAATCTAAAATAGTTGAGAAATTTGCCACAATTACATAGCTATCTTTAAAGAAAATGCATAACTGCACCTATGAGGTCTACAGATACCGGCAATATACCTGCTCTCGTCTATCCACATAAGCTTGCAACAGTTCTCCAATATGATCTATGAATTTCTGAAACCAAATCATTAAGATGGTATACTGAGAACAAAATTAATAGGCAGTATATTGCATAAGATGTTTAAGCAACCAACCTCACCATTGCATTGGAAGAGAGAAGATCATTTTCTGCTTCACGTATTGGCAGAAAGAACGGGACTGTGTGTTCAAGGACAGTCATCTTTTCAAGAAATGACTTACTCTCGAGCACGCAGTGGTACAGCTCACAAGGTTCTCCTGCAAAAATTACAGAATTGGATCAGTCAGCTTCCCATAACTTAGTAGACAGGGATTTTCAGTAAACAGAATAAATAATTCAAAATGTGTGTCAGTGGATTCAACCATGACAGCAATTTACATTAGAAAAAAATGCTGCAACCTCATCTCAAGATAAAAATGATCTGAAACAAAACGAAAAGGATTAATCAACTATATTTCTAACTTTAAACTTCATTTGTTGCAATTCCATGGAAAATGAAGCAATACCTCATTTTCTTAAAATGATTACAGCATGAAGCATTATGTTCTCACATCAAACAAAATAATGGAACAAACAACTTCATCTGATTTTCTACGGAAAAGCACCCCTCCCCCCCTTGATTTTCTACGGATAAGCACCCCCTCCTCCTCTTCCTCCTTAACTAACACAAGCTACGAAATGATGCAAAGAGTCTACCTTGCAAGAATCTCCACCCCAAAGAATCAATTCATAAGTATGTCCAAAATTCTTAACAAAACTGCATAACTAACTGAGAAACATTAGACCGAACCCTAAGCTCTGATAAGAGTTGCGCAAGGTCCGTGATCTAGACCTAGAGGGTGATGAATAGGTCTCTACCTTTTATCAAAATTTGCTCTTAATTAATTTTAGCTGAATTTAAAATAATAACTAAAAAAACAGAAATGTCTATTTAATTAACAAGAAATTAGATTAAACCCATCACAGTGATAATCATGCATGTGACAATTATAAGCAATAAAGTAAATCATTCACACAAAGAACACATGCTGAAAAAAGTGCACTATGTAGAAAGAGGTTACAGACTAAGTTATTAGACTAATATCAAGAGTAGTCTACCAAGAGTCCCTTAGTCTCTCCTGACTCAAACTTATACAAGAGCAAACGCAGATCTTTCAGCCGCCGATCCGTCGACAAACTTCGCTCCTCATGAACTCTACTTCTCTATGGATCTTCTATCTCCTTGCTAGTAAAGTTCAACTGTGTGTGTAGGTTTTGTTGTTGAAATACTTTGAGAACAGAACTGTTACTCATTGATCCACTCATCATGCTAGATGAATGATGATGGATGCAAAAACACAAACTCTAGTAACCAAAGGCTTACTAGAAAGCACAAGCAAAATGGATAAAAAGCTTATATGCCAAAGCATACCCTAGAACTTGCGCTAGCTACTCTCTCTTATTTTTTAGAACAACGCACGCCTTTATATAGAGAATAGTCAATAGAGTTAAAGAAGAATATGGTTTTAGTGTAGTTGAATTGAAAAAGAAAACTCAGAATTCGATCAAACCAAGTGTCGATCGATCAACACAATGCTAGTAGGCTAAGATGGATCCCTCGATCCATGAAAGTCTACTGTCCTAATTGGACTTGGATTCCGAATGATTTGTTTCCAAAAGTACTTTTAATGTATATTAAACAGGATTTTGAAGACTCAAACATGCAAGTAATGAAATCCTAATTTCTATATGCAAACCCCTAATTGGTGAGTATCCCAATTCAAGTTGTAAAATAACCTTTTCATCTTTGCACTGGTGAAATTTCTGATCTGCCCTTGGACAAGGTACCACAACTAACTAAATTAACTACACACTCTAAAAGAAACAAAAATACGGACTCCAAGTTTTGATCATAATTTGCCAACCTATGTCATATATCCTAATCTATAAAGCATGGACACTTCTAAGAAGGTATCATGTCCGTGTTGAACACCGTGTCGGATACGACACTCCATGGACACGTGTCCGATACTTTATGGAAATGTCCATAATTTAAAAATACATTATATAATACAAACATATAACAATCTTGAAAACGATAATTCAAAATGTCCAACTTTTTTTCTTTTTAAGAGAAAATTGACACTATTACATATTATAACATGTAATGACACTTCTCATATATAATAACTATAATTATAATGATAGTGGAGAGTAGTAACATATATAATATTAGGAAATTCATATAACTCTCTCTAAATTATGTAACACGTTTTCATTGTCTAGTTTAATAAAATATAAATGATAATATATATATATATATATATATATATATATATATATATATTAACCGTGTCCATGATTTGACGTGTCGCCATATCCATGTCCCGTGTCCGTGCTACCTAGATCCTAATAGTAACAACCCAATTGATCTCTATGCAGATTAGGGATCAACTCATTGTTAAATATTTAACATCCCATATATAGTATGTGAACAGAGGGGCGAGCCTTGGTGCAATGGTAAGGTTACTCCATTATGACTTAGAGGTCACGGGTTCGAAACAAGGAAACAACCTATCAACATGCGAAGGTAAGACTACGTACATCTGACCCTTCCCAGACTTCGCAATGGCGGAAACCTCGTGCACTGGGTTTGCCCTTTACATAGTATGTGAACAATTTATTGCTAATGAACCACATGTTATCCTTTATAAGAATTTACTTTTACCAACATTTAAAACACAAAATAACAGAGAAGACAACATACTTAAACAAAACTAGAAAATTTTAAATAGAACAAAAAAGTAGTTCTAAACCAAGTGCTTAATTATGAAAATCTAACCGAAGTACAAACAATCAATATGTTGTAGGTGAATGCATGTTATATAAGAGCAACAACACTAAAGTAATAATAAAAACGTTAACCAATGAAGAATATAAAACAAGAAGATTGCGAGTGTAAGTTGTGTGTGTTTGTGTCACAGAGAGAGAGAGAGAGCTTTTACTAACATAATAAACAAGGCTAATTGAAAGGAAAGTCCTGGAAATGATACAGAAAATAAGGAAGATCAGAGGCAGACTGGACCAATAGGACGTATTTAACCAGAACACAACCGACCTAACCAGGGACAACCCAACCAAAACCTGAATTCAGAGAATCGCAGTCAGATTCGGCTCGGCTTAGACTAACCATGAGCTGACCGCTAAGCTTCAGATTCTGTATATTATGGTGTTCATCTATTATAATAAGAATGACCTTGAAGAGTGTGTTAAGGATATCTAACATAAATAATAGTGATTCAAACATAGCAGAAAGAGGAACCAATAGAATATTGTGATTATTTTTAGCAATGAAATAAGATTCCCTCATAATCGAACCATATTCCTTTACACTCCAAGCAACAAGCCAGGCTTCTCCCTCTCCATATTTCTACCAAACTTCAGCACAACATGATAATAACAATTTTAATCTTATAATAAAATTTACAGGACAAAAATCTATAGCATCATTCTCCAACTTTTGGATGATCTCATCCTCATCCAGCAATGATTAGACACTCGAACCGGAATAACTAAGCTGAATCAAGCAGGGATCCATGTATCATAGCCAAATTATAATAAAATGATGTACAAAAACTATGAGAAAATTAGGAAGGAAATAGAAACTCTATCAGAAAATTAGAAGACATGAGTAACAGGACTTGCTTATATATAAATAAATACATATATTGTATGATAGAAATGGATGCGCTAGTAGAGAGGCCAAAGATCATCAATATAGTGCACATGCACTAGTAGAGAGGCCAAAGATCATCAATATAGTGCACATAAGATGGTTCACCAATATAATAAAAGACTCGAAAAACAAATCACCCGTTACAACTCTACCCCCAAAACACCTGCAACGCATTTAAAATAATAAAATATCAATGAAGATTCAGAAATCAAGCAAAGCACCTCAATAAGATCTACAGATCATAAACTCCACAACAACCACAATAACATGTGGCGGAGAATCTCTCGAAAGCAACATTCTAATAGAAGGAAATGTACACCTCAAAAAAACCTGCCAACTACAAAAAAAGTAAAAAAAGAACAATAAAACAGAAAGATTTTCATCCTAGGTCCAGGAATCCTTCATCATCAAGAAGACAGACAGCAAATGGTAGGATTTACCTTTAACTTATCACCTTTGAAGAAACCATTCGATATACATGCTAGAGGCTTTGAAAAACCATATTAAAAGATCCTTCATTACTTCAAACTTTGAGCCATCAAACTTAAGTGTACATTCTTTCCCCAAAAACCTAAATTTTTTTGGATTAAAATTCAAAAATTGACAAGATGAAGCTAGAAATTACAAACAAAAAAATAACAGGATTTTTTCTAAAATATTTTAATTCTTGTAATACCCTAGAAATCTTTTCAAGAGGTAATTACCCCCGGTATTATTAAAATTTAAAATATCCAAATGTCTAAAAGAATTTAAAAACCGAATTCCACCTGATGACGGAATGTTTGACTCTATTCAATTTTTAATATTTTGAATTCTTTGTAGTACCCTAGATTTTTTTTAAGAGGCAAGTACTGTAAACATTATTAAAAATGTTCAAAATGTCTAAAGGATTCAAAAGTGGGCAATCCACCTGAGTACATACCGTTAAACATGGTCAGCGGAGCAATTACAGACCAGCAAAGCAGCTCATTTTGATGATACAACAAAATTAGTTTTGTCAAGCTATCATTTTAAGAAGCTGAAGAGAGATTAGGAACATCAAAAATATGAGGATGCAGAGGAACCAGTGAGTTAGGCAGGTGAAGGATTTGTCATTTTTTCATTTTTGGTATTATTATAAACCAAGCTCTAGAGGAAGCACAACCAGTGTACATGTGCAGTTTAAGGGAGCCACTAGTTGTCAGGAACAAAGCGGAGCTCTGAAGCTTAGGATATGAGACAGTTCCGCTGTAGTTAGACTGTGTGGCAACGTGAGCCAATGCAAGCAGAAAGGAGACAGAAGGCTGTATTCCAAATCTATATCAGAATTGAGCAGTGCAAAGATGTTTAGACTCCCATACATTCAAATCCAAAAAAATGATGGAAGTACCAAATTTTGTTTCCATATATCGTTTTATCAGATAATAAATGCAACTCTGAAACATTAAAAAGGCGCAATAAAAATGGTTTAGATACTTAAAAAGCATGAAAACCCCAAGAATATGAAATGAAACAATATGAATGCAACGAAAAGCCTAGTAAAATAGAAGTCAAGTATGTTAAAGGTCAGGATGTCTAGAGGCGTGTACCGCTTCAATGGTAAGGACCAATAAGTCCTAAAAAGTTTTGTTAGGACAACTAAGTCCTACTTTTAACAAATATTCCGAACTAAGTTCACAATTCTATTAACAACAATTTTTTTCCAACATTGCCCTTCCTCATAAATGTCTTAAATATACTTTATCAGTGTATGATGCCCATTTGGACTCCTGTAAACACACCACGTGAGCCTTCTACTTCCTCACCAACATTTTTACCACCTCTCGCTTATCCGGGTCATCTCCTCCCTCTCTCTTTCTCCCTCTCTTTTCCACTCTTCCCATCAAATTGATATAGGAAATTAAATTCCGAAGCTCCCTCTCTCCCCTCCATGTGGGATTCCTCCTCTGTCATTCTCCACTCCCTATCAATCTTCGGGAAAAGGTTTTGCGCTTTGATTTTCATCCCCTCCATAAGTCAGCCCTAAAGTTTGGCTTCTCTCCCCTAGATTTCGGCTCATCCAATCCTCCTCATCCTCTTCCCCATCCTTAGCCATAATGCCCTAGACACCTGTCGCCACGAGATCTCCCCGAGGGTGGCAACCTCAGCTAGCTCCGTTCTATACTCCTCCCTTTCCACCAACGCCCTCCCCGACTCACACCAGTCCAACTCTGAAATCTCCGCAATGAGTCTATTCTTCCGCCTCTCCAAATTGCCAAATACCTCTCAATTCCACTTCTTAATGTCTTCCTTTAGCATTCGGAGTTTGCTAGCAAGGATAAAACTAGGAATTCCGCTCACCACACAGCCATCCCCCACCAGGTTTTGACCCTCTCCTTAAAATATTCCGCACAAAGCTGCATATTCTCAAACCTGAATGGGCTTCCCCCTCCTCAATCCTCCACAATCCAGAAGCAATGGAATGTGATCCGAGACAGACCTAGCCAAAGCAACCTGAGAAGCGTCCGGAAACTTTTCATCCCAATCCCCAGAAAGCAAAAATCTATCCAACCGGGATAGAGATGGAGACTGTCTACCACAGGACCAAGTACAAGAGGCTCCCTCCATCGGCAACTCAATTAGATGTTGCTCATCAATGAACTCAGAAAATTCCTTCACGGCAGTTGTCCACCTTCCAATCAACTTCCTCTCAAATGGAAATCGAACCACATTAAAGTCTCCTCCCACACACCATGGGACTCCCATCTTCTCCTAACATGCCTCAATTTCACCCACAAGGCTCCCCTCTCTACATCCTCCACCGGGCTATATACCCCCGAGAAGACCCAATGTGAACCGTCCTCTTCTAAAGAGAAAAGGCATGAGAAGGAAAACAGCCCCTCCCACACATCCCTCTTCGAGACCCATCTTTTATCCCACAACACCAATATGCCACCCGCAGTACCCACAGTGTCTAAAGCTGACCACTCCACAAATCTACCTCCACCTCCCCAAAGGCTCCTCACCAACCTATCAGTGTATGATGCCAATTTGGGCTCATGTAAACACACCACATGAGCCTTCTACTTCCTCACCTACATTTCTACCACCTCTCGCTTATTCAGGTCATTCAAACTCCGGACATTCCATGTCCATTCAAAGCTTCATGTACAGACTAAAGATTTCCCCAACCTCGTCCTCCTCCCTCTCCATTTCTCCCTCTCTTTTCCACTCTTCCCATCAAATTTGACATAGGAGATTAGATTCCGAAGCTCCCTCTCTCCCCCTCCATGTGGGATTCCTCCTCTGTTATTTTTCCACTCCCTATCAATCTCTTGGAAAAGTTTTAGGCTTCAACTTTCTTCCCCTCCATAAGTCAGCCCTAAAGTTTGTCTTATCTCCCGTAGATTTTGGCTCATCCAATCCTCCTCATCCTGTTCCACGAACTGAACATCCATGTTTTCATCCCCCATCATAACCTATAACAGCCAAGGGAATTGCCAAGCCTACTATGTGAGCCTCAACATCTTCTCTCACTACAGTCAGTTGTCTATCTCGACAACAATCCTTTGTTGTTTCTTCGCCCTTGTCCCTCCCTTGCGTCCCATTTGACTCCAATCTGTTATGGAACACCCCACCTCTGGAACATAGTCCTCCTGCTGTTCTGCCTGCATATTACTTGACCACCATAATCCCTCCCTGACCCTGACCAATGCATAAAGTAACAGCCTCATATTCCTCCCTTATCGGCATCCCCACAGTTCTGGTCAGCATGCCTGGCACCTCCGAGGCCTCCCCCAACAGCCCCGAGGCCAGACGATTGCCCCCTTCCAGTGACGTTGGCCTCGGCTTCTCCTCCCAGGAATCTCATCGAGCTCAAAGAAAAGGAAGAAGTGGGCTTAATAAAAGAATTACTGACCTTTCTCAGCCTGCCACAATCCTTGGGTTGTTCTCCCTCCCGAAAGTCTTCTTTGGGAACCCATTTGCCTTTCTCAGCCCATATCGCAGGTCTATTCTGCCTTTGGGTCTTGATTCTTCGATTTTGGGCTTGACCCACTTCACTTCGAACAGTCTGGCCATGCTTTTCCCTGCGTGGCCCATCTTGTTCTTTTAACCAAAACTGGGTCGCTCTTTTTGGGGCGAGAAATTGTTTATGAATCTCTCTCCCTTTCTCCTTTCCTAGAGAATAGAGTCGGAAACCAAAGTTTCATTGCTTACTCATTTCAACATATAGAAGATAATACTTAGTTACTATATTGCATACAAATAGCAAGCCCCCACCCCCCCCCCCCCCCTTCCTCTCTCTTCTTCCTTCTTTCCTAGAGCTTCAATCCAAAATTTCATTGCTTAGTTTCAACAGATAAAAAATATCCAAAACTTCATTGTTGCACCTCTCCCTCAGCCACTCTCTCCCTATCTCTTTGTGGTTGCCCACATGGTGGGCAGTGATGATCAACTTAACCACTGGCCAACGCCATATAGTTTACGGAAATACATTGGTAGGACCTATGAAACATGGATATTTCTGTGTTCAATGCTTCCTAGTCAAGCCCATGTAGCTTAAGGAAATACATTAGTAGGACCTATGAAACATGGATACTTTTACAGGGAGACCATACCCGTATCTTATCCGTGCCAAATACCAATGCTCTTCACAGATACGTGTAGAGATGCTTCCTAAACACATTTACAATTTGAGTGATTTCTTTTATTTTGAACATGTATCCTATACTTCATAGATAATTCAACCATATATCTTATTTTTTGAAGGTACTCCATAACACATGTACGAGGCGTCTTTAACATAAAAAATTTTACTCTTCTAGTATGATATCATAGTACAATTCATGGTATAGGACTCACCAAGACCCTCTACCACTCACTTAAAAAGATAACTAACATGTGAAGTGCTCTCCATTAACAACAGCATTCACTATTTTGATGAACTGACACTTCAAGACATCAAGCATACTAAAACATGTGTTAAGTTCTAAATGTATCCAAAATAAAATTTGAAGTTCCAAGTTAATTCCTAGGACACAACCCTAATTTGTTGAGGAAAATGCTGTTTGTAAAAAACTAGTAACGCGTTATGTTGTTGAGTCTACCAATATCAGCTTACCCGTCAGAAAGAAAACAAACCAAGTTAAAATCTTTAAAAGGACATCCAAATATTAAATGTTGTCAAAACATGAGACCAGAATAAAAATTACACAATGCTAGACCATCTGACTCAGTAACAATCACGGATGGCTTTCTTATGAATTACCAGCAAAAGATGTCTCATATTGTATGCCAATCCTTGCCCCTTCCAAACAACAGATAACCTGCACACAAGAAATATCAATGTAAAAATTATCTTCAACCGCTTTTAAATGAAATTTTACTTGTAAAAAAAGAGGGTAAATTTTGTTGAAATACAGAAACAAAATTATTTCTGCAAAAATGTGAGTGAACTTGCTAAAGTGATTGTATTGAATCCAAAAGGCATAAACAAATAACATTTAGAACCTTTATAGCCTTTTACCAAACACATTAATTTGTAGCCAAGGATTGCAAGTAAAAAATGAGACCACACTCCCAAGTTGAATATTTATTCACTCACATTATATGTTTTTTAATAAAGGTATGAGAACTTGTACAATGCAAATCACTTTAACCTCAGCAGGAGAAAATCTCAATGCTTTAATCTTGCATGTAAGCACATATCCCTTGTAAGAATATCCATGTGACTTAATCATTTAGTAAAACATTTTGAGCTAACACCAAGTGAATGAATATTGTTAGACTTTCCAGTAGTTGCAAAGTTCTTCATTATCTACAAAGTGGATTAATTAATTAATCAAAAAATGGTGTCAAATTGAAAGGAAAAACTAATGATAATAATTACAGGGTTGAAAATCTAAATACATCTGCAGCAGAGAAAAAGGAAGTGGCGTATTCATAATTTATATAACAGGAATCCTGTAAATATCCACTCTGACCAATGGCTCAGAAGTGATATGAGATATGATACCTTAACTTCCTTAAGACAACAGATAAATGGTCACAATAATTTCTAATCATTGGAATTATGATATTTCTTCCATTTATCAATATTCATTTCCAGTCATTACAATATTAGACAGCAATTCTTTCAAGAGACGCTCCACAAGCGTCCCAATCAGGACTCGAACCTTGCACCTTCCCCTTTGCAGACGGTAGCTAATAGCTGGTGGTAGTACAGTATTATTCAAAATTAACACAGATACACATTAACATTTTCGTATTCAAAATTTAGGACAAGAGGCAGGTAGCAGTTTTCTCTCAAATTTTAGTCAGCTCCAGTATCTTACTGCAAAGAAACTTTCAATGAACAAGTACACATTCTAGCCATAATAAAGTAAGTATTCAGGCATTGAATACCTTATTTCCAACTTTATAAGTAATTTTTTCGTGGAAATGAAGACCCTGCATCATGTTTGCATCCCCTGGCATTGCCTTTCTGTCAGCCTCCATGTGAACCTGATATATGCCAGATCAATTATATTAATTTACGAGAACTTGATGCATAACATGGAAATTTAAATATAGAACAGATAGGCTGTTTTTAAGGAGCAGCAGGAAGAAGAAGAATTTGATTTTTAAGAATGTGATTATAATAAAAAGAAAAGATTGGAAACCGGAAATCAGAGTTTTAATCATCAATCTATATGGTCAAAGGAGAAAGATAGCACATAAAAGTATCATTGAAATTGTACCCGCTCCCTTATCGTAGCTAATAACCCATCATTCCATTGTTCACCATCTAAACAAATTTCTGCAAAATAAATAAACTTCTTATTCAAAGTATCAATATAAGATATTTACTTAAAGCAATATGTAACAGATACTGAAAGAAAAACAAAAGTAAAATTAAAAACAGAGAGAGAGAGAGAGAGGAGGGAAAATGTTAAGAAAGGTGACATAAGTTACATGGCTGCAAAAAAAGCACAACTACAAATCTGTTTATTCACTCAGTATAGCATATTCACTATAGACATGAAGTGCACTCCAGAACAGATGGCCATCAGGCCCAATAAGCAACAGCCAAACGTAAACGAGCAGGTGACTCCGAAATTGTTCAATACATCCCCAGTAAGCATTTGAAAGAGGAGAAAAAGAAGAAGACAATGATGATGATAATAACGACAATCATGACAAAGAAGCACTTATTTAGAAGAAAGGCATCACTAGTAAGTTGAACAGTGCAAACATTAACAGAATCTCCACTTGTTAACAATGGTGTCAATGTATTCTGTTATTTAAGGACCACCAAGTCCCATAGATGACTATTTAACCTACACTTTCTAACTAATGAAATCCCTCTACCCTTCTTTTTTCTTTTTCTTCTTTTTTGTCCTAGCAAATAACTCACACACCCACTTTGCCCCTATGGGGACTTGAACCCTCAATCATCCACTTTGGGAGATAGAGGAGATTTCAGTAGGCTACAACCCTTGGTTGTGAAATCCTAGTACTTCTGAAAAATATTTTTCAGGGTTTTGCCAAAAAAATTCAAAAAAAAGAGAGTTTCTTGCTATTTATGTTGCATAGGAAAGGTAAGTTTATTAAATCATTTATTACTCTTCCGATTTACAATCATCAAACTTACTAGTTAAAGAAAAAGAAATATGAATACATATGTATAAAAGATATATACACACAATGAAATACAACAACTGTCTAAAACAATTAGAAGTTCGAAGATATTTACTCCAGATGGGATTGGATACAAGATGTAATCGAAAGATTATAAAAGAAAATCACTTCAATTGATACAATCTTAATGCATAAACAGTTAATTGAAATCAACATTTCATCAACACCTTATGTAAAAAAATTCTTGCCCTATCTAAAATTTTAGATTCCCAATTCAAATTTTACAATGTTTCAGTTCTTTATATTGCACAAGGCTTTTAGATTCAACTCCAACAAAAATGCTCTACTCAACAACATAGTTACTTTCAGGAGTTATTGCCAGATGAAACATAGGTCCAACAACAAGAACCACCCAGCCTTTTCCCAATTACTTGGGGTTGGCTACATGAATCATATGTTTCCATTCCGCTCTATTTAAGGTCATAGCCTCAGTTAATCCATATGCTATCATATCATATCTTTCTTTACTAACTCTACTCATATCCTCAATGTGGACTATGTCACTTTTCCTAACCGGCGCACTTAAAGGTCTTTTTTGCACATGTCCCAAACCATCTTAACCAATTTTCTCTCATTTTATCTCCACGTGGTGCTACTCCAACCATCTCCCGAATGTGATCATTTCTAATTCTATCCTTTATAGTCTTACCACACATCCATCTCAACATTTGCATTTTTGCCACACTCACTTTATCCAAATGTTGTTTCCTATCATAAAGTATGGCTGATCTAATAGTTGTTCGATAGAACTCTCCTTTCAATTGTAAGGGGATATGCTTATCACACAATATACTAGATGCACTCCTCCATTTAATCCATCCTGCCTTAATTCTATGTTTAGCATCATCTCCAATTTCTCCCTCATTATGAATAATTGAGCCTAAATAACGAAAATGTTCATTATTTAGTACCTATTGATTCTCAAACCTCACTACATCCTCATTTGCCTTCCTAGATGAAATATAGGTCCACAAGACAATATCAGATATTCCCCTACCATGTGCTGTTATGACTTGTGACTCAAATGATAAACCAACTGCTCTCTTTTCATCATCCAACCCGTTCAAAGAAATGATTCTTTTTACATAACACAAAAAGTTCAAAGAAAATATTCACTAACCTTACTAACCAGATGGCAGAAAAAGAAAATTGGTTATTATATTTCACTTTCTTAAATTGCATTCACATAGATCCTACTCATTATGAGAGAAGAGTAAAGGTTCTTTTTTCAAATGTAAAATTTTAGAGATAAAGGCACTTGAAGGGGCACAATTAATGCACATATAAACGATACGAGAACACATCTTTGTTCCTTTACATCTACTTCAAAGCACCCCTAAAATTAATAAAATAAAATATATAATCAATCAAGAAATTCAATAGTGTAAAGAATTTAACATCAACTACTAACGCTATTCTGCATCCTCAAAGTTCACATATTTCTCTCCCTCCAAAGACTTCACAAGGACACAAAGGTGTAGCTTGCCAAGCCTCTCAAATCTTCTTCATAGCACAGCCAAGTTGCCAATAAACAAACAATCGTCAACCAACACTACCATAACCCATCAAACTCCAAAAAGGGATAATAACATGCGCCACATATCTTGGGCTACTCACAGTGTAAGCATCTTCCCTGTAGCCCTAGTTTATCCCATATGATTAGAGTCAATCACATGAATTCTCTTATTTCATTCTTTTTATTACAAGTCATGTCTCCTATTATATTTAGTTTTTTAAAATTAATTCTTATTACTTCATCCCACGTGAATTTTGGTCAGCCTCTCTGTCTCTTACCTTCTATACAAATAAATATACCTTTTCTTACTCGTGCATCCATGTGGCTCTGTTGTATATGACCTAAGCATGGACACTTCTACGAAGGTGTCGTTCCGTGTCGAACACCGACCATTCATGGACACGTGTCCAACACTTCATGGCGTGTCCATAATTTAAAAATAATTTCTATTATTTTGGACACTTGGCCAACACATCTTTTAACACATGGCAGACACATTTCAAACACTCGACTAAGAAATCCTACACTCTTCATCTTATACAAAACAAACACATGACAGTCCTAGAAAAAAATTATGAACATATATCGAAGTGTCCAACCTCTTTTCTTTAAAAATTTGACATTAAATACATGTCACAATATGTAATGAACAAACAAATTACCATTTTGCCCTCACTAAGTCTTAAAAACTGATGTGTATGCTGATGTCGTCTACAAAAAAAAAAGACAATTTACATTTATACCCTCTGTACCAAATCTAACACTCAGTAGCTTGTGAGAGAAAAGGGAGATCCGTTCCCACCTGAAGATGATGAGCCATACGATGAAGATTTTGCCATGCCTATACATAACTCCATATGAAGGGTGGTAATAATTTTGATCTCAGATTTGGGTACGAAGGGTTTGATAACAATAATTGTATGTATATATATATATATATGTATGTGTGTGTGTATAAATAACATGGATGAAATGTGAGAAACATGATTTGTTGTTAGAGATCGAAGCATTGATTGATGATGAGGTGATTTGGGGTGTTTTATGTTTCTGTTCTCATGAGTACTTGGATTAATTTGAAGTGTGATGTGGTGGATTAGAAGAATTGGGGAAGTTGTGTATGGGAAACCCTAGGATTTCATGTGATGCTGGTGGCCATGGTAGGCATACATTTGGGTGGTTTTAGTCTCTAATCATAGGATTGTATACATGGAGGAATGATTCATAAGGAGACTTCGTGAATTAAATGGGTTGGGAGTCAGTTTAGAGGTCTAAACAGTGGGTCACGGGGGTAGGACGTGATTCAGGGAGCATTGGTTTGTGAATGAAGCAAGAAGTTGGATACCAGACCACTCAAAGGCCCACCGAGCCACTGGCGTGTGTAGTGCATAAGGAGGCCTGGGGTGGCGTCCAGCGACACAGCCACTTTTTTGCCGATCGCAAGACCTTCTCACTTCAAATAAATTTGATAATCTCACCGGAATATAAAAAACACAAGCGAAATTGGAAGTAGTTCAAGTACATGACTTGCCGCCTTGCGGAGAGATTCATCGTCCTTCTTTTTCCTCTCCTCTCCTCTCTACTGCCACTGCCGATGTTGGATTCAAGCTTGCCAAAAATGGCCGAAGATTGGCCTTACCGTGCTAAAGAGATCTGAGGGTGGACTTCCATTTATGTTTGAATCTCTACTTTCTCACTCTACTCTCTCAATATATATATATATGTATATATATATAAATTGAGATTGCTGATAAACAGTGCTAGAATATGCTGCCGTAGTGCTGGTTTCGGCTACTCCACAGCACCAGAGGGTGTGGGGTATTCGTTTGGTTGTTTGGGTGGTGGGTTTGTAACAGTTGATTTAGGGTTTGGTTTGGGTTAAGTAGAAGTGTTATTTTAGTGAGAGAAAGAGTTGGATATAGTGAGAGAAAGTATATTTGAGGTGGGTCGCCAGAGAAGAGAGAGAGAGATAGAAAAGGGTAGAATTGTCAAAATATAATTGGTTAAAATGGTCATTTTATTATTCGAGGGTAGTTTCGACATTTAGAAAGAATTGACTAACATTAGGGGTGGTCGAAGATATTTGGACAAACCTCAAACGAGGTTGACTATCATTTTGCAAAAAGTTTCAGCCAAGCGATAATTTGGCAAACCTCAAGGGAGGTCAGAGATAATCACCCTAATAGATATATAAATGAAAATTTATATTTAGAATAGTCATGTCCACGCCATGTCCATGTCCTGCTTTTTTTAGAATTTGACTTATCCGCGTATCCGTATCATATCGTGTCCATGTCCCATGTTAAGTTTACTTTATCTTATTTTATCATTAACAAGTGTCACTCCTAGTTTTCTCCTCGCATGTTAAATATTAATCCTATCTTTTCTAGTCACAGTTATCATCCGTCTAAACATTCTCATTTTAGCTACATAAATGCATTATTCTTGTTTCTTTTTTAGCACCCAATATTTTGTTAAATATAATATAATTGGCCTAATAACTGTCCTATAAAATTTTCATTTTAACTTTTTGTTACAGAGAATAGCTGTAACACCCCACCTTAGCCGACACAATATTGTCCGTTTTTGGGTCCCTCAAACCAGAGACTTCCCAGGAGGTCACCCATCCTAGTACTACTCTCGCATAAGCATGCTTAACTACGGAGTTCTAATGGGTTCACGACCATCACGGCTTTAAATCGCTTTGTGTCATAGAAGGGTGCGAACATACATACAAGCACTTCACCTTCACCTCCCCCGAGAGATGCCAATGTGGTATCTCGGCCAGTGTCCCGCACCCGCCCACAAAGGTCATCACAATCCACCCCCCTTGGAGGCCTAACATCCTCGTTGGCACACTTCCGGCTAGGCTCTGGCTCTAATACCATTTGTAACGCCTCACCCTACCCAACACAATATTGTGACTATTGTCCACTTCTGGCACCCCAAACCAGAGACTTCCCAGGGGGTCACCCATCCTAGTACTACTCTCGCATAAGCACGCTTAATTGCAAACATCTTATGGGATCTGGTGCATTAGTGCGGGTATGATCGCACCACCTTGGAGGATATGCTTCGTGCCTGCATTTTGGATTTTCGAGATAGTTGGGAGGACCACTTGTCGTTGGTAGAGTTTGCCTACAACAATAGCTACCAATCCAATATTGGGATGGCATCATTTGAAGCATTGTATAGGCAGACCATGCAAATTATTGGACTGAGGTTAGAGATGTAGCTACCTTAGGTCTTGACTTGGTTCAGGAGACCATCGAGAAAATTAAGTTAATCCGCCAAAGATTGATCACAACTCAGAGTCGTCATAAGAGTTATGCTGATCGAAGGCGGCAACCTTTATCGTTTGACTTTGGGGATCATGTTTTCCTCAAGATTGCGCCACGTAAAGGGTTGATGCGGTTTGGTCGTAGTGGGAAGTTATCGCCACAGTTTATTGGGTCCTTTGAGATTTTGGAGAGGGTTGGAGGAGTAGCCTACCGTTTGGCACTACCACCACGATTGTCCAGCGTACACAACGTCTTTCATATGTCCATGTTGAGGACATACGAGCCAGACCCGTCACATGTACTGAATTGGTAGGATCCATAGTTGTTAAAGGCTCAAGGCGCACTAAGGCGCTAAGGCCTCCTGGAGCCTAAGGCGCGGGCCTGACTGAAGTAAGGCGCAAGTTGAATTTTTGTAAAAAAATATAACATTTGTAATGAGTGAGTGAAACAATGTAGAACAACTACAATTGAGAGCAAATAAAAAGCATATTCATGACAATTAACAACAATGAAACAGAAAACAGATTCCGGAGTGAGTAAAAAGTGAGAACTGAAAAGATGCTTGCAATGCAATTATCTGGACATGGCAAACTATTTACATAGCAACCTCCCCATTATGAAAGTAGAATACTAAGCGCCAAAAAAAGCTATTAATCAGTGAAGCTAGATCACAATAGAACAGAGCATGTGGATTGTGGAGGAATTAAATTGAAGAATAAAAGAGGAAAATCATTGATTTTCTGATATGAAATTACTTCAAAGATTAAAAAAAAAAACCAAAAAAAGAAGAAGAAAAGGTTTTGCAGAAAAACAGATTAAAAATTTTTTTAAAAAAACTGGGCATGCATAGGTTACGCCTCGCGCCTCTTTCAAAGCGCCTCGCTTGGGCATACCCTAGGCGCAGAAGTTGCACCTTGCGCCGGCGCGCGCCTTTGACAACTATAGTAGGATTTTGAGATTGAGAAAGATGTGTCGTATGAGGAACGAACGATGGAGATTCTAGACTCAAGGGAACAAGTACTTCGTGGTAAGACCATCACTCTGGTCAATGTATTGTGGAGACACCACAGGCCAGAGGAGGTTGCGTGGAAACATGAACAAGAAGTCCGTTCGAAATATCCCGAGTTGTTCTCCGGTAAAGGTATGTTTTAAATTTCGAGGACGAAATTTTATTTTTAGGAGGGTAGGATGTAGAGATTCAAAAAAAATTATATATATATATATATATATATGTATGTATATTTACATTATGGTGATAATTGTGTGCATATCATGTGACGTGTATTTTTTTTCTTTTTTAAGTATGGGTAATCTAGAATCAATTGGGACAAGTTGGTAATTTTAGAAAATTTGGAAGACAAAGGGTAAATTGTGAAAATTGTCCATCTTAAGACACAAAATAAGGGATTAAAAATCAGTGGATCTCTTTCCTCTCTCGCTCATCCACCGCTCCTCTCTCTCTCTACACTTGAATTTCAAACTTCTCTCTAAAAATGGAAGGCTCTTGGATGGGTTTCAGTTGACTACCCAAGAGGAAAAGTCGAACTACTCGTCAAGACCTACAAGCTCATACCATTGGAGTTGCAATTTGAGGATTTTGAACTTCTAAGGTTTGCCTTTCCTTGATTGAGGTAGGGGTGTTCGAACTCTTTTAAGCCTTAATTTGTGAGTTGCTCTTTCCTTATGTCTTATGTGATTTACTTATGAGGTCCAAGGTCTTTATACAATTGTAATTATGTGTATACATACATACATGCATACATACATATATATATATATATACATATATATATATATATATATATATACATACATATATTATGACCTGACGAATATTAGTGAAATTCTTTTAGTTAATATAAATTGTTGGGTTGGTAGTTAATCGGGTAATTGATGCTTTGATTGGTTGATAACAATGTTGGAATGTAGTATGATGGAATCCATTGTATAAAATCGCGAGTGTTGGATTGAAGAAAATTTCATGTTGAATACACAGAAGAACTTACAACTCATGGGGCTCAAACGGCCATCTTGGCCCATACTATTACATGACGTCAGTACCCACTGACTGTAATTTATGGAGGATTGATTTGTGGAGAGACGGGGAGGAATTAATGATGTTGGGTGGCCGGAAATCATAGTGGAGCAAGCTGTCTGTGAAACAGGGAAATGAGGATTACTGTAAATCATTAATTCCTGCCTGTCTCTCCACAAATCATTTGATTTTAAAGTGTGATCATTATATAATCAAGACCCGAATCTTTTTAAAATTTACATTCCATGTACTCTGTTTTAGGTCTACATCTATCTCTCACTCTTGTTGTATATGGATCCTAAATATCAAAATTTGCAATTGTGAGTAATCCTTTGGTCTATATATACATTAAAAAAGTGAGTGTAGTTTTGTCCTATTAACAATCTTAGTCGTCAAAGAAGAGAAGGGCGTGTTTTCTTAAATTAATTTTAACAATCATAACACTCTAATAATGGCAGGGATGTTTATGGAAGTCAATAAAACCATAGGGGGTGTTGACCTCAAAATATCAAGGAATTTTCTCAATATTGCCAAAACACAATGAGGACAATGTAATTTACCCTTGAAGCTATCTATTCAACTAGTTGGATAGTTATTAAATGGATCCTTTGCCCCTTTCCGATAGTTGGGCCTAGAAGGTAGTCACCAGCCAACTTCAGTACATCAGTCCTGCTCAGTACGTGGGTCTTGCAGTCAAGCTCCCTTCTACCTTTGTGCTCAACAACAATTCTTCGCTTGGGCCTAGGAAAGCTTTGCAAGCCCCTATTACCTTTAGGAAGCCTATACCCATGGGAACTGTCTACCTAAGACTGTTCCTTAGCCAGTATATCTTGCTGATGGATTGGCCCCAAAAAAAAGGCCTGCCTACACCATCCACTAAGTTGCGCATGAAAGGCCCAAAGCTAATCCCAGCAAAGGACATTTGGGTTAAGTTCAAATTAAATTACTAATAGAGGCAGAACAAAAAAATGTGGGTCCCAGGCAAGAGCATACAGAAGATACCAACAAACTTTAGCTATTAATTGGATACTAGGAGTAGCTTTCAGTTGACATAAACTACAACACCATAGAGGGGGAAGGGGAGGTCATACGCATCTATACCATAAAATTGATTTTCGACGGAATGAATAAGATGTATACAGTAGAATCATAATCACTGAATATCAAGAAGGACGTGCAACTCCAGTCTAGCCTCCCTTGCACTCGACAAGGACCAAGATAAAGTGAACACATGTTTTCTTTCAGTCAAGTGAAGGTAATTTCTAATCCTTCAGTGACTAATGCTCAAGTGAGATTAAAATTCTTTGATTCAAATTTGAGATCTACTTCCCTCTCAATACTTGGATCTTTCTCTAAAACTCCTCCTCTTCCTTTGTTCCCCTAACTGCCATGATTAATGCATTGGGTCTACCTACAAGAACTGTCTAAAGAGACTAAACACGAATTCTTGAACAGTGAATGAAAGCTCAACCCGCACCACACATTTATTTATTAGAAGGGAACTTTTCCTCTGCTCCAAGAATTCCAGCAAAGTTAATACCTATTTACACTTTTAGGCCGGCCCTTCATATATTTTAATCAAGGACAAGGAACCATGGCATATATATAGAATAGAACCCATTTTGATAGAGCTGAAAACGCAAGACTGCAGAGTCAAGAAGGCATCACAATCCTCCAGTTACTTGTCGTAACACTCAAGTGCAATTACCTAAAGGCTCTAGTAACCAAAACCCACAAATAAATTAATGAGAACTCTACCCCACAAATCCTCTTTGCTAGAGTGAAACCCCTAAAATATAGTAGAATTCCTTTCAATCCAAGTGACCCAAATAAAAGTCAATATAGCACAACCTAAAGGGTCTTTGGCTTCCACTAGAGCCAAAAAGCATGAATGATGTTTCAAGGAGGAATATTACATCCCTAAACACAACCCACTTACCCAACTAGTATTTAGTAATCAAAACCCACAAAAAAGTTAAATGAGAACTCTACCCCGCAAATCCTCTTCGCACCCCTAAAAAATACTAGAATTACTTTCAATTCAATTGAGCCAAATAATAGTCAATATAGCTCAACCTAAAGGGTCTTGGCTTCCTGCTTCCGCTATAGCCAAACAACATGAATGATGTTTCAAGGAGGAATATTACATCCCTTGATGCAACCCACTTACCCAATTACTATTTATTAAGCTGAAAGTACAAGTCAAAGGCAAGTATAAAAAATTGGCTGCAAGTGTCACTGTTCCACACAACACCAATGACACAGATCAATTATCAATTATCAGGGAGGATTATAACAAATATGAAAGTAAGAGAGGAAAACAAACAAGGAAACTACAGAAGGCTTGATATTTCTATGCAACTAAATGTGCAAGTAAATGAAAGATAAAAAGGAAAATAAAAGCAAAGTTTAATACTACCAACCATCTTTCAGAAATATAAAGCAAAAATATTGGAGGACAAAAACTATCAAAGCTTGTATTTAAAACTACCTTGCGTTTGAGAAGCACGTGCAGCTTCAAATTCCTTTTGTAAACGCTCAAAAATTGTCTTGTCAGAATCCCTATTGGAATCAATCACTTTTAGAACTTTCACCCTTAAAGATCATAACCATTCATATATAATTGAAATCAAAATTTCAGACAACTACAGCCACAAACATGTACATCAGAATTAAACATGACGGGAAAAAAATTAAGCTGCATCATATTTTAATGAAACAGATTCAGCACGATGGCTGGAAGAATCATGAATCAGTGTGCATCTTATTTTACAGGTTAATACATAAATTTATTTAGAATTAGTTAACCTAAGGGTGATAAAATTTATAGATGCATTATCAAGTCTGAATTTGTGTATGCACTTTACAGCGTATTCAAATTAATTCTAAACCTCCCACACTACATCATTCGCTTCAGTGCTATATTATATGATTGAGAATGATCGAAAGGAAAAGAAACAAATTGATATACATAAATGAGAATATTATTCATTAGAACAGAAAACGGAACCGTATGTACAGATTTGATATGACGATAGAATCTAACAAGTGAGAACCCTGGAAAAGACAACATTTTGTTGCAATTGATATAGTATATCAAGATTAAACTAAATTTTAACAACTTCGTGGAAACTGGGAAAGAGGTTTACGGCACCATTACTGATAAAGCGGGAAAAAAAATGAAGAAATTTGTTGCAGCCGAGATTTCACAGAATGTAGGTTGAGGTGGTCTTAGAGTAAAACATCCCACAGGAGGTCTCCAAGCAAACCGAGTAGCTCCAAGGTAAGTTTTCAAGCCAAAAATAAAAATAGGGAGAGCAAAAGGAGAAGGGAAAATAGGCTAGATGAAATTTAAATAATCTCCACTACTCTGATCTGATAACAAGTATCCAAAAAACCCAAGGTTGCTATGATTGGGATCCTAAATTGGATTGATTTAGTGACCATAGGACCGGACCGTAGGATTGGATCGAGTATCATAAGATCCTACAAAATGAGGAAAACGCTAAAATATCATAACAAATTCAAAACCCATAAAAAAATATAAATATTATATGAACATATTTAAACATACATTTATACATAAGTGAATATAACAATGTAGCCCCAAAGGTAGAACTCTAACGTCACACCATTTACAAGTAAGGTTTAATATGAGAAGATCAAGGTTTAGCTATATTTTCATTTTTCCTTATTAAATGTATGTTTTACACTACCCAAATTACTTTTGTGGAAAAAAGGTTTAAAGCCAATCGACTTTACAAATATTTTCGAGTACCATATAAGAAAGAAACATATTATCTGTTTTTTTATACTTGAACAATCCTATGGCACGATCCTCCTACCATCCTGAACAAACCTACCTCTATGCAATTTCTCATGCGATTCAGATTATTTTGATAAGTTAGGACCTCGCAATCCTACCATCCGGGTCGCAATTTTGATAACCATGCAAAAATACTAAGAAAGCAATTAAGTACCTTCTAAACTAATATCAAAAGAAAAAGAAGAATAAGTGGTCAGAGGTGGGTTTCGACTTGTTTCAGTTCCCTTGAAAGAGGCATTGCCCTTCCACACTTCTGAGAACCTCAAAGGGAAGAAAGAGAAGTTTGGATGAGGGGAGATTGAATTGTCCCGCAATGAGAAAATTAGTCCATGAAGGTGGTGTGAGGTCATTACTCATTCACAAACATTCCTTGGTCAAATGGATAGGTTGCCATAAAAAAGGTGATGTGAGATAACTGAACTTTCTGGACTATGACAAAGGAACGATGAATATGGATGTCTTTAAGAAAGTAAGAACTATTGAAGGAATGAGGATGGATTTGTTCCATCAACAGTAAAAGTAAGAAATAAAGAGAAATCTAATCCATTAAAATTTGGTTCTTGACTGTGAATTTTGGGAAGACAAAATATTTGCTTATGGGATAGCAATGGGTCTATCTGCCTGTAGAACAACTACTAGACTAGACTAGTAGTTTGAGTGCTCCTTGTTGTTCGGATCTTGACCGGGTCTGAGTTTCCCAAGCTCTATGCTATTGGGGAACTTTGCAAGGGTCTTACCACTTTCTAAATAGAAAAGATGATACTTTGGGGGTCTCCTGGCGCTGAAATGCAAAAGGTGTCATGACACCATCTTTAGTAACTTCACTTCCCACACCGTATAAAAATCTTCACTTGCTAATTTCCCTCCACTCTCATAATTCTTGAAGTATTGCTAACAAACATCAGCATACCTACCAAAGTTTAAGTTACTTTAATGCTTCAAGGAAAAGAAGAACTAGCTAAAGCAGAGAAGCCAAATAGTTCAGTGTTCATTCATGATTCAACACAATTAAAGGTTAGAAAGAGAGGTCCAGGACCAGATAGATAAATTGTTGTTTACAATATCAATAGCTACATAGGATGGAAGTCTACACAAGTAGCTAACGAGAACTAGTAACTGAATCACGTGCCTGCGCAAAATGAAAAGGATTGTCTCGAAAGAGCTTTCTAGATTGCGGTGACTGTGAATATCATGTTTTTGGCAGTATTTCATGCTATTGGACTACAAGAAGACTGCTTCCATCAACCCATAAACATCCAGGGTTCGATGGACACAAGCGATGCATCCTCAGAATAATAACATTTGATCTGAAGATTAGAAATATCATAGCCCTAATAGGTTTCATGCTATTGAAGGAGAGAAACCTTACCGGCTACTTCTAAGAAAGACATAGATACTGAGTCTAACATAGCCTCCTTACCAGCTAATAGGTTTCAGACCCTCCCCCTACCATCAAGTACCGAAGGCGAACTGAGAAATGATTCAACTGTGGTCGGAAATAATAAATAAACAAATTTTCACCCCGAGAAAGTACATCTATCCGTTCCATCTCCTTCAATTAGTCTAATGAAGAGGAGGCTTTCTACATTTAGAACCTGCGGCTTATCATACCCTAAGCCACACTATGATGGAATTTCAATCCATGAGGGTTACCGCTCCTGTGTACCAATAACGAATAAGCACACAGAGTAGATCCACCCTCAACTCATAAGTTGAGGTTTAACAATCCACACTCTGAACATTTCAACATGCAGATTCCACTTCTGCATTAGTTTTCAGCTCTCGTCGATCTGTGAAGTATTGATAAATTACTGTTCAATTTATAGTCATTTTATACCATGATATGAATCTTTGAGGATTTCAGATAATTGATGGAATTTAAAAGAAGAAACGAAGAGTATAATGAAAACTAGAATGGCTAGCGAAATCAGGGATTTTTTTTCTTTTGATGAATTAAAAAAATGACAGTGATGTTGATTAAATAAAATCGTTGTTTTCTAGGACTCTCACCTAAATTCTAAAATCTTCTAGGAATTGCATCTAAAATACTTTAGATTAACCCCTGAAGTTTGGTTGCATCATACATCACAATCTTCAACACTCTAAATGAACTCCCGTGAACAAATTGTTCGTTAAATTGTTAGTTGTCTCCTATTACTAAGACAAGGATTTAAAAATTTAGAATTACAATCTTTGAATTAGACTACACTTGAACCACTAAAGACCATAAATGAAAACCCAAGAACATAATTAGACACAATTGAGACACATACAACTACTACAACCCCACTTCAGATAACCACACCTCTACTACGCAGCGTGTGGAATGGCCGAGAGCAGACCTTTTTGGATATATAATCCAAATTGACAGTAAAGTTACGGGACCAACCGTCTGATGGAAATTGACTTTCACGTTCGGTTCACTGGGTTGGCCTAAATGCAACTCCAGTCCAGATCAACCCCTCTGATGAATGCATGTTTGTTCTTGCTTGATTACCGGACGACTACTGCTGGAAGGCGTTGTCACTGCGACTTGGTGCCTAATGTGCTCCTTGAGCAACAAATCAAGGAATTATCAATTACATGATATAAAGTTCTTAGGACATGCCTTGTGGACCATGGGCTGACAGAGTGACATGTGATAATTCTGCATTGATCTTGACAGACTGACATGTGATAATTCTACATTGATCTTGACATAGTAACATCTTGACATTTATACAATTATACCTTGTTATAAGAAGCACTATTTTTTGGGGCATGGTTTTTTATATAAATCTCCAGAGTCCAGACTAACAAGAAATACCTTTGCAATCTGTGCTAAACTGAATACAGTTTAACATATTGATAAAAAAAAAAACAAAATTCAGTTTCTTTAAAATCCATTAACCACCCAGATTATGAAGGAAAACAACTTGTGTCAATAAACCAATGCAACCACGAATACTGCAAAACCAGCACAAAAGACTTTAAATATGTGAAAAATATATAAAAATAAATGTTATAACCCTTCCAGGGGATCCAGTTTATATAGAAAACAACTTGTGTCAGTAAACCAATGCAACCATGACTATTGCAGAACCAGCACACAAATTTTAAAAATGTCCAAAACACACACACACATAAATAAGCATTATGACCCTTCTGGAGAATCCTGCTACAAGAACGTTTCATATTTTTTTCAGTCATTTAAGCATGAACACTCAAAACATTACACTTCAATGGCTTAAGAAGCGCAATAAAAAAACATAATAAAAATAAAAAAAGAGAGGTTCCAGAAGGGTTCCTAGTGACTCCACAAAACGTGTAGCTACACCAAGAAAGAAGCCTGGTAGTTTCCAAAAGTGTACCTGGAAAGACGCTCTGTTAATTCTCCATGCCTTTTGAGTACATTTGAAACTGCTAGCGAAAAAAAGTGACTTTAATTCTCTTGAACATGGCAAGTATGAAGGGGAAAAAAACACAAGTTTAATCTAAAAACAGATGAGATAAAAAAACTAAAAAGTACATCTAGCCCGTGTAGTCTCCAATCGTGCATCCTCCTCCTGTATAAAATTCTGTCACACAAAAGGGTATATAATTACAATCACAAAAAAAAAAGGGAATTACATAAAATAAAATAAAAAATAGCCATGAAATGGCTATAACAGATATAGTATTTCTTTTTCTTCATAAGTCAAATTTCATTAAAAAGCACTCAGAAGCAGAGCGTGCCCAAATACAACTGCACAAAAGGCCCACTAAGCTCTCAAACTATCCACAAAATCTACAAAGTCCTCCATAAATTTACAATACCTCTCTTTGACCAAAAAAATGGTAACTTCCTCCCCATCAAAGGATCTCATAATTCGCTTAAGCCAAAACCCTACCACAAGCATACGGGGGCTACCATCCAAACATCTAGGACTTGACTGGCAACTATAACCTCTCTGAGCCTCAAGCATACTCATCGTGGAATCCGACGTAACCCAATAAATATAAGAAATAGTAAAAAACATGGCCCAATCATCCAATAAATATCAGAAATGCAAAGAGAGATGATTCACCGACTCCTCGTCCATTTTGCACATAGAACACTAGTTCACAACAATCAGATAGACGCCTCTTCCTCAGATTATCAATCGTCAAAATCCTCCCCAAAACTACCTTCCACCCAAAAAAGCCACCTTTAGAAGATATTTGGTGCACCACGCTGCCTTCCAAGGGAAAGAGGGCCCCTGAGCATCCAAAAGGCTCGAATAAAAGGATCACACCTTAAAACCCTCATGGCAAGAACCCACTCAATACCACTCATCAAACCCCTCAACATCCACATTTTGTTGATAAAGCCAAAAACTCAACAATATCCTCTAATTCCCAATGCCGATAGAATTGCACATCTCAAGTCACCCTCCCATTATCAAGATGATAACAGTCAGCATCTGAAATCTTCTTATCCACTGCAATCCTAATAACCTCAGGAAAGTCCATGAAAGTGATCTATATCCCCACACCAAGAGTCCTCCCAAAAGGGCCAAACTGAATATGTCTCCCACTCCTCACCCTGAAGCGAACATGCTTCAAAAATTCATTCCACTTCCGAATGAATTTCCAAACTCCCACCCTTGTTGGAGAACTCACCTCCTTAGAACTCTTCCACCCCTAACCTCCCTAACATTACTCTAACCCTCCTCCATAATATGTTCCTCTCCACCCCCAAACTGCTAAAGCCATTTACCCAACAAAGCTTTATTACAAACACCCAAACAACATAGCTAGATAGGGTTGTACACATTCTCCCAATTCACTAGATAAAATTTAAATTCATCTCTCGTGCCACCCCACAAAAAATTTCTTTGTAGCTTCTCAACCCTCTTCACAGCAGAGGAGGAGATATGAAACAGTGAAAAAAATTAAGTTGGAAGACTCGAAAGGTACTCTTAATTAGACTTATGCGGCCCCTTTTAAAAGATATTGCTTCTTCCAAGGCTCCTCTCAAACCGCCTCACAACTAGATCCCAAGAAGACACCACTCTTGAAGGAGCCCCCTAAGGCAAACCCAAATAAGTCAAAGGAAAGGCTCCAACATCACATCCCAGAATCATCATCATCATCATCATCTTTGCCTTAATTCCATATGAATGGGGTCGGCCACATGAATTCTCTCTCTCCAATCTTTTCTATTACATGCCATTTCACCTACTATATTTAACTTTTTAAAGTCATTTTTAATAACCTCATCCCATGTTATTTTTTGTCGCCCTCTCCTTCTCTAACATCACATCCCAAAATATAAGCCAAGATTGATCTTTAGCCCAAAAAAATGCTTGGAAGCACACCAGCACACACCTCAAGTACCTCAACTGGTCCTCCATTGCCTCACATAAAACAATGGTATTGTTAGAAAAAAGGTGAACTATCTCCAATTGGTTAGAAGAACCCCTGCTCACTTAAAACCTCAAATATATCCTAGCGCTTCAGCCCTCCTCAATCTGCCAAATGCCTCCATCACAATGATAAACAGAAATAGAGACAAGGGATCACCCTGTCTTTAACCCTCGAGAGCTACTAAAAAATCCTGTCAGGGACCTATAACCAAAAATGAATATTTCACTGTGGAAATGCATAACTGAATTCACCTAATAGGGAACGCAATGTGATTCGCACACATGAGTTGCACATGTTTCAGTGTTACTTTTGGAGAAGAGGAAAAGATAAATAGAATTAAGAATTTATGTAAATTAGGGTTTTTAAATTATTTTTTATAATGTTTTGTTTAGGGTTATTTTCATTTTTATTTTATTTTTAGGATTTGGTTATGATCTTGCCTATATAAAGGCTACTATGTAATCAAAATGTTTAGATTTGATTATTGAAATATTATCGTGGTTTGAGAATCCTCTCGGTATTTTCTTTACCATCATCGTTCTTGCTCTTCTCAACCCTTCAATCTATCAAACATATCTTTTCAATTTGTCTTCTCATCTCCTTCTAGCCTCATCTCATCTTCTATCATCTCATCCCCCGCTTTCTTTCTAGTCCTACATCAATTTGGTATTAGAGTGAAAGATCCAAGTTTTAAAATGAAAAGATCAAAGCAAAGAAAAAGATTCAAGTTTATTCACCCACTATTAACAAATATCTTAAGCCCATCGATTATTGTTCATCAACCGAAACCTTAACCTTTACCCAAGCTGATTTAAACCCTAACCTTTAACTATACACCATTGTTAGCCACCGTGAGTTCAAAAACCGTCACACGATTGCTCGAGGAAAATACAAATATCATCAAAAAGCCTTTTTTTCGTCGTCACCTAAATTAGGCCTCATTGTCCTTGCCATTGTCACTGCCGATCAGTCCCACGGCTTCCATCACATCTCTTTGTTACATAGCCACTGCCAACATCACAATCCTTCATCACCGACGACCAGTGATAAACCTTCGTCGGAGATGTCTCATCGTCTCCTCGTTGCCATTTCATCGTCGTTCTCTCCGTCGCTCATCACCAATCTTGTTACCATCGCAAAGACTTAAGGCTTCTTCTATTATGCAACTTGGGAAAGACAAGGATTGGGTTATACAACTAGGTCAACCCGACCTGCAACCCTGATTAACCCGATGCAGCTTAAAAAAAACATCAACCAAATTTGGAACATATCGGATTATTTGCCTTGGCCCAGTACTTTTGCTCCAATCCAACCTAGAATCACATCTCGTCCCCCCATCAATTCTCCTCCAAAGAGTAAAGCGGAATGCAATGCCCTAAAAAGTCCAGGTCAACCAAATTGATGTATGACTAGAATGTTGTGGTATGAAGTTGATGTAGGACCAAAAAAGCCAGGGATGAGACGACAGAAGATGAGATGAAGCTAGAAGAAGGAGATGAGAAGACAGACAAAGGGAGTGAGAAGACAGATTGAAAAGATAGGTTTGAAAGACTGAAGGGTTGAGAAGAGCAAGAATGATGACAGAGAAAAAATATAGAGAGGATTCTCAAACCAGGATAATATTTCAATAATCAAAACTAAATATTTTGATTAAATAATAGCCTTTATATAGGCAAGATCATAACCAAACCCTAAAAAAAGAAAAATATGAAAATAACCCTAAAACTAAACATTACCAAAAATGATTAAGAAACCCTAATTTTCATAAATTCCTAATTCTATTTTATCTTTTCCTCTTCTCCAGAAGTAATGTTGAAACACTTGCAACTCATGTGTGCGAATCACATCGTGTTCCCCATCACCACCTCCTCCATTTTTCTCGAAAATTTCATCCTTTCCAAGATATACACCAGAAAGTTCCAATTCACATGGTCATATACCTTCCTGATATCCAATTTGCATACTATCCCCCGGCACCCCACTACTAATCCCGGAATCCACACACTCACTAGCAATTAGCATCAAATCCAAGATCTAGCATCCTCCAACAGAGGCATTTTGAGAGTCCGAGATGACACCATTAATAACTTTTCTCAACCGCAAGGCAAGAACTTAAACTATTAGATTATACATGCTACCCACCAAACTAATAGGCTTAAAATCATTGGCTTCTATAACCCTACCCTATTCAAGGATGAGAGCAAAGAATGAAGCATTCATACTCTTCTCAAACTGACCATGCACGTGGAGAAAACTAATAGTATTCGTCACCTCTTTCCTAACTACCTCCCAATTATGTTGGAAGAATGCTATAGTAAAGCCATTCGAGTGCAAGGCCTTATCCCCATAATCCATTACAACTCTTCAAAGCCATTACCACCTCATCTTTGGAAAAAGGTCTTTCCAACTAATCTCTTATCTTCTTTTGAAATGCTCTCAAATTCCAAACCATTAAGCAAAGCTCTCCAATGTGAGCTCTCCATGTACAATTGTTGATAAAATGATCAATCCCTCTTCTAATATCCAAAAAAGCGGGGTGCCGGGGCATGGGAGAGAAATGTAACAAGGGAGGGGAGGAGGGAAATCATAACCAAGCACAATGCATAAATATAAAAATGCATAATGCCATTCATCAAGAAATGCAAATGTTAAGCATTTATGATAAAGAAGATAGAAGAAAATATTTCAGATAAAGATAATGGAATTATTATAGAAACTAGAATTATCAGGAATTGCAAAAGAATGCCAACTAAAATGATTTGCAAATTACATGATATGTTCTATGGTTTCACAAAAATCACAAATTATTGAACTGCCATATAACTCAAATTACGTGCATAAAAAATAATTGGAACTAGTCGTAAAAGCCACATTCTTTTTAGCATCATTCTAGAAAGGTTTAAAGCAACACATTTTTCTAAGTCCAACATTTCCTCTTCTCAATTCCGTAAGCTCCAAAACTAGAAGAGAATAAAGGGAAGACAGTGAAATGTTTAAAATGGCTTTCTTTTCTTAAACATTTTCTTTTCTTGCCTCATTCTTTATGAGAAGAAAAATAATTGATAGATATTCCTCACCTTTCATCTGAAATCCCCTTCCTAACTGCTTTCCATTCCAATTAAAGCAACAATCATCAACAACTTCAAGCAGCAACACGATTTTATATTTCATAAATAGCAACAGTGTATCTTTCCAATTCCCCAAACCATTTTCTTGTTTGCTAAATCTTACCCAAACATCAAAGAATTTTTTTCGATTTGATACATCCCCTACTCAAAGCGTTTTTTGACTTGGTACCACTTCTTGAACAAATGCTTTACACGAAAGTAACTTCAATTAATTAACATTTCCAATTTATTTCTTACAATTTAACATGGGTTTCTGCCAAAATCTTCCAAGCAATCATGTTCAATAACATTAGTTACTACTCATGTAAGGCTGTAAATGAACCGAACGTTCGGCGAACAACTCGAGCTCAATTCGACATGGGTTCAGTTCATGTTTGTTTGTTTAGTAAACGAACAGAGCTCAAACAAAATTCATAGGCTCATTTATTAAACGAGACAAGCTCAAACACCTCCCTGCTCAGCTCGTTTGTTCGTGAACATGCTCGATAATGTACTCATTTTGAGCTCGAAAATATATATGTATATATACATTTTATATTGATTATTAGAATATGATATATTGATTTAGAAATAAGTTTGGGCCTTATATTTAAAGACAGGCCTAAAATAGCATACGTTATGTATCAGAACTATGTTTGGGCCTTATTTATTTAAAGACAACCCAAAATAACCTTTTACTTATTTCAACTAAAGTTTTAGTCCAACCCATTAAAAATTTCCAAGCCCATCTCCTGTATTGTAAACCCTAATTTTTATTTCTTATACTTTCCCCTTTACCTACCTAACTGTATCTGCTGAAACAAAGCTTGCAACTTCCCCTATGGCAATACATGCTGGTAAATTACTCTAGCGAGTACGACGATTGCACTTGTAGGCTCCAACTACATATTAGCTTACCAGATGAGCTCTCTCTCTCTCACACACACACACACATACACATCTAGTCTCATCTCTCTTTCTTTTTTTCTTTTGTCGTTTTCTGATTTGTGCACCAATGGTTGAATCTGTTGGTATATATCGTGAATCTGTTGGGATTTATCGTGAACTTGTTGGCATTCAACTATATATACGCAACATACACTTACATATATAGATCGCATACGCTTATATATACACTGATATGTACTATCGAGCTTGATCTTGGTCAAGAAAAGCTCGACCGAGCTCGATCATCTCTTGGATTTGGCGAGCCAAGCCTGAACATGCCAAAACTCGGCTTGGCTCGGCTCGATTACAGCCATATACTCATGCTTTTGGTTTTCATATAATATATATATATATATATATATATGTGAAATCACTTATGCATGTTGTGCGTGTTCGTATCCCAGTTTATGGCTAAGGCTCTATCACAACACATTATATCTTCAAACCCCATGTTCTCATTATGAAATCTGATAATGCATTTCAGCATCTTAATGAACTTTCACTGTCTCATGATTTTGACTAATAAGTTCTTTTTGAATCACGTGTTGCAAAAGCTTGTCCCTACACCTCATACACAGTACTGATGCTCAATCGCAAGACAAACAAATGGGTAGGTAAGTAAATATAAATTTGATTCATCACTAGAATTGTAATTATTTCACCAGATGACTCAAGTTTATAGGTGGCTCTCACCATAAACAACTATATTTCCCTGTATATTCTCTTGTATATAAGTCCTATTTAAACCCTTAAAACCTGTTGGTGCTACCTTTAGATTGCCGCACTCATTCCTTGCTCTGTCTTTTGTCTTACCCCAAATTCTACATTCATTTCAAAATCATTGTTTCAACTACTCGTTCTAGGTAAACTCTTTTTTCTAGTTTACACGTTCTTCTATTTCCCTTTTAATTTAATGTGCATGCATCAGTAGCATAAAATTTAAAAATTCAAGAGGAAGCATACGGTTGTGTTCTAGTTGTTTTTAAGTATAATTTAACTCTAACTACAAAAGACCCCCAAGGACTGAGAAGAATAATCTCTGCAAGGTTTTCCCATTCTGAAGGCTTAATATCTCAAATAGGAAACCCAATAAACCACATGTGCAGGCCATAACACTAAAGATAATGAATAACCAATTATAAACTACACATTTGACATTTCTTCGAGAAATGAGCATAAGAAGGTTGTCAATCCTTACCACTTCCCCCATTTCTGTGAACGGCCTATCATCAACTAGTTCAAGTTCCTGCGTTTTTCCATACATTTTGATCATCATCAGTGCATATATATCAGACTAAAAACTACAGAATCAACAACAACAACATGTTCAATAACGTGACATTAAAAGCAACGTATTCGGAGTTCTCCAAATTAAAGATAGCCGTCACGTTTACATCATTGCGATGTGAACAATTCATATATACGCACGCAAATATATAGACATATACCCATATGAAGAGAGAAAACTATAAATCATCGTCATCTCACTGCAAAAATTAAGAAATGAAAACGACAAGTTTTTTAATACCAGTTTCAATTAGGGCTATTTGATTTGAGAGCTTATAATTAATGATCCAGGGCTTCGTTGCAGAGAAGAGGCTATTTGAATTTGAAAGCTTATGATCCAAGGCTTCGTTGCAGTGAAGAGAGCGTAGAACTAGTCTACTACATGCCAGGGCCCTAACCCTAATTTTGTTATTTCGAAGGTTTGAATTTGGGTTTTTTTTTCCTTTTTTTTGCTTTTTTATTATTCCTTTTTTTGGCCTTCAATTAGGGGTCTTATTTGGGAACTGTATATAGGGGTGGCAATTTCTTCCCTAACGGGTTTTTGCCCCGCTCCATCCCTAATGGAGGGGATTTAGTCCGTCCCTAATAGGAGTAGGGGCGGGTATAATTTTTTTAAGAAAACTCGCCTAGTACCTGCCCCACCCCTATTATATACATACATATATATATATATATATAGATAGTGACATAATTGTATGAAATGTGTCATTTCTTTTATTATTATATTACTTATATAAATATAGTATACTAGATATACAGCAGCCACTAGATTACCTTGTTCTGCTCTATTCCTCTCTTTATCTTATGGTTAAAAGAGAACTCTATCTTATGTACATAATAGATCTATAATAAAAAAAAATTCTTGAAGACCAAAACCGTTTCCATCTCTATCTACATATGTATGTATGTTTGTGTCATTTTCTTTGGTCATATATATTGGGGTTTTGATTGTAGGAGTGTTGTATCATCGTTTGACTACATTTAGTCAAAACATCGAATTCAAAGCAAATAAAGTAAGGGACTTTAAGAATTTTGTTATTCCACTCTTTTTCTAAATGGGACAGTAGTGGTATGTTTACCACAAACCCGTTAGGGTTCTTAACAGGAGATGAATTTTGTATTTCTTTGATGGGGCGAGGTAGGATTTTGGCATACCCGCCCCGTTGTCATCCCTAACTGTATAACACGGGCCTTCAAGCAACGCAAATGAAAGATCACCTGAATGTATATATACGTATATGTATATGTGTGTGTGTGTATATATATATATCTTTTTGTATTGTATGCTTCATTAATAAGAGATGTGTGTGTGACCCGATTTTCTTTTATTTTCAAAATTGATTTGTCTTATTTTGTTGATAAGTTCGAATTTCATGCCATGTTAGGCGATCAAAAATTAAAAGTTTACGTGGTAATTGAAATTTTAAGTGGTACAATTTACACGTATAATAAAAAAATATAGTATAACTTTTGTTTGAGTTATGAATAATTCATCATATACATAATATTAGTAGTACTTTAATATTGTATAAGAAAAAAAGTCATACTATATAAAATTATGCAGGACAAAAATATATAAATTTATTTTAAATTGTTAAAGAGATATTATTTAATTTTTTATATTTTAAAAAAATTATGTTAAAAATGTCAAATAGTGAGCATTTTAAAAGGTGTCCTTATAATGTATTTGCAGATATATATATGTATTTATACACGCATTTAATACATTTAAACTAGTTTTTTTCTTTTAAAAACTTGTTCGGATCTCTTATTATTAAGATTTATCAAGTAAATAACAAAAATAAATAAAAAATGTTCAATATGACGTGGGTGACAACATTGCAAGGATTTGTTATCATTTATTAATCTTGTAATTTCACTTTTATACTCTACACTTTTTTAGTCATTTTTGTTAGTATTAGATACATTTCAGCTCATTTATTTCTACAATAAATGTTAAAATGGTTTTATATCATTCATGGGATAAGAATCATTATGAATTCAATAATTGATGAAATTAAATTCGCAAATTGAAAAAGAATTTGCTCTCAAAACGCCAGTTCAAGCACTGAAAATTCAAACAAATCGAATGGTATGTATGTTAATGTTTTAACAGAAAATGTAAAATAGTTTGAAAATTCATTATGTTAAATATTTTTTAATTTTTTCCTATTTTAAGATGAAGTTAAAATAATGTTTGATTTCAAAAAAGCAATCATTCCAAATTTTCGAAAAGTGAGTTATACTTTCAAAGCTTTAAAATTATTTTTAAATAATTAAACCAATTTTGTTTGTTTTAAGGATTTGGGTATGGTTTAGCACAGATTTGCAATGTGTTTCAATGAAATCCATCAGCATAAATTGCATTCAAGGATTGAAGAAACTGAATTTGCAAATCGGAAAACATTTGCTCTCAAATTACCAATTCAAGATAATTATCTATGTGAAAGCTAACAGGAATAAGAATAAAAAATAAATAATAAGTCTTACTCTAATCATCAACCAAATTTAAATAATAGGTAAAAGCTAAAATAAAACATAATGACACCACCATGTATACCATACACATTATCGCGGTCTTTCTCACGATAGAACCCTAACCTTAATTAAGTTCTGAAATAATTCTCAATCATTCAACTGAAGGGCTTTCACTCTGTACTTGTTTTCTGTCGATTATACATGTATGAACACACATAATAAGTGTAATTATTTTTTGTCGACTATACATGTACTAACACACACAGTAAGTGGACCATGCACAAAATACATATGCAACTCATAAGACAATCCCTTTTTCACCAACCGTGTGATACAAACAAATCTTGAACCATTCATAACCAAATTTCAACTTATGCAAGCTCTCATGTCAAATTACACAAAAGCAGAAATATTAAGCATCAGATGAAGTTGTAGAACTATTCAAGTAAGTCAAGTCCATTTAAGCATACTAAAATAACTTTTCTTGAGGTCTAGTATGATAACCAATTTTTTAACAAAATATGTTTCAAACATTCTGCACCTATTAATATACTTAAATATTCAATGTATAAGTATCTGCATGCTTGTATATATACATTTATTGTGTGTTGATAAATACATATTAGATTAGATATTCAAGTACCAAATATGGGTAGTGGAGTCGACATAATGGAAATATCATTGAAATATACATTACTTGCCCAAATGATCATGCACACAAATAATAAGATTGAGCCAAATTAAGTTAACCAACAAAGTTATGGGACTCTCCATGACATATTCTCAAACCCTATGTATATAGCGAGATCCATTTGCATTTAGATTCTTACATGTGTGAATTAATTGCAAATAACTCCCTGTGCTATTCATTTTTCATTCCCTTAAACTAAATTTATTGTAGCTAACCCCCTTTACCTATAATGCTTGTAACTTGCCCCCGGTTGTCATGAAGCCGTTTAAAAAAATGACGATTTATTTGTATTTTTCAAATAATGACAATTTTATCCTCATATGGGGTAAAATGCTGAAAATGAATAGTGTAAGGGCTATCTGCAAAAATGATGCACGTGTTTTTCTTGTTGTTTTAGTAATTGTTTTAGTGGTAATAACATGTTAATGGTTTTAGTGCTTGTGCATAGTTATGTTTTTATAATTGAATCTTAACAAAAAAAAACAAATCACCAATACATAATTGAATCATTTAAAAAAATGATTAAATTTACTTACCTTTTTTGAAGTTTGGTCAAATTACACTCGGAAAGTCCTTTTGGCCTCTATTTCTTTCACTTCCCCTAAATCAATTTTTCTAGTGGCCGGAATAAATTTTAAGAGTAAAAAGATAATTTTGCCCTTGCATTATAATATCACATTATATTTCAAATAGGATAAAATACAATGAACTTCCCTAAAGTTTGTCATAATTGCACTAACCTCCCTTGAGGTTTTGTAAAGGTCGTGACCATTTTTGGTCTTTTTTTTGTTATTTTCATTTATGATCATACAAGTGATTTAAATGATTATATGCATATTTTAAATGTAAAGTACATGTTTGGGGACTTGTATGAGGGTCTGAAAAGGTTTTGGGAGCATTTGGTTCAATTTGATATTTTCGGGTCAGTAGGGCCGGAGACACGGGTTGGGCGAGCTCGAAAAATCGAATATTTTTCAGAAAATAATTTTTTTTGAGGTTAGATTAATTAAAATGTTATAAGAGGTAAGGAATCGATTTCGAGTTGTAGGAGTTTTTGAAATTAAAAACGAAAATCGGAAAGGTACGTTAAGTGACTAGGGGCATTTTGGTATTTTGGTGAGGATAGAGCTATAAATAGTTGAAATAAACATTTCAGCCATTCATTCTTTCTCTATAGGAGCCACCAAGAGACTCTCTCTCTTGTTTCTACACTTATTCTTCTTCTCTCTTAGATTTGAGGGACTTAGAGCATGAATTGGAATACACCGAATAAGGGAAAGTTATTCTACGCGATAAAACTCGAGTTTGATGGGTTCAAAGTTGAATTTGGAAAAAATTAGACTCATAGAGATTTGAAAATTTTGTTTATAAGCTCTTCTAAACTAAAGTAGGGATGCCTGAACCATAAAATCCCGGGTTTGTGTGAGTATATTGGTTGCCTACGGCACCCAATTGGTTATATATGTATAATTATACAATTTTCAAGGTTAATGCATGTTACATTATGAATTAGAATGAATTTCTACCATGAATAAATGTAGCTATGTGCTTAGAAATGTTGTATATGGTTATATGACATGTTATGTGAAAAAATTATATATGTTTTATGCGTATATGTGAATGCGACAGTTATGTGTTTGATAAATTGTCATAAAAAGCATGATTAGATGTAAAACATATTTTTATTAATGAATTGGATGCTTTGATATGAGGAGATGTGGACATAAGCATGAAAGTATGAATTGTCCATGCATTGCACATATATGACTATGGGAGTGTACATGGAAAGGGTAAGAACACCGAATGGACGACTAAGGAGTTCGATTATAAAATCATATGGACCGACAAATGAGTTCGATTATAATATTGGATGGACCGACTATGAAGTTTAGATGTTTAGAAGAAAAGAAATGGAATATCGGATGGACTGTCATTGGAGTTCATATTATAGGTCGTGTGTGTATGTGTAGGACACATGGGAGGAACATGACACTATGCAAACCAATATATGATGCATGGCATGAATATTTGTACATGAAATTGTGGTTACCACTATAATGTGATTATATGTTATGTGGTATTCACAAAACTTGAGAAATTGTGTTTTAGACATTTTTACTGAGCATGTAGGAGCTCATTCCACGTATATTAACTCTTTTAAGGACATAACAAGTAAGTAGTGGAGTCTCCCCAACAATAAGTTGGTGTGAAACATAGCTAGATTTCTCTTGAGAGCATTTAGTATTTATATTTGAAATGTATGTCTGGGATATGGACTAAATGCACATGTTGTATATGACTTTTAACGTTTTTGGAACATGTTTATGATTATGTCTTATGACTTCACATGTATGGTTCGGAGAATGGATGAACATTAAATTATAGAAATAATGATCTTAAATTTTCATTTATATTCATTTATGCATGTATAACTATTATGGGAATGATTGGGTTGAAAAAGTGGTGAATTGAGAGCATTGTATGTTAAAGATGAAAAGTAAGGCATAAAAATGGACACTTGAGGAGTTCTGCAAGAAACAGCTTCGGAAGACCTGCGATTAATCGTAAGCTTCACTTCGATTAATCAAAGATGCCATTTTGATTAATCGAAATTTCAGCTTTAAAATAGAAACCAATTCCAGTGTGTTATGATGGAACCTATGATACAACTATGATTGATCACAGCTTCGATTGATCGTAACTTAACTTTGATTAATCGTAATGAGGGTTGCGATTAATCGAAGGGCCAAGTTCGATTAATCATATTGAGTGACAATTATGTTTTTATAAAGGAGCTTAAGTACGAGTATGCTCTAACAAGGGACCCACTTGTAAAAATTGACTCATATATGTATGCATGTACACATCATAGGTATGATTATGATTAAGCTTCTGTGAATTAACCTCGATGGTCTATAATGGAACCGAGGGTGAATAACGGTAATTGTCATGATTGTTTGAGTTGCGGGATGACGACTGGGCAATCATGACACCTCACAACCCAGAGTTTAGGCTCGGACTAGAGGAGTTTCGGCGGTCCAGATTTTGGGGGGTAATAGCTTTGTCATAATTGCACTGACCTCCCCTGAGATTTACCATAATTGCACTTACCTCCCTTATGATGATATGAAATAATATTTTAGGATGATTTTACTATTATACCCCTAAATAATTTAATAATAAAAATTAAAAAAATATAATTTCTAAAATGATATGTACGCTTCCACACACACGACACCACTAGTCCAGTCATTCTCGTCAACTTGTACTCGTGACTCATGACAAAATTCAACAACTCGGTCCACATAAATGATCCTATGTATGTGTTTATATATATATGACCATGATCGAAGATCCTTGAAAATAATTTGCGTGATAGAATTTTTGACGATTAATCAGATATGTTAAGAGCAAGATCGAAGATCAATAGTGGTTATAGGTGGTAACGGCGGTGGTGTAGTAGGTGTACAAATGAAGACTGAACAAAGAGAGAAAGTATAATGTGAGAAAATGTGTCATTTTAGAAATCATATTTTTTTAGGGGAGGTCATTGTATTTTACCCTATTTGAAATATAATGTGATATTATAATGTAAGGGCAAAATTGTCTTTTTACACTTAAAATTTACTCCGACCACTGAAAAAAATAATTTAGGGGAGGTGAAAGAAATAAAGGTCAAACAATCTCTCCGAGTGTAATTTGACCAAACCTCATAAGAGGTCAGTGAATTTAACCTTTAAAAAAATGTAATAAAAACATCACAAAGCATAAAAATACAATCACGATGTTTAACACTAGAACAACTTTCATTATTGAGTGTAGTACTTTCCTCAAACTCTTTAAATAATCAAAATTTGAAATTTCAGTTGTGTCAAGACCTGCTTGCCCCACGCTGTGTAGATATTTGTACACTCCCCATGTGGTGACCTTGGTTGTTTGGAAGAGGTGTGTTTGTCCCCTCTTATCCCCAAATAGGCTTACGATAACCCAAGAACAAAACCATTCTGGTTAGGCCCAAAGCGGACAATGTCATACCATGTGGTGGAGATGAGCTTGTGTAGAGGGGGGTGAATAGGGACTTTAAGCAAACAATGAAACTTTTTCGATTTAGCATGTTTTGACAAAAATTGGTTTGAATGAACTTTTGTCAAACACTTGATGAACTTATGTATTCAACAAGTGAGATTAAGAATGCTCTATCTTAGAAGACTATTGTGTACTTAATGGCTAATAATAAGTGTAAGTGTTTATGTAAGTGCAACATATCATGCTTGTAGTATGTGAAAATATTGATTGTTTATTTGTCAAATACATGGTATGCAAATTGATTGGTAAATAGATACTCAAACAATAATTCAATCAATTTAATATTTTAATCAATTTCACAACTCAACTAATATACTATAAGCATTCATCCCATCCTCCTCATGTGAATTAAAGCATTTAAACTTATAGCATTCATATATATATAACATATGAAATTTAAATAAATGAAATGCTATCAAATAAAGAAGTTTAAAGATAGAGAAATGAAAACCAAATGACGCCATGATTTTTACATGATTCGGCCCCTCTTGCTTACATCAATGCCTTAAGAGTACTTCTTGAGGTTTTCACTATAGAGTCGTCCTTAATGGTGGAAAACAAACTTTACAATTGCCAAGTTTATGACTTGGGCGTCTTTGCTCAATGAAAACCTCACCAAGACTTCTTTGCCAAGCTCATGACTTAGACTTCCTTGCTCAATGAACACTTCACCAAAATTTCTTTACCAAGCTCATGACTTGGGCTTCATTGCCAAGTGTATCACTTGGTCTTCCTCTCAAAGGTAGATAAGTAGTTTGATTACAATGAAGAGTATCCTTCAATGGATAGATTCACAAATGATAACTTAATATCCTAGAGTTACAAATGAAGTACTCACATGAAAAACTCAACTCTAGATATGTAAGATGAACCATAATGAATGATATAAAAGATGAGACTCAATGGTGGTTTTTATAAGAGATATTCTACCAAGTAGAATGCAAAAATGTGCATTCAAGAGTTTCTCAAGTCTATGCTCATGGGTAGGTTTCTTTCTATCTCTCTTACTCTCTCCTCCACTCTTTTCTAGGCTTTACATTGCACTATGTCTCTTTTGCTCTATAAAATGCAGCTCACACACATATATATAGTGTTTTGAAAGAATATGGTCATTTGAGACATGTGGTAGTCGTTTAGTGGGGAATAAAGCCGTTGGATTTTGAATCTCCAGGTTTCGGTCAACTGATGAATTCATCGGTCGACTGGAGACAAAGTTTCAGTTGGCTGAAGCTATGCTTCGGTCAACTGAAACATTGTTTCAACTTGTTTTGGTCGACTGAAGCTATGCTTTCGTCGGCTGAAACCTCCTCTGTTTTGCACATCCTATTGGAATGAATACCAACTTCTATCAGTCGCCTGATAGATTCCATCAGTCGACCGAAAGGCCTCTATCAGGCGATTGATGGGTTTCATCAGACGACCGAAAGTTCCCAAGTCAAAACTATTTTTAGACTCAACCATTTTCTCATACTCTACACAGTGCATCAATACACTGCACACTGCTCATTTATTTCTATTAAAAATATTTAAGTAAATCTCTCATATACTTTTATATTTCGATTTACTTTAAATTATTCAATGTAAATAAACAAAGTCCCCCCCCCCCATTTGGATTCAATAAAAATAGTTTCAAAATTAAATTTCAAGTGAATCAAAATTTGATTTTTCAGTTTTAGTACAAAACTTATTTTCACAGCTTTGACATAAAAATTTATCGTACAATACGAATAACCAAATTAAGTCATTTGGGGCTGAGAAAATTCATATGATCACGATAGATCATGGGGTACATTTATCGGGACTTTTTATGTCAAGATTCATTGAAAAACTCATATTTATATTTTTGCCCCTATAATCCAGCATTTAGTTAATTTATGCGCTAAGTCTCCGAAATAGCAATCGTGCATGACAAGGCTTTATAAAGTGAGTTAATTAAGTTCAAAGCCTAAGTCAATGTATCTAAGAACCATAGATGATATTTTCTAATTCAAGTGTAGGTTATAGAATTTGTTTACTTAAGAATTAAGTTCCTTCCAAGCTAAACATAAGCTTGACTTAACTCAATCTCAGTGAAGGCCTTCAAGATGATTCAATGAAGTTCATGTCCTAATTCTAAGTATCCAAGGAACCATGATATGATATGAATGATATGCATTGCTCCTAAGGTCCACTAGGTCAATAGATGAGTTTTAAAATGAAGTTATTTCAAAAATAACTTTATATTAAATCTAACACTCACCCAATACTAGCCTACCCAAGTCTTTTGATCTTTAATTTTTTAAGCTCTTAGGTTCCTTCATCGTATGGCTTAGATTCTTTTTAACTTTGTCATTAATCTTGATAATTGATCTTTGAGTTCCATGATCATGTGGCTGCATATATCTTCTTGTAATTCCTTTTGAAATCCAATGCCTTTAAGATACTTGAGATAATATAATACCTTATAAACTATACACTCAAGTAAACTTATTAAATTTACACTACAATAGGTTGTTATCATCAAAATTACCCAAATAACCTTGGGTTGAAACCTTGAGGTCAACAGAGCTGTTACAAATGGTATTAGAGCCGGAATGCATCCAAAAGTGTGCTGACGAGAACATCGGGCCTTTTAGGGGGGGGATTGTGGTGACCTTGGTTGTGTGGAAGAGGTGTGTTTGTTCCCTCTTGTCCCTAAGGAGCTTACAATCCCACATCGCTTGGGTGTGGAAAGAGAATGTACTATATATGTGGTGTGCCTCTCCAAATAGTATGAGGCCTTTGGGGGTAAAAACCAAGAACAGAACCATACGGGCTAGGCCCAAAGCGGACAATATCATACCATGTGGTGGAGTTAGCTGTTACACCCCGTATTCCCATGTTATGTAAATATTTGCACATTCTCCATATTCACAATTTTCAAAGCGCGTCTACATAGGTAAGAGACGTCCTCTTTATAAGTGTCAGGAATTTCTCCCTCTCAAGCGATGTGGGAGGTCGACCTCGCGTCTTCGTTGTCCTGACCTGGCAACGTGGGAGGTCACATTTATCACCCCCCTCTTGGTACCCCACATATTTGCTACTCTAACCCTCATGAGCTTGTGCACGCTCCACCCATATGCGGTTGGGGATTGACTCTAATACCATTTGTCAAGAACCTCTCACACTGTGCAGCTATTATCCCCTTTGCACCATCTGCATTCTCACAAATTTCAAAACACGTTTACACATGTAGAAGGCATCCTCCTTATAAGACCCAAAAACTTCTTATCCTCAGGCGATGTGGGACGTCATAAATTGTGCCATCTAAACATGGCTTTTGAGGTCATGGTGCTTAATTTCCAATCTCCCCTACAATGACTCCATCCTTACTCCAATATTTTTGGAGTTAGGTAGACCATTAACAACTAAAAAAATTGAGCATTTCGAGTGATGAGATAATAAACATTGTCTTTTAACGAGGTTTGAGGTAGTAGAAAAAGGAGATTATAAAGGTAAGATCAAATCCATACCTCATACCAATATTAACAAAAGACAACACATCATAATCAAATTGGGACAGAATCACATAAAGGGTCATGTGAAGCGAGAAATAAATTATCGTATCAACAAAGGAATCAAAAACTTTATACTCTCATCTTTAATTAGTCGAAGACTAATTATAACATCGTTAGGGAGCATAAAATTAAAATTGTTGAAAAATATATGCATGATATTATACTTTTTAAGTTATAAAACAATTATACTAACATGCTAAAACACATAAATGATATTAATATATAATATAACACAATAAAATCAAATAACTCATGCAAATTATCTTACTTTATAATTTAACATATTAAATATAATAAATACTGAAGAATCTGTAGATCAAGGCTAGAATTAGACTCTATATCCTTAAGACAATTGATGCCCTGTATGGTGCTGAACAAACTCAATGGCGCTAGCGCTTTTCTCCCAGGATACAACAATCTCTCACTGATCAAAAGAAGCACTATAATTTGATCGGCTCAATGAACCACTAATATGTTGTACTGTCTTGGACTTGACTCACTTGACCCTTGGATTCAGATCTAAACCATTAGGACTCACTAGACTAGGACTTGGGTTAGGCTATATAGAATTTGTAGAGGGGGGGGGGGGAGATTTTCGACGTAGAGAGAATAAGTTTTTATAGATTTTTTGGAAAAGTTGATTGATTGATTGAATTTGCACTTGAGGCTGCATATTTATAGGCATAGAGGTGTCCTTTCACTCCAAACTGAGAAGGCATGGGACATGTCCTTTGACTTTTAATCGGTTGGAAATACATTTCTTCAGTGAAACAACACCTTGCATATCGATTCACTGCATAGACATGCAACTCTTGGGTTATAACCATATTGTGAAGCAATTCTTCAATGATCAATTGCTATTTTTATTTTCCCAATGTTACTAAAATTAACTAACGTTAATTATATCATATTGTTGTTGTAATGTTTTATAAATTTCTAAATACTTTTCGAGTACTTCACAACCTAAACACTTTTCAATTACTTCACTAGCAATTTCTCATTAATTCAAAAAACTTAGTTTCCAACAAAGATTCTCATTTTCATCACACCAATGACAAAGAGTGACGAAATCTAGAATGAAGTTTGACCCCTAAAATTGTCAAGAATATTAGGGGTAACCCTATGACCTCGCTTATTTTAAAAAGCATGAAAAAAAATGAGAAAACAAAATTTCATAAGTTAACCTCTTGAAATAGATGCAATCCTCGTGACAATGTCAGTAGATATATTCATACTTACACATCATCGTCCAAACGGTGGCAGCTAAATAACTATTTCCCCTGATAAACCTTCTTTTCCCTCGACCAAACAATGGTTTAGCATAGGGAAAAAAGGTAAATAATTAAGGGGTAGTTAAATTTTGTTTAGTTGTAGGGCTCCACATGGAACTGAGTTATACACAAGCACAACCATACACAAATCTTAATTATCAATAAACCATTATGATCAAGTAGAGGATATGGTACAACTCAGATTTCATGGTTATAATTACTACCACACCGACCCTAACAACACTCAATTTCCTCTCACTCACTACTTTTTTTAAATTTACATTGATATCATTGTCTCATATATTTTTGTATTGTTATTTTTATTTAGGTTAAATTATCTGGATCTCTCATGAGGTTTTGCCTACAGCTAAAACTATTTTGAAAAAACGTGATCAACTTTCTTTGAGGTTTGACATAATCACTCTGACCACTCCTGGAGTTTGTTGGATGTTGAGTCCACCAGTAAAATATTTTTAAAATGTCAAAACTACCATTAACTTAAGTAAAAAGACTTAAATGACCCTATTAATATACTAAATAACCACTTCAACTAATTTTAAATGGACAAAGTGACCTTTCTTATATTTGTATAAGGTAGTTTTTTATTTTTATTTATTTGTAACAAAATAACCTCTATAGCTTCAATATAAACTGTGAATTACAAAACATTAAAACCTCTAATATCAGAATAATTCAAAGGAGACATATATCCAACACCAACCATAGCTAGAGGTACTCTCTCATGGACATCGACAAGGAAGAGAACTACTTTCTTAAGAAGCCAAACAACAAAGGTAAAACGAATATGACAAATTCATGACAATAGACGAATAATTTGAAAAAAAAGACCATAAAAAATATCATATTTCAACCAATTCAACACAAGAACCATGTCCTCATTCCAAATATAAAAGCAGGCCTTGGAAAGTTTTAGCATAAACAGGAGGAATTTGCAGATCTTCCAAATTTAGATCACGCAAGGCTTTAAATCCAAATACATTACCCACAATGGAAGTAAACATAGTAGTAATGGAACCTTATTCAAAAAGGTCTAAGGAGTGAGCTACATAAGCAATATAATGATTTTCTTCTTCAGTAATGGGCTCGATGTACCCTCAAAGATGATTAGATCAAAATCTCATGAATTGACCACAATACAAAAGCACCATACATCATAAATTGCAAAGCAATAGAATCAATGTTATAAATCAAAAGGTATAACTACGGTCAACGATGAGATTATTATCCATAAACGAGGCTTCAAACATGTATTTGGAAGTGAGAACTTGGTTCGTGGGATTGAGGGCATTAATGCATTTTAGGGTTTTGGTGTATTTTGAGTCATTTTAGGGTTTTGGCGTATTTTGAACAATTTTAGGATTTTGGTATATTTTGGGACGGTTCTGGATCTCCCTCGTGTTGTAAACGCTGGCGAGCAACACCACAGATACGACTCCAATGACTTATTTATAAGCACATAATCTTGGAGAGATTAAGTAAACTTAGGAGACAAGAAATCCTATGCCTGTGTGATTTAGGAAAGAGTATAAGAAATTTTAGCTAGTTTAGGACCTCGGAAGCACGGACACAGACACGGGACAAGGGTATGACCGTACGACACGCACAGGGCGATGCGAAAAATTCTAAAAAAAATGACACGGACAAGGTGAGGATACAACTATAAAATAATAATATAATATATTAATATATATTAATTATTTCAACAAAAAAAATTATATTACAGAAATACTTCAATTCATCATTAAACAATTAATTATCAAACAAACTTATAAACAAAAGTAGACAAATAGATTAAAGAACCAAACTTATATAGTTCTCAATATATATTTAGTTTAGATTTTTAATCATAACTTAGTCGCATATAATTTTCTTTTGAAATACTTGAATACACATTACTGCTACGAAGTATTCGACACGTGTTCGAGGAGTGTCCAAGGACTGTCCGAAAAGTGTCCTAAAAAAATGTGAGAACACAAGTGTACGATGAACGTCTAAGTGTCCGACACGGATAGGACACTCTCGATAAAGTGTCCATACTTTTTAGTTTAGGACTAAACCAAAATAACAAGTAAGAAATATAATATTAAATATATTACTAAAAATATCAGCATTGACATGACATAAGCAATTTTATCTATTAAAATTGAGTGTAAAACGATTCTTTTGCAATTGTTATTGAAAGAACTAACTATCGTTAAAAGAACTTAACTCTGTCATTTATCAAATAGTGTTATCCATGAATAGTTTGGACCAACTTCAAAAAAATCTGGATAATTTATTTTTTTATTTGTTATCTCTTTTAATTATTATGTCTCTTTCATATTTAATTACTTAATTTTCGTTACTGTCTTAAGCAATGTGTCTAGGAGGAGGAGCCCCTTTACATGGAGCAGTCTTTGACTCTTGAGTGACTGTAATTCCGATCAGCATCTGACATGGAGAGTTCTTTTCATCTCTTCAGTAAGTAACATTACATGGGAGACATAAAAATCTTATATAGCTAACAGGGATAAAATTAACAAGTTTTCAAATTAACTTTACAAAATTTTCTTCAAACTTCTCTTATGAGTACAAGATCTCTTATGCATTTTTGAACAATAAATTTAATAATTCTAAGAAAAATCATACCATGAATTCTCTTATTTTGAAAAATAAAAAAACCCACTAATCTTATTTGAATTGCACAATAATTAAAAAATGCAATGAAATTTTTATAGAATTACTGAAAAAAGGTAAAATTATTTGATTATTAGTTATTTAATGGATATATTCCTAAAGCGATTAATCCTTGAGTTAATTAATTAATGATATCTTACACACTAACACACTACAAATTAGTATTAATCAGGGGTCTTACTTAATTGCCAATTATTCAGAAGTGCAATGTACTCTCTTGTCATAAATGGACTAACACAAACATACAATTTTCAACTTTTTGTACCATAAATGAGAGAGAATATATAATAAAATAAAAATCAAAATAAATTTAATAAGTTAAAAAAAATAAAAAAGAAGGAAAACTCGAGTTGAGACCGTAGAGAGAGAGAGGGACTAGAGAGAGAGAGAGTATTAGCAGCGATGGAGGTGCAATCTAATTACACAAAGAAGAGCGCGATAAATCAGCTACGAAAAAGAAAATTCAAAAACAAAACAATGCAGTGAACAATCAAAGAAGAGAGAGAGAGAGAGAAAAGCAAAGCAAAGCGAAGGAACAATCGAATTCGAAGAGAGAGAAGCTACGAGACGACATGTAAACAACAACAACAACAACCAAGTCACTGAATTTTTGAAGCCTTTTTTTTTTTTTTTTTGGTTTCTACAAGAATTCAGAAGCTCAAGGTCAGAACTCAAACAATCCTCTCATACTTGCAATTCTTAGCTTGTTATTTGATTACTCTCTCTCTTGTTCTTGTCGTCGTTGTTCTATTTCTCTTTGTTTTCTTTGTAAATTTCGAACGCCTTTGAAGTCAGTGTCGATCTCTTTGTTTAACTTCGTCTTGTGATCTAGGCTTTAACAGCATAAATTGTCACTGCAGAGTCGTCGAATTTTGAACAAGAGAGTGTCTTTTCGACGGTGCAGTTATCAATTTTAACGGTTTTTACAGTTGGTAGCTGACAACACGTGCTTTTTAGTGATTCCAAGTTAGGGTTTTGATTTTCGAAGAATTTGAATGTGGGTAATATTTGGGCGTTTTAGTGGGTTTGATTTCTGGTGGAGGGTTGTCATTTGTTTTCTAGGGTTTTGGTTTTTTGAAGATGAGATTCCAGTGTGCATTGTGTGCTACGTGTATGGATGAATTCTTTGGTGTTGTTTTGATAGGGAATTGACCACAATTCAGATTGGCTTTGGGGTTTTTAAGGGGTTATATGTAGTACTTGTTGGTGGTATATGAGTGGGTTGAGAAATGCAACCACATCAGAATTCTCGAATAGATGTGGCGGAATTGAAAGCTCAGATAGTGAAAAAGATTGGGCCTGAGAGGTCGAAGAGGTATTTCTATTACTTAAATAGGTTGTTGAGCCAAAAATTGAGTAAGGGCGAGTTTGACAGGTTGTGCTTTCGGGTGCTTGGGAGGGAGAATCTGCCGTTGCATAACCATTTTATACGTTCAATCTTAAAGAATGCTTGTCATGCAAAGACTCCGCCACTAGTTCATGAAGTGGGACCCACAAAACCTGCTGTAGTAGCAGGGAAAAGTTCTTCTACAGAAGATGGCCATGAACAAAGTGGGTCTGCTGTTCTGAATCAAACTCCAAGGACACCAACTTGGTCAAATGGGGTTGTTTTGCCGATGTCCCCACGAAAGGGAAGGTCTGCAATTCGTGATCGGAAGCTCAGGGATCGACCTAGCCCACTTGGACCCAATGGAAAGGCAGACAGTGCATCACATCAATCACCAGCTGCTGAAGATAGTGGTCTGAAGACCGTTGTGGAAAATGGGACTTTGAATCCATGCGATTACCAGAGACCAATGCAGCATTCTCAAGGACACGCTGAGCAACCTGATAATGGAAGGCCTAGAATAAAGAATTCAACAGAAGCTCCAGTTTCTCTAGGTAATAAAGACCAACTTGAAGTAGCTGTTGTTGAAGATGGGGAAGAAGTTAAACAGGCCAACCACTTGAATATCTCTAGAAGTCCTCTTCTTGCTCCTCTAGGAATTCCTTTCTGCTCAGCTAGTTTAGGTGGGGCCCACAAAGCCTTCCCTGTAGCAAGCACTAATAATGTTGTTAGCTATTTTGACAGCGGGTGGTTGTCAGATACGGAGACACTGAGGAAACGAATGGAGCAGATTGCAGCAGTACAGGGCCTTGGAGGGGTTTCTATAGAATGTGCTAATATGTTGAATAATATGTTGGATGTGTACTTGAAGCGTTTGATCAGGTCTTGCATTGAGTTGGTTGGGGCAAGGTCTGCACATGAGCCAAAGAGAAACCCTGCTAACAAATTGCAGGTTCAAGGCAAGCTTATCAATGGCATGTGGCCTAGTAATCACTTGCATATGCAGAGTAGCAGTGGACCCGTGGAAGTTATGCAGGAGGCAAGACCCCATTGCTCAATATCTTTGCTTGATTTTAAGGTTGCAATGGAGTTAAATCCACAGCAACTTGGAGAAGATTGGCCATTGCTGCTGGAGAAAATCTGTATGAACGCATTTGATGAATAAAGCATTGGTACATAAATGTTTCCCAGAGATATAGTTGGGTCAGTTTATTCTGGTTTGAAGGCCATGGCAACTGAATGTGGACACCGCTAATACAGTCATTTCTGCTCTTTTGGCCATGATAAACCAGTTGACCCCCACTCAGATGCAGCTCTGACCCTTGCAAGATTAAATGAGGGTCTGAGCTTGACACATTGGTATTTTCCTGCTGCAGATCCTGTACACAATCAACAATTTATTTAACAGCAACCATCTACGGGTAATTCTGAACAGAATACCCATGTTTGGTCGCCCTGTTGTACTTTTAGCATTCGTGTTGGCTGTCTGATGCGTCGCTGCAGATCTTGGGCTTTCCGTGTAAGTTACAGCCAATGAAGAAGAAATCTAAAAAAGTTTTGGAGGTATACTTTTGTGTAGCTTGGTGAAAGGTAAAAGTCAGATTATGTAATAGCTGCAGAATTACTCTGTCTGTATATCCAAATCTGAAAATTGATTGAAATCCCAATTTTAATAACAGATTAACATTAATTTAATTGTTCTTGATGGTATGAGCTTGTCTCTCTCAACTAAATGACACTTGAAAATTTATCTGCTGAAGTTATATTCCATCAATCTTTTTCTTCTTTGGGTAAGCCTCAATCTCGTGTTCTCATGGGAATATATGATCTCTTATACTTGCATTACTCAGCGAATCTCATTGCTTACAATTCTATTGGGTGTTCCAAAATGTCATGTATTTTCCATGTAGTGGCATGTTTAATTTTAGTATTCTATCTTGCACCGCATTGATGCCATAAATATTTTGTGGATGCTATGAAGCTGGTTCCATATTCATTTCTTTTAGAACCTTCAAGACGGTCAGATGAAGCATAGGAACTATTTTGAATGTGAGAAGCTTATAATTTGATGATGCCTAGTTCCTACTTATAAAAAAATAATTATAATAATCATAATTTGATGATGCCTAGCATTTGTACAACTCATTTTTTAACTAATATTGATAAATGTTTCATGGGGGAAGTTTCCTGAGTAAGAAAATATAAGATTGAATCTAGATGGGGGAATGTTATGCACACTAATCAATAAGAAGCATATGTTTTCAATGGTGGAATTATTGAAATGATTTCAGAATTTCACAGTTCAGTTGAGATTTTAAATGTGTGTGTGTGTCTGTGTGCGTGTGAAGAGAGAGTATTAATAGATACCATGTTTCTGCAAAGTTGAAGCTGCCAAATCTGTTTAACTTGAAGTCTTATGGGGTGGTTAAGCTTAATTCATTACTTGTTTGGTTTTATCTTCTTCTTCTTTTCTTTTGGGATGGGGGAGGGGGGCTATTTCCCATATCTTGATTACATCTATAATGAATTCCCTTGTTTGATACTGGTGCTATATGTGCAAAAGTGATGAAGAGTTGGTTGATCACCTTTTGCCGCATTGTCCAGTCAGTGGCACGAGATAATTGGGGTATGATTTTGGGGTCCAGTGGGTTGTGCCTCGATCCTCTAGAGGCATGATAGAGTCTTGGAGAGGTTGTACAGTGTGTTCCCAGCCCCATGACTTTTGGAGGGTGGCGCCTTTGTTTATTTGATGGTGCTTGTGTAGGGAACGGAATAGGAGATTTTGATAGCGAGGAGACTCCTATTGTGGCACTGAAATTCTCTATTATCAGTTCTCTCTTTTGTTGGGTCCTTGGGAGAAATTGTAAATCTATAGGGGAGATAGTAGATTTTTTGGATACTTTGAGAGTTTAAGGGCCCCATTTGGCCCTTGTGTAGCTTTTGTGGGAATGCGTTTCCCGTTTGAACACCTTCTAATACAATCTTACTTGTCAAAAAAAAAAAAATATATCAAAGAGATAATGTGCTGACACATGATGCAGTTCCTTGCAGAATGCATAAATTAAAATGTAAAAGTTTGAGTTGGAAACAGTGCAGACTAATGCCATGCTGATTGTACCACTGTGACTGACAATCTGAAACAGAAGCTGAAATACAAAGAGAAAAAATGTGCGATATCTTAAAGATTGAAGTATCCAAAAATGTTAGTACCCATCTCTCACTGACAATCTTTAAATTCTCTATTCATTAAGAGGCATAAGCGTGTTACTGACCATGAGAATATAAATTTTGGTTCATTTAGTCTTCAATAACCATAGGATCATGCCGCTTGCAAATGGCACCTGTCAATCACAACAAAGAGTAGCACACGGATTAGTTGTAGGTTTGTTGTGCTTTTTTATTTTTCTCCTTAATGTTTTTATAGTGCTCTGACACATCTTGCAGATTCTTGTTTAAATTTTATCTCACTATCTTTATTTTTCCTGCTTATTAGATACTCATGTGTACACTATTGGCTGCTTCTCTTAAGCAAATATATTGAGTAGAGAATAGTCTATGTAAGTTCATTTTTTCTATCATTCTCTTGCATTTTTTCCTTACCACCTACAGTTCTATTTATTATCTAGCATTTTGTTGTTTAACTTGAAGATATTTTAGAAGAGAATAGTTTCTGTAAGTTCATTTTTTTCTATTATTCTCTTGCATTTCTACCTCAACAGCTACAGTTTGATTTATTATCAAGCATTTTTATGCATTTGGTTGTTATTACTTTTCTGAAATGAAGATTTCACTTTGAATATTATGTTGGTTCATGAATATTATCAATTATTTTCATTTGAGGGACATGGTTCATTCTTCTACTGGTAATAAGTTTTTGTTTTCAGTTTGTCTACATAGTGGTTGATAAGAGGAGAAAAAGATAAACGTGATGGACGAGGGAGAAAATAATGAAAGCATATGGAGTGATTTTAAGATGCCTTGTTGATGCAGTTGCCGTTTCTTGATTAGATTGGACATATACTCTTTGAACCAGAAATTTAAGGCTTTTGCCTTTAGGTACCATGTCAATCAGAAAGTTACTTTGATTAGAAAAGAAAGTGTAGGTAACAATATGAGGGTTTAAGCCCCACATGGGCATTTTTGGGGTGCATGAGTATTTACCTAACCAAAAAAAATATTGAGTAATATTTGTAGAAATTTATATTTTCTTAGTTTCTAAAGCTAGAAGTAAGAAATATGTCAACTGTAGTGGTACTTTAACCTAATGCAACAAGTACTATTCACACACTTTAGCAAGCTACTGTTTGTATCAACTTAGTGGGTTATTGCTCATGCTACTATAGGAGTGAACTAGTTGTGTAATTTTGTATTTTTAGGTTCATTTGATTAGGCTTCAGTTAAAGGTTTGAATTAATTTGGGTTAAGGGTAAGGATTAATTTTCTGGGTTTTAAGCTCTAGAAGGACTATTATCATTTCTTGTGGAGTTTGTGAATATTGAATTGAGAAATTGTGGTCTTATTTATTTAAAAAACTGCTTGTTGTCTTTCATTTAAAACACACTTTAAACAATTAAAGCAGCTCCAATAAACTCTACTACTTTTCTGGAAACCCTTTTTTATCAATTCTTAACTATAGCTATTTTGTGCCACAGTAAACCGAATCATAACTCTTCATAGAAATGTTGCAATTTTGAAAGGTCCTGCATCAATATTGGTATTGGATAAAAAGATCTTTCCTTGGGATGTTAATTTTCTTTATATATTACAGTATGGTCACTTACACAGAGCTTTCATTCAAATTTGAAGCACTCTTAAAAGATTATGAGAATATGAAGAAAGATTTTGGTTCGTAGAAGCTACAGTTTAGTCCCTAAAGGGCTTCTATTTAAACTCTCTTTGACATAAAGATAGCGTTTGTGGACTTAAAAGATAATGAAGCTTCAACCTTTACAATAGAAGCTCAAGGGCAGTTCTTCATCAGCATCAGGTTATATCTTCGTCAGCATCAACACTAGTTCTTCCACCAGTTCAGCAATAGTATATGGACTTGATTCTTGACTATCTGAGTAATGCTTCTCATAATGGATATATTCAACACTATCTTGTTCGATGGAAAGGTTGTCCAGTTTTCACATGGAGCATTGATGATGATTAGTTTTGCCGTGTTGGCTCTAATTTTTTTGGAGCCATACCACTGCATTGGCTCTTCAGAGGAGAGTTCTTCTCAACCAGGGAGAATCGATGGAGAATGAGATGCGACCTGAATGCATGAGCCACACATGATTAAAATTTACTTTTGGAGAAGAGCAAAGATAGATTAGTTTTGCCGTGTTGGCTCTGATTTTTTTGGAGCCATACCACTGCATTGGCTCTTCGGAAGAGAGTTCTTCTCAACCGGGGAGAATCGATGGAGAATGAGATGCGACTCGAATGCATGAGCCACACATGATTAAAATTTACTTTTGGAGAAGAGCAAAGATAGATAAAATCAGGGATTTGATAAATTGGGATTAGTTTTTATTTTTTATCATTTTGGTAATATTTAATTTTATAGTTATTTTTATATTTTATTATTTTAGGGTTTCTCAGGGGCTGCTTCTAATTTTGCCTCTGTAAGAGGCTCTTAGGGTTTGTTTCTTGTATTAGGATTTTTTTTTTTTGATAAGTTTCTTGTATTAGGATTTTGATTATTGATTATCATTAATTTTCAGATTTTTCTCCCCGTTCTTCTCCCTCCTTATTTCTTGCTTTCTCAACTAATCTATGTATTCCCTCTCTTTCCTCACTCCCGTCATCTGACTTCTCATCTCCTTTCTTCTAGCCTCATTTCATTGTCTATCTTCTCATCCTTTGCTTTCTTTCTGGTCCTACCTCAACTTGGTATCAGAGCATTCCTGTCATGCATCACTATTACTTTGATACAAATCTTGCAAGCATATAAAGATCCTAGAAAGGAACCATAATTGTGTAGTATCTTCTAAATGCATCCTCAATGTGATGTCATCATGTATCATGATTACTCACACTGGCAGCCGTACTGGTACCCATGTTATTTTCTGGGATGCTTTCTGTAAAACTTGGATTAAAAACTGAGCCACATCCTCATCTATATAAAGTGACTTGGGTAAACAATACCAATCAAGTTCTGAGAGGTGTTTGGTATCTTATAAAATTGAATGTGTAATACGGTTTGCTGTCTGTGAAGGCGTGCCATATTTTGTTGTGTTAGTTCTGCTTCCCATAGAAAGATGGAACATTGTAGTTAAAATGACACATATTTGTTGGTGACTTTGATATGTATTTTGTGCCAGCCAAAAACTTGCTGCTGTTGAAGCTTGGACGGACTGCAGTTTCCTTGCTTCTGTGGCAAATTAATGGTGGCTATGGTAACTTTTTCCAGCCCTCAACTCCATGGAATCTTTTTTTTTTTTCTTATATTTTTTTGTTTTTAACTTTTGGAGGGATTAGAGATGATGCATTCACGAAGATGTACTCTCTGTGGAAGCCAAAAAGTTATAGTGATGGAGGACATTCACGAGCGTCACCCTAAGATCTTATACCGTTAGACATTAAGAGTGTGTTATAAATCCCAATCAGACCTAAAAGGGAGTGAATAGGTCTTAAAAACTTCTTAACTACCAACATCAATTTTTTTAACTTCCAATAGTGATAATTTAAAACAGTATTTTGAATCACAGTGACAAATCTATAATAGATATGCTTTGATACCAAATTTGAAATACCGAGGATTGTTAGTGAAGGCTCTAATAGGTTATAGTGCGTAAGGTTAATTAGACCTAGAAAGGGAGTGAATGGGTCTTATGAATATCAAATTCGTAACTAACTTTTCAAAATTTCATTAATCCTTATTTAAAGTTCCGTTAATTAATTTGTTACAAATCTCAATTGTAATCACAAAAACACATAAAGCAATAAATAAAAATGAAGCAATGATACAAGATTTTTTACGTGAAAAACATGGTACCTAGTTGAGACAAATCAAAATCTAGTATTCGAGAGAGATTTACAACTAAATTAGTAGATTACATACCCTAAAATCACCCGGTCGCTTCTGGCTCAGACTTACGCAATATCTCTTTGATCCGTTTAGCTGCTAATCCATCAAAAGACCCACTCATCACACAATCTGCTTCTCCCTAGACTTCTGATCTCCATGACTAGTAATGTCTGTTATACCTGTCAATGGATCAGATTCTGATTCGAATCCGATCCGATTATTTGGATATGGATTGAATAAAAAATCCGATAACCCGATAATGATCTAAATCCGATAATCCATCACCTTAAAAAACTTTAGAAGAGTCTAGAGTCTAGACAATTCTTCCACACTGGTGTTCTTGAGAGCAACGAAGCGTTGAGACCATACTGCCCCGCTGGTGTTCTTGAGAGCAACGAAATGTTTAGACTGTGAGAGGGAGCTCGTCGATCGGCCGTCGGAAATGTGAATCCCTTCCGGTGAGTTCTGATATTCTCTCTTATTTTCCTTTTCTTTTTCTCTGCTACAAGCCCTAATCTGTGTTGTTCTTTTTCCCCCATTTCACAATTGATTTTTCTTCGTATTTGTTTTTCTCTTTTTTCCCTCTTCTTCTTACATGATCTAATCTATGTTGTGTTACAAGCCCTAATATAGTAAGTTAGTAACAATTGATTTTGTGCAAAATGTATAGTTTTATCATCAGATCGGATTATCGGATTGGACATTCGATAAACCAAAAATCGGATATGGATTCATTATGTAAGAATCCGTTGGATATCGGATCGGATCACCTACAATGCTTATCGGATTCGGATTGGATCGACCATCATCTGGTCCGAATCCGATCTGTTTACAGGTCTAACGTCCGTATTAAGTCAATAGGACTTAGGTTGGTAAATTTCGTAGAATAAAACTGGAGTATGTAACTTTTGTTATAATTTATAGTTTAGAATAGCAATTTCATAAGTAAGTTATTGGTAGTTGTTACCTCCTACACATGGTTGAAGAAGAAATTTCAAGCTACACTCAAGGGTATTTTGTAATCTTCTTCTGCAAGGGTAAAAGGGAATTTGACACTTATATGCACTCACCAAATTAAGGTTCATGCATACATGCGTTAACAACCATCTACTCCAAAAGTTTAAGCTGTTAGAGAGGGTGTAACTTAAATATATAAATCTTTCAACACGCCCCCTCATGTGTGGCCTCTTTTTTTGTCCAGTACGTGTTTCAATTTTAATTATCAGGGTGACGGTGAGGTTTGAACACATGACTTTGCCTACTCTGATACCATGTTAACAATTATCTACTCCAAAAGCTTAAGCTGTTAGAGAGAGTGTAACTTAAATATATAAATCCTTTAACAACATGATTAGGGTTTCTAATTGCTATTTGATTTCATCTTATATGATTTCCTAAAATTTTAAAATATGCATAAAAGTGCAGATTTCATTCAACCTTTATCACTTGATGCATTTTATGGCACTTCTGGAACGAAAAAGCTCATTATAATATGAATTTTTGAAATGTTCTGGCGTTATGTGATATAATTTGATAGAGTGGATGGATTTCTATGTTTTTGTTTGAATTTGGAAATTAGTTTGTTTTACTATGCTTGTAACCACAAAATATATATATATATATATTTTCGAAAGGTAACCACAAAATATTGTTAACTCTTCTAATTGATGACATTGGAATGAGTTGTAGACTAATACATCATTATATACTTTCTTTATTGGCTCTACCAACATTATCTTGCTACTGGGTTCAATCTTGTCATAATATATATAATACTCTCTCTCTTTTCCAAAAGTTAAAGCAAATGCACAAACCCACAAAAAAACTATCAACCTTCCATTTGGGGAGGAGAGATCATACCAATCGGGCTAGTGGGCCAGTAGTTATATATAATACTCTTGTTATGATGTTTGGGTTGGAAGGTTGTTGTAGAATGTTGTAACAGTATAGTATGAGCTGTCACACGTGTATTATTAGTTGTCACACACTCACTCTTTTCTTTTATTGTTTTCTTGTGTCACACTCTCTTTCCTTAGATTGTCTTCTTGTATCTATATATGCCAATGGTTGTATCAATAGTAAAATATAATACACAGAATATTTTTCTCTTCTCCAAATTTCTCTCTCTACGTTTATTTCAATATGGTATCACAGCTATCTATATTTACAGTCTTATTCAGACCTCGATCTTGATTCCATCTCGGCTTTCTCTCGGCAATCTCTCTTGGGTTCATCTCGGCTTGATCTTGGGTCTCTCATCTCGGCTCCATCTCACCTCTCTCTCTCTCTTGTTCGGCAGCCCCTATGGATACCAAGGACTCTCATCTTCTTGGGTCAATCACCACCACCAAACTGAAAGGCTCAAACTACCTTCAATGGTCTCGAGCCGTAGAGGTATTCTTATGGGCTCGAGGAAAATTGTCCTATCTTCGATCAACCAAACCCACCGCTGACGAAAAGACTATTGTGACATGGGAGAGAGAAGACACTCAGATTATGACTTGGTTATGGAATAGCTTGGAACCTGAGATCTTTAACGTGTCATTCCTAGAATTTACCAAAGATATCTGGGAAACTCTCAGAGACATGTATTCTTCATATAAGAATATTTCTCGAATTTATCAATTATACCACGATGTCTTTACTACTTAGAACTGAAGGGTATGTGGAAAGAATTAAATGTCTACCAACCATTGAATACAGACATAAAACAATAAAAACGATATAGGGAGGAGTTTCTGGTGGTGAAATTTCTATCTGGACTTAAATTCGAGCTCACTCCGATCAATTCACAGATTTTGTTTGACAAGGAGACACCCACAGCCAGTGAGATTTTTGCTCGAGTCCGAAGAGGCCCCTGTGATTGAGAAAGAAACCACTATACTCTTGTTGCTCCTACTGAGCGGCATGATACTTTCCGTGGAGGACGAGGGGGCAGGGGTTCTTCCAACCAAGGCTGTGGTACTCGTAGTGGCAGAGGGGGTCGTGGCAGCAGGAATTGTACCCACTGTGGCCGAAACAATCACTCTAATGACTTCTGCTGGGCACTTCATGGCAAGCCAACTTGGGCTAATCAGGCTTCGGTTCAGGTGAGCATACTCCCACTCCTGTAAATGAATAGGTGATTCACTCCCAAGCCGAGTATGATTCTATGATAAAGCATGAACACGAAAATCAACCCTCTTCCTCCACTACTTTTGTTACTTTAGGTAATACCTGTCTCCATGTTTCATCTTCTACACCTTGGATCATTGATTCAAGGGCATCCGATCACATGACAGGTAATCCATCTCTCCTTTCTGATATTTCTAACGTTTTCTCACCATCGGTTGTTACTATAACAAATGGTGCCAAATCACCCGTTCATGGAATTGGTTCCTTCCACTCTTCGGGTCTCACTTTTTCTTCAGTCTTGTATCTTCCTAATTTTTCATTCAATTTATTATCTGTTCGTAAAATCATATTAGATTTAAATTGCTCAGTTATTTTTTCTGCGTCCCACTATGTCTTTCAGGATCTCAAGACGGAGAAGACGATTGGCGGGGGATTTGAGAAGGATGGTCTTTACTAATTCCAGCCAACTCCTGTTCCCACAGCTCTGCATTCCGCCTCCTCTTCAGCTTATCAGTGGCATTGTCGCCTTGGACATCCCTCTCTAAATAGTCTTTGGGTCTTGGTTCCTTCTTTGGTTGTTTTTTCTAAGCTTAATTGTGTTACTTGTGAAGTCAGCAAACATCGTCGGGCTATTTTTAAGCCTCATTTTGATAATAAAAGTATGACACCTTTTGATTTAGTCCATTCGTATGTTTGGGGACCAGCCCAAACTACTGGTTTATTTGGTACTCGTTATTTTGTGTCATTTATTGATGATTATTCATGTTTAACTTGGGTTTATGTCCTTAAAGATAGATCTGAAGTGTTTTCTTTTTTTCAATCCTTTTATGCTGAAATTCAAAATCAGTTTGATGCCAAATTACTTGTTTTTAGAACTGATAACGCCCTTGAATATTAAGTTAATATTTTTCAACAGTTTCTTGAGTCGAGGGGCATTATTCATCAAACATCTTTTGTTGATACCCCTCAACAAAATGGAATTCTTGAAAGGAAGAACGGACCACTCCTAGCTATCGCTCGTGCCTTAATAATTCAAATGCATGTTCCAAAATATTTTTGGGCTGATGCGGTTCTTGTTGCTGCTTATCTTTTAAACCACATGCCAGGGTTCTTCAAGGAAAATCACCCTTCCAAATGATGTTTCCGGATAAAGTCCCTTTTTTCTATTCTTCCAAAGGTGTTTTGGTATGTCTGCTTTGTTCATAACCTGAGTCCTGGATGAGACAAACTTGATCCTCGTGCTCACAAATGCATCTTCTTGGGTTATTCTCGCACTCAAAAGGGATATAAATGATATAGTCCAACACTTCGTATACAATTTGTATGTGCTAAACCTCCTGGGTTTGAGTCCAAGGGGGAGTGTGTGTGCCATCTCAAGAAGTCTATCTATGGCCTCAAACAGTCCCCTCGTGCATGGTTTGATAAGTTCAGTAAAGTAGTGGTAGTTCATGGTATGACCAGAAGCCAGGTTGACCACCCTCTCTTTTTTAAGTAAACAAAACGTGGTATTGTGATTCTTGTGGTGTATGTTGATGATATTGGTATCTCTGGCAATGACAAAGATGGAATACAAGTTTTAATCCACCATTTGAACTCTAGCTTCCTTACTAAGGATTTGGGCAAACAGCAAACTTCGGTATTTTCTAGGAATTGAGGTGGCTTGGTCGAAGCAAGGCTTTAGTATCTCTCAGCGTAAGTATACCCTTGATCTCTTACAGGATACTGGATATCTTGGTTCGAAACCTGTAGCTACACCCATGGAAACTAATGTAAAATGTAAGGTGGATGATGGTGACCCACTTGATGATCCCAAGATGTATCAGAGACTTGTAGGTAAACTTATTTACCTCACAATCACTCGTCCAGACATCTCCTATGCAGTCAGTGTTGTCAGCTAGTTCATGATCAGTCCTCGGGTACCCCATTGGAGGCAGTTGTATGCATCTTGGAGTATCTCAAGGGTGCTCCGGGCTGTGGTCTGCTTTATCGACCTTCTGGACATCTTTGGATTGAGGGACACACATATGCAGATTGGGTTGGTTCTCCTTCTGATCATCGGTTCACCACTGGTTATTGCACCTTTATAGGACAAAATCTAGTAACTTGGAGGAGCAAGAAACAGTCGGTTGTGGCTCGCTCTAGTGCTGAAGGAGAGTATCGTGCCATGGCACATACAACTTGTGAACTTACTTGGTTGAAGACTCTTTTACAAAAACTTGGGATTTCAGTTCAATACCCAATTCCTCTCCATTGTGACAATCATGCCACTATTCAAATTGCCATGAGAGGACTAAACACATTGAAGTAGATTGCCATTTCATTCGATCTAAAGTTGACTCGAATGAGATTGTTACACCTTTATTCCTCTGGCAGGAAGCTCGCAGACATATTCACAAAGGCGCTTTCCTAGCACTCTATTGATTCCATATGTAGCAAGCTGGGAGTTATTGACATTTACTCTCTAGCTTGAGGGGGGGAGTGTTATAACAGTATGGTATGAGTTGTCACACGTGTATTATTAGTTCTCACACACTCACACTCTTTCCTTTTATTGTTTTCTTGTATCACACTCTCTTTGCTTATATTGTTTTCTTGTCTCTATATATGCCAATGGTTGTATCAATAGTAAAATATAATACACAGAATATTTTCCTCTCCTCCAATTTTCTCTCTCTACGTTTATTTCAACATAGAACAATTTTTGGTTTCTGTTCCCCCCCCCCCTCTTAATTCCATCTTAAGAAATTTTGGCCTTTAAGTTGCTTCTAAAAGGTCTCGAGATCAATAAATTAGAATGGTAAGGTAACAACTTGAAAGGCTACCAAAATGTATTTGTCATGAATTTCTACTTTAATTAGGTTTCTATTCTTTAGATTATTTTCATTTAAGAAAATTTCCTATGGCCCTTGGGGAATTTCAATCTTTTATCCAACAAGAAAGTTGGGCATGTGACTTTACAAGATGGTATTTGTATTTGATTAGTTAATATTTTATTAAAGAGTCAAACTTATGGGTCTGAGTCTGTACCATATTTTGTGAGTCCGTACCATATTTTTCAGATTGCAGTTCTCCTATTGAACTTATTCTTGAGTCATCACCCTCTTTCGCATGTTTTTCATCCCAGCTGTCTGCCACCCTTGTTCCTAAGACTGTGCAAGATGGTCTTTCTGATCCGGGATGGAGAAAAGCAATGGAAGATGAAATGGATGCCCTACATTGTAATGAGACATGGGATCTTGTTCCCTTGCCTCCTGATACCAAACCAGTTGGTTGTAACTGGGTCTATACTGTCAAATACCTCCCTGATGGTACTATTGAGCGATTAAAGGCTCAACTTGTTGCTAAGGGGTATACACAGACTTATGGCGTGGATTATGATGAGACTTTCTCCCCTGTTGCTAAGATTTCGTCTATTCGAGTTCTCATTTCTCTTGTTGCTAATTTTTACTACCCTTGTTTCAATTGAATGTTAAGAATGCCTTTTTACATGGCGACCTAGCTGAAGAGGTCTTCATGGAGCAACCACCTGGGTTTGTTGCTTAGGAGGAGTACAAACACAATGTTTGTTGCTTAAAGAAGGCTCTTTATGGCTTAAAACAATCACCAAGAGCTTGGTTTGGCAAGTTTTCTGAGGCAACATTAAAGTTTGGTCTTCGCAGATTCCAGATAGATCATTCAGTATTTCGTCAACATTCTGAAGTAGGGTTCATTTTTCTTGTAGTGTATGTGGATGACATTGTCACAGGTGATGACTCTGCGGGCATTGTTAAGTTGAAGGAATTCTTGCAACGTCGGTTTCATACTAAAGACTTGGGTAAACTCCGATATTTTTTGGGAATTGAAGTTGCTAGATCAAAGAGAGGTATCAGTTTGTCTCAAAGAAAGTATGTGTTAGATTTATTAGAAGAAATGGGTTTGTTAGGTGGTCGTCCAGTTGAAGTTCCTATGGATCCGAACACAAAACTCTCAACTGATGAGGGTGGTTTGTTTGATGATCCTGGCAGATACTGACAACTGGTTGGGAAACTGATTTATCTCACTATCACTCGACTTGATATCTTGTATGCAGTTAGTGTGGTGAGTCAGTTCATGGGAGCTCCTAGGGTGCCACATTGGAACACTGTTATTCGGATTATTCGATATCTTAAGCAAGCTCTAGGCTTCGGGTTGTTATATAAATCAAATGGGCACCTTAAGGTGGAAGGCTTTACAGATGCTGACTGGGCTGGTTCCCTTTCTGATCGAAGGTCTACTACAGGATACTACACATTCTTAGGAGGTAATCTAGTTATGTGGAAGAGTAAGAAGCAAACAGTAGTAGCACGGTCTAGTGCTGAATCCAGTGAGTTGACATGGTTACAACATTTTTTGAAGAACTTGGTTTGGGAGTTCAAACTCCTCTTCCATTGTTTTGTGATAATCAAGTAGCTATTCATATTGCCTCTAATCCAGTGTTTCACGAGAGGACTAAGCATATTGAAGTTGATTGCCACTTTATTCAAGACAAAGTATTGAGTGAAAACATTTCTACTACCATTTGTGAAATCTGAATACCAGTTGGCTGATATGTTCACTAAGGCACTAGGTCATAATCGTTTGAAGACTATATGTTCCAAGCTAGGATTATATGATATATATTCTCCAGTTTGAGGGGGAGTGTTAGAAGTCATAATAAGACACATATGTAATTAGTTTATCCCCACAGGGGTATCTTTGTCTTTTCCTTGTTTTTTTATTCTGATGTGTGTATATATATAAGATATTGGTGTGAGAGTGTGATAATACATACTCTCTCAAACCATTCCCAATTTGCTTTTCTCTCTCTCCTTCTTCATCTCATTTGATCTAACCCTAATCTGCTCACCCTAAAATCTACAAGAGAAAACATTGAAAATCGTAGAAAGAGAGTAAGAGCGCAAGAGCTAGGGTTTGGGGTTGAAACTTGTAATCTCCTGTTTTTTTCACATAGTGAAAACTTTCGCCGGATCTTCACCGTGGACGTAGGCACGTCGCCGAACAACGTAAATTCTTGTGTTTTGTGTGTGGTGCTTGTTTCATTTTCTGTCTGTGTTTCGTGATTGTGCTTTGTTCATGGCTGTTTGTTGTAACATAAACTCTAGCTGAGATTACACCAAATTCCTTAGAACATTTGCTTCTCAGAGGGTGCTTAAGTGCCTTGAGCTTAGACACAACTTGGAAAATGGGCAAACCTCTAACTCGGCAGTTCCATACATTTTCAATCAATGGAAGAAATTTCTCATGGCTGCTCCAACAGTTGAACAACCTAAAAGGAACTTTCCTCTTGGGAGCAGGGTTGCCATTGCTTAATCAACATAGGGCTGTGGTCAGAAATCCCTTGGGCTAGAAACATGCATTGGGATAAAGGAAAGGTTTTGTTCCATTGGTCATTTATTAGAACTCTGTCCAATTTTCTTTAGATATTGGCCACCCCTAAGCTCTTATTGAGATAAAACACTAGTAAATCTGAGATCTTCCAGTCCTAAGGATTCGAAACAAGCTCCAAATTCAGAGTAGTTTTGTTGGAACCCCCAAAGCTTTTGTGGACCTACTTGATTGCATTGAAATCTACAGTTAGAACCCATGATGATGAGGCAAAAAAATTGGAATATTGAGAGATGTCAAGCCACATAGCCCTTCTCTCTACTGCAGAATTAGCACCATATATGGAACTGATAACAAACTAAGTGTTGCATCTCAAAATGGTTGCTGAGTAGTGAATAGCCTGTTTGTTATCATGAACAACCCTCAGGTTGATTTTTTTTTTTGATTCCAGAGTACCCAAATTTTCTCCAGTTATGAGTGTTGGTAGTTATGAATGATGCTTCAGGAGCTGGCTGTGTGTCTGTTTATTTGGTCCACATTTGCATTGTGTCTTGGGAGAATGAATCCCTTTGGTGGCATTAGAGGATCTTCGAAAACTGCTCTGCCTTTCCTTTTCTTTTTGTTTTCCAGTTTCTTCTTCCTTTCCAGCCCAAGCTTTGTAGGAAGGCTTAAGGTAGTCAACACTGGAATCCTCCATTTCATCTCCCACTTCATCTTCCATTGCATCATCTGCTAATGGCTCAAACATATTGTGCGTGGCTGTATGAGTTGAGAGGGTAGGACTGGAAGGGACATGGGTGTGCTTTGGTGTTTGTTTTGAGAGCATAATGGGGGAAAGGTCAAGAAAGAGTTATCACTCTCACTGAAGATGCGAGTGATAGTTTCATTCGCTTTATGGATTGGGGAGGAAATGGTTAGAGGTTGTGGATAGAATTGTGATTGGGAATTTTGAGAGGCAGTGGAGGATGAGGCTATCAATTGTGTGTTTGGGTTTGTTGAGTATGGGGATGAGATGTAGAATAGGAAGATACCTTTTTCAGGACTTGTTACCTCCTTTATTCCTTTGTTGGACCAAAGTTCTGTGGCCATAGTTTTCACTATTTCAAAGAGAGGTCTTTTTTGTGCAAAAATAGCCCATTAGGCAGGACTTCTATCTCTGATGGTGGTTCAATTAAAGGCTCCTCACCAGAGGAGGGTGGTTGGTAGTATTGAAGAGCCAAATCTTTGGTTGATTACGGGCTGAAATTTGGTTGGTTGAGTTGGTTTTTGTGTTTGGGATTTGGTATGATTCTTAGTGTTGTGGTTGGTAGTTGTGGTGTGGGTGGATGGAGGTGGAGCCGAGTGGTTGTTGGGTATGGAGTTAGTAAAGGTTTCTGAAGGTCTCCGTTGACTAGGAGGAGGGAGGGGAGGGAGATGGGTGGACTGGGGACTGTTTGGCTGCTGGTTTGGTTGGTGGGGGATGGAATAGGTTAGGGTCAGACAGGGTAAGGCTTTTGGTGGTTGTTACATTGGTTTCTGTGTTAAGATCTTTTTGGTGAAAGTTTACAGCAACTACAGGACCTTAAGACATGTGATGGAATGTTGTGGTTTGAAATTCCAAATTTGAACTTGGAATCTGGTTACTTTTTGGGTGGTTTGAAGGTGGAGGTTCTGGTTCTATACCACCATGAGAGGTGGCAACTTGCTTGTGTGGTTCTCTCAGCTTTACTTTCGAGCTTTGAAATTGGGTTGTGGGGTGGAATGGAAGTTTTAGCTGGGCATTCGGGTTGTGAGAAGCTCTGTTTGGTTGATTTGGCTTAGAGGGATGAGTGTTGATGTCTTTGGGGGTGGTTGGAGAGATGTTGTGGGGTGGGGGGAGGAGAGGGGGATCAAAGTTAAAATAGTGAGTTTTTCCAGTTGGGTTTGCATGAGGAGTTAGGTTTTGAGCATTCAGCTAGTGCTGATTGAAGTTTGGAGATGGATTTACCCATTTTGAGTCAAGTTTCCTCTGCTCTGCCAAGAATATCTCGCGCCCATTCGAGTTCTGCAGTGAGTCTGACTATTTGATGTTCTGGAGATTCGTATAGCACTGGGCTTGCATGAGGAATTAGGTTTTGAGCATTGAGCTAGTGCTGATTGAAGTTTGGAGATGGATTTACCCATTTTGAGTCAAGTTTCCTCTGTTCTGCCAAGAATATCTCGCGCCTATTCGAGTTCTTCAGTGAGTCTGACTATTTGATGTTCTGGAGATTCGTATAGCACTGGGTTGAAGTTGCTTGGTATAGGTGATTTGGTAGTGAATGATGGGTTGGCAGCTGTAGTGAGAACTGCAGAGGAAGGTAATGGTCTGGAGGAAGAAGATGGTATGATTGTTGGTGGAAGGAGAGGGGAGGAGGTGGTAGAGGAGGTTTCACGATGAGATAGTCCTGAAGTATTGCGCAAGGTTTGCTTGGGGACATTGTACCACATAAAATATTCAGTAGATATCTTTCATTGTCAAAAACCTCTAATAACTTGCTACTGCTACCAATAAAATAAGATTTAGTATCTTTGATCATTATTTTTAGAACAGTACTCGTCTCCTAACGCTTGATGAGAGACCTCCTCCTTACAGTCGATGTGTCATGATACTTCAGACCACGTGCTCTTTTGAAACATTGAAAAGTAAATAAAAAAGGAAAGAAAAAGAATCTATTTTTAGGTGGGTCCAACTGATACCAAACCTAATAATGTGGTCCAATCATATCATGACACGTCAGCTATAAGGAGGAGGTTCCTCCTTACTCGTCAGGAGGCAAGTACTGTTCTTATTTTTATAATCAACAATTAAAAGATTTAGATGCTAAACCATCCTCATGGTATACTTATTCTGTGATTACTAGCTCTCAAATTATTCAAAAATGCAGAAGATAAAGAAATTGGAGATCGAAGATGATTATTAGAAACTAAACATTCTCCCTCTTCTATCCAGGTAGATATTTTGTTCTGCTTAGATTAAATTGCTTGATTTATTTTTGGTTTTTAGCTTGATATCCTTTTTCTTTTCAGTTTTTGTTGTATTGTCCTTTAACAGAAAAAGTAATTATGGGAACAATAGGTTTATGTTTTTTCTCTAAGAATATAACATATCTTCTACTTGCATGTATGTTTGAGATATATAACATAAATCTCTCTCTAATTTGTGCTATCTCCATATTTTTCTCAGTGAAAAAATCTTTATATGGATTAGTAAAAGAACAAAACAAAGCAAAGCTATTAGTAACAATGTAGGGTATGGAGGGTTCCAAGGTAGAACAGGAAATAACACCAAGGGATGTTGGTTACCCTATACTTAGCATGAAGTGAGTTCTCTCTCTCTCTCTCTTATTGAGACATTTTCTATCATGATGCTTTCTTCTCTTTTTTATTGTCAAAAGTTCTATTTATTTGAATAGTTTTGAATTTGCTAAAACAAATCTGTTTGGTTTATGAGTCATGTGTTTGCAAATTCCTACTCTAGAGTTGGGTTGTAATGTGTGTCAAAGTCATGAACAATTCACCTGCAACCACAGAAGATGATGGAGATGAAGATCAGCGAAGAACACACCGCAAATCTCTGAAGATTCAATCACATATCTAGGTTAAAGATAAATGAGACCTTAGAGATCATCTTTGACCTAGATTTGATCTCTAAAATGCTCAAAATAATGTTTTAGACTTGTTTTTCAAAATTAATTTTTTTGACCTAACATTGATTTCAATTTTTTTTTTTAAATTGGGATATTTTACAAAAACGAAAGAGTTCGATTGATGCCGTGATTGATCCACGTTCCCAAAAAAATTCAATTGAAATCCAGATTTGCTCAATCAAAAGCTCTATCAATCGAGTCCTGGATGGTGTGTATAGGTTGATAGCTTAATCGATCGATGGGTAGCCAAAGTCACTTGATTGAACTCAGTGGAACTTTATTTCTGAAAAATCTCTCAAAACAAATTTCGTAAGGGATTCTATTTTCTATTCTGCATGGGGCTCCTGTATTGGCTATAAATATGAGGTTATAGTTGGTCTGGATCATGCATTGAGCTTCTCTATGATCTAGTGAAAGAATTTATATTCTTAGAGATGGAAAGCTCTGTTTTCTGAATCTGGTTACTTAGTTGTAGACTCTCTCTCTTGATAGTAAATTGGACAAGCTCCTGTGGTTTTTTCTCTGTTTGGAGTTTTTCACGTAAAAAATCTTGTCTCTGCTTTACTGTATTTACTCCTTTTTGTGCTTGTGGAAATCTTTTTGAGACACTAATTAAACTAATTAACTAAATCTTAAATAAGCACTAATGGTAATTTAAAAAGTTAGTTATCTACAAATCAATATGAATAAGATCTATTATAGTTAGCTACAAATCAATATGAATAAGATCTATTAATCCCCTCTAAGTCTAACTAACCATGTGTACTCTGACTTATCAGAATCTAATGGAAGTTTCCAAGGTAAGGAAGAATGCCAAGGGATAGGGGATACCCTGTTCTTGATATAAAATGAGTTTTTTACCTGGTCCTCTTTTGCACCATGTAGTTCTTTCTCTCATACTGTTAAAAGTTGTAGTTGAAGACTATTGAGTTTGTGGAGATTCATTTTATGATCAGTCAGGAAGACCATTCTATCAAAAACTATAAGTAGTAACTTTTAACTAAGTGAAACTCGTGTAAAACTTCTTTTTGTTGACGGAGATCGATTTAACAAATCTGCAATGATCGCTACATAGTAAACCTTTGAGGAAAAAGTTATGAAGCCTATAAGTGAAGCACTACATGACATTAGAACATATATTTTGTTGATATTTTACACCTCTTCCTGAAGTAATACTGATTAGGGATCAATTAAGAATGTTGTAATGGCCTATGAGATTGTCAAATAGACAAACGTGCCAGTTTTTGATGCCTCATGCACTGCTGATTTTACGTTAAATTCTTATTATTTGATTCATGAATTAAAATAAGTCGAGAGAAGAGAGGTAAGCTTCATCGATGTTGTGGACACATGCATTTCCTGGTGAATTTATTTATAACATGATTATCACATATAAGAATTTGCCTGAACAGCGTTAGGTAATCCTTCGTGTTAATAGTTTCTCGTAAACTTGCTTGTTGTATAATGTCCGTTAAAGTATCATAAAGATATTTCTGCACCTTAACGGCTGGCATAATAGTCATCATTTTTTTACACTTGTGTAGGCAGGACCAGGTAATGGTTTCTTCTTACCTTTTTTCGTTTTGATACCCCTAGAATGAATTCAAGACATTTCTAGTGACCGTATTTAAGGATAATATGTAGAAAGAATACATGATGTGGCATGAACTGACACACTCAATTTGGTTGCAAGAACTCAATATTAGGTGATGCTGCAGCCCTCATATGCAATTTCACTGTTCTTACATTGAAGCTTCTGAAGTTGTGAATCAAGGTCAAACTCAATATCTGCATGTTACCGCCATAAAAGAAACAATTCTATATACTAATTAATCATTTTTACTTCAATATATACTACTTTTTTTTTTCCTGCCAAATATATAACTCCCACAACTTGAACCCTCCACCTTTTGCTTTGAATGGAGAGGAGATGTTGCCAGCCTATTTGCTTGATTTTAATATATATGACTTGGACTGCTTAGATTTGTTAATTTTTCCTGACCTCCCAGGGCTAAAGATCATCAAAGGAGTAGCCAAGGGGATGGCTTACCTTTATAATGAGCTTCCAAGCCTAACTCTGTCTCATGGTCACCTCAAATGTGTTTAGATGGTACCTTTGAACCCCTCTTGGCGGATTCCAAGTAAATCAAAATTTTCAACAGAGATCATGCTCAACAGTTCATGGTGGCCTACAAATCACCCGAGTTCACCTAACATGATCCCACAACAAAGAAGACGGACGTGTGGAGCCTTGGCATTCTAATACTCAAGCTGTTAACAGGTAAGTTCCTGGATAATTAGCTGAGACAAGTTAAGGGGGCTAATGCAGATTTGGCTACTTGGGTGAACTCAATTGTGAGAGAAGAGTGGAGTGGTGAGGTGTTTGATAAGGACATGAAGGCAACTAGGAATGGAGAAGGTGAGATGCTTAAGCTCTTAAAGATGCTGCTGTGAATGGAATGTGGAGAGAAGGTGATGAAGATAACTCTTCTAGAGCAATGACTGAGGATGATGGCTTCCCTTTCTCTTTCTCTGTGGCTGGTTGAGTTGGGTTCAGTACAGAAACTGCATGGTGCTGAAACTTTTTGAGGTCATGAAGTTTTAAGGATTTGAAACACAAGATATACATGGGAGGCATAAGCTGACAGTTTGAAGTAGGCCTTTCTTTGTTTATCAGTGAATTGAGATATATATATATCATGAGTTTCTATTGTTTCAAGTATATATGTCTTTATGTGAATAAAAAGAAAATAATTATAAATAATAACTTTTATGTGATTCCATTTTGAAATTAAATTTACCTTGTAGTTTATGAGTAATGTTTATCATGAAATTATTTTAACGTGATAAAACCCCAATATGGAAAACACTGACCGATCTAATCCATTAATTTGAAGTCAATTACAAATCTCACAAACATCTTCACACACAGTGACTAACAATAGAGTTCACACGGAATTCTCTCAGTACACATCAATGCAAGCTAGTCGTTGAAGATCGAGATGCTCATGTAATTGCAGCTCTGCGTTGCTCAGTTGAATTGTTGGTTGCATCTGTACATCACTAGTTATTTCCACAACATGTGTAAGTAAATACGTAAGGTAATCCCCATTTGAATTCAACTGCAAAATCAAATTCCAAGTAAATCAAAATCTAATTTTTCAATTTTAGTACAAAATGGAAAATTTCTGATTTGAGTTACAAATTCATGTTGCAAGTCAAATGTCCAAATCGAATCCTTTTGGCTACAGAGTCATTAAAATTAAGCATGTTTTAACAATGTTGTAAGTCGGTCCATCAAGAAAATAAGAATTGAATATAGTCAGCCAATATAATATACATCAAAACTTTTGTCAGTGTTCAATGCAAGGAGTACACTGTCTGTAACATGTTGGGGTACAAATTAGCAATATATCTGTCAAATAATTAAAAAGCATGTACATGCAAAAGAAGTGCCATGAGATTGTAAAAAATCATCTATTATTGAAGCAAGCAGCCATCTTGAAAAAAATGTCTACCAACTAGTTTAATCACAACTAATATAAATCAAGAACATAACATAATATACATCAAATGAAAAGCACTCAAGTTGTCCAAAAGTTAACAAGCTCATAACAATAAGATTATATAGATTTAAACAAACACATACGAAGAAACACGTTAATACATACTTGATGTTAGCCAAGTCATTCATCAACTTGAATTCCGTTCCTTTGAAGGAATTGGTCAGATTCCTCTCGAAAGTGATCCAGTGTGTAGCTGTTCCAAGTTGGTGACCTCTCTCTCGAGGCTCCGCTGCTCCCCGGCCGCCTCATTTTAGTCAGAAAATGAACCTGTTTATATAATAACAACAAGATTGAACTTAAGCATATGAATGCTACTTAAAACTAACTACTTATAAGGTACACCTAATATAAAATAAGATTTTGAAAAGTTTTAGGCTTTTAGTTGTACCTGGACATGTAGGTAAATATATTTAATTTGGGGGTCAGTTCTGCTTCTGACTCCATGTATGTAAATTTATTGGCCATAATGCCTCAAAGGAGCTAAACAAAACAAATCTTAAAAAGAAAAATTTAAAACATACGCCAACTTTTGAGTTCTTGGAGGTACAATTGTTGCAACCAAGTTTAACTATTAGATACTAGAGTATGCAAAAGCATGCACACGCAGAAGAGCAGAGTCCTGTTTCTAATAAAATCAAAGGTTTGTTTTTTTTTTAAAAAAATGATGCATGAGATTCCTTACCTCCACGAATTAAAAATGGATGTGGGGGATGTGGGCAATGTTTCGCCGGTAGTCACCTCTTTCCTCCATGAACCGTTGTTCAAGAAGTGGACATTTGAGGATCGTAAGATGTTGAAGCGTGGAAGGCAGCACTTCCTTAGGCAAGGATCGAAGCTTAGGGCAGTATGCCATGGTTAGTTGTTGAAGAGAGGTTAGATTTTGGAGGCCCTTGGATGATATGGATTCCAGGTTTGGCAGACTCCAGATTCGTAATGTAGTTAGAGTTGCAGGAAGTAGACAGTAGTACTTGTCATCTTCTTCCTCTTCAGGAAAAGGAAAGGAGACCAGCTCTGGATATCCACCTGATATTTCAAATTCTTGAAGAGAGGTGAGTTTGTGCAGACCCCACTCAGACAAGGGCTTCAGTATTTCTCCGGAATAGCCGATAGAAATTTGAATAAGGTTGGGGGGCAAATTCCCATTCCAATTCCCTTGAGGAAAGGACTCAAGACATGGACAATCCCTTATATATATGGTTTCGAGGCTTTGAAGAATCTGATCAGAAAATGGCAACCACCTCAGATTTGAGCAGTAGCAGATAACAAGCAATCTGAGGTTGGGGGTGGACAAGCAGCCTCTTTCGAGACTTGGACAACTAAATATTTCTATGGATTGGAGGCTCTGAAGAATCTGGTTGGTCGGCAAGGATTTCAGATTCACGCAATTAAAGACAGCAAGGGATCTGAGGTTGGGGGAGGACAAGCAGCCTCTTTCCGGAAAGGACTCCAGACTTGGACACTCTCTTATTTCAAGGGATTCGAGGCTCTGAAGAATTGTAGGCAAGGATCGGAGATCCACACAACTCCCGACATAAAGTATTCTGATGTTGGGTAAGCCTCCTTCTGGGAAGGACAGTGACTCCACACCATTGCATTTATATATTGTCAGTTCACGGAGACTAGCGAAATTATTATTATTTACGCATCCAACCCCAAGTAGTAACATTCCAACCTTCGGCCAATTATTGATCCATAACTCTTCAAGTGATGACAAATTAATAATATTAATGTTGTTAAACTCCTCCTCCTGCTGCCGCTGCTGTAGCATCATTGTCCTCTCCGAAACCCCCTTCCACAAGTACTCCAAATTCATACAACCGTCAATATGGAGATTCTTAAGAGCGGTGGGTAACATCTTTGTAGGCCAAGACCTCAACGATGAACAACTTCTAATTACCAAGTCTTCAAGACCACAGATGCCTTCAGCCAGGGACTCCAATTCCTCGCACCTCTCTATATTAAGATTTTTGAGCATGCGCGGGACACCTGTCTTTGGAAACCGCACAAGTTTTGGACAACCACAAATCTTCAAAGATGTGAGAGACGTGAGGTTATTCAGATCATTTGGCAACTTCTCAAGATTCACACAATCATATATATCCAATACCTTAATGCAAGGCAGTCTCTCAACCTCCCCACCATTTTGCCACAAAGCCACCATTTGGTCGCATCCTGTGAACTCAAGTATTCTAAGTGCTACCAACGACTGCACCAATGCTTCATCCAGCTGAGATAGCCCTACAATCCCCTTAACATACAAACTAGTTAGTGAGGTCACATCAACGATATTTTTCAGCACCACCTCGTCACACACTGCCAAGGTTAATGTTCGAAGAGAGGGAAGCCTTAAAGGCGAAACCCTAATCAACTTGGGACAACCATATATGCTGAGCTCTCGGAGGCAAGGGAATTGTCTTCTTGCTTCACTAACACCAATAGAACAAGACCATTCTTCCCATGCTGGCATATACTGAAATATCAGTTTCTCCAAGGATGGAAAAGGAGGTCCCATAGGAAAACGATTCCCGTAAAACTCAACCCCCAAATTTTGTAATTCATCCATGCCTCGAATGCACAGCTCTTTGAGGTTGGGTAGTTGCCCGAGTGGTGGTAAAGATCTGCACTTTTTACAGCTTTCAAGAGTCAAGTTCACCATTTTAGAGAATGATGGATCACCTACCCAACTTGAAAATTGTGTGCCGCCGTAGAACTCAATTGTGAGCCTTCTCAAGTCTCCGTGAGGTTGTACCTTGTCAAGCAGGCCCAATTCAATGTTTTCTTTTCGGAATTCGCTGAACTCACGACACCATGCCAACTTTAATTCTTCAAGGTCCTGCTTAGCTCTTAAATTCGCATCATTTGCATCTCGAACATCTGTTACGTTTTGCAACTCAGTAATAGAAATACTTCCCCGTAAAAGCCTCAGATTCCCCAACTCTTTTAGTCTTGGCTCGCCATTTTTGCCCACAACAAACTTCGACAATGTTTGCAAATTCGTCAATCTACCAATCCCTGAGGACATTTCTTGTAATTGCTCAGTACCAACAATGTCAAGATGGTGCAAGTTAATTAAATCCCCAATGTTTGGGGGCAACATGCAAAGATTTCCGCAACGACGCAACAATAGTGTTTGTAAATTGTAAAGAGTACTCACTGATTGAGGTAAATGCCTGATTGAAGTCTCAGATAAATTAAGGTATCTTAGGTGTTTCAAATCACCAATTGATTTTGGTATCTCAGTTATGGTATAACCAAACAAAGACAATACCCTTAATAATTGTAACTTTGGCAATAAATCAAGCAAAACCTTGTTTGCTAAGTAGCCTTGTCCAGCTCGTCCAGCCCAGCCCGGCAATCGTAGAAAAGTTCGAAAATGATGCGATTTAAAATGAGGCCTGATCTTTTCAAGGATTTCAAATTGTTGAAGAATATATGACAAGTGTCGAGCCCGTTTAGGAATTTCAAATTGCTTATCATCCTCCAACTTATCCAGCCTAACGCATATATCTCCAGCAACGTGTAGAGCTAGATCATTTAGAAGGTCATGCATGACAAACCGTGATCTTCCATCAAAACCGTGACCTGATTGTTGGAAAAATGACATTGATAAAAGATCATCAAAACATTCATTGCCAAAATCTTCCATCTGCTTCTTTTCTTTTGATAGCTGCAAAAGACCAACCCCCATCCACAGCAGAACTAGCTCATCTTTGTCAAACTCATAGTCCTTTGGGAATATTGCGCAGTAAGCAAAGCATAGCTTCAAATGAAATGGGAGATGATGATAGCTCAATCTAAGAGCCGGAAGAATATCACTTTTTTGTTCGGGTAAATCCCATATCTCGCTATTCAATATATCTTTCCACTCATTCTGGTGTGGTTGCTTAGTGCGCAGGAGGCCTGCAAGTGTTATAACAGCCAAAGGCAAGCCTTTACATTTACTCACTATTTCCTCACCAATTCCTTTTAGAGCTGGATGTGCATCAAAGTTTTCTTCCTCGAGAGCATGACGAGCAAATAAAGATAGAGATTCATCTTTCGACAGCTCTTTTAGAGGGTAAGCTGGAGACCGAGTCATGGTCGATGCAACCTTTCCAAGGCGAGTTGTGACAATAATTTTGCTCCCAGGTGCCCCAGACATAAAAGGGCCTTGTAGGAGCAACCAGTCTGTATACTTCTCGTTCCAAATGTCATCCAAAACAAGAAGAAATCTTTTATTGGACAATTTTTCCTTCAGTTCCTGTTGAAGCATATTCAGAGTATCGGAGTGGGGAGTTTTTGAAGTGACTGCCTCAATAATGACCCTCGTCACTCTAACAACATCATAATCATCAGAAACACATACCCACGCCTTGAGATCAAAACGACCCTCTAGACCTTTGTCGTCATAGACTAACTTAGCGAGAGTTGTCTTGCCGATACCTCCCATGCCCACAATGGGAATGACAGAAACACTAGCTTCATCCCTCAACAACAATTCAAGTATAGCGTCTTTGTCGGTTTTTCTGCCATAGACTCGAGTGTTTACCACAGACGTGGTTTCCCGTCGTTCTCTTCCTCTTCTGGGCGGTGAAATCCCTCCAACATTCTTTATCAAATTCAGGTTAGTTTTTCGGGCTTCAATATCTTCTAATTTGGTGGTGATTTCCTTTACTTTGGACATGATATTGCTATCAAGCTTAACATCACTAGAAGGAGTGAAGCAAGTGCAACAAGTTGGGATGAACTTTCGTACCTTACTACTAGTACTGCTGCTAGCTTCAGATTCTGGCATGAGCTTCAGTCGCAAAGCTTCAGTATCTAACTCGTCGAGCAAATCATCCAAATCGTAAGCGAAGTCGGTGAGATCCTCCATCCACGATTTGACTCCAATATTTGTCATTTGTTTGTCCTCTGCATCAGCGAGAACAGCACGAATATCTGGCAACATTTTCTCCAACTTCTTCAACTGACGATCGATTCCCTCTCGACGGGCGTATTCTGACGCCGCGAGAGAGGCCAATTTTTCAAGCAGCACCTGAATGAAAGGCCCGACAATGATCCCCACAGCCTCCATGGATCGTTTGTGAAACCAATTAGCAATAACCAAAGGAAGAAACTAAAGATTAGATTGAATATCAAAATGGGTTAAAATTCAATAGAGAGAAAGAGGATCAAAATGGGTTCAAATTCAATAGAAAGAAAGAGGGTCGATTGATGGGAATAGTCAAAAGTCATTTGACATACTTTACCAAAAGGTTAGAGTTATCCAAAAGTGTGCCCATAATACATTAAAGGCAAAAACGCTCTGAGCATTCCTCAGGTTTTTGATTTATTACCCACGAAAAATATTAGAATCTAGGTCAATCTTTTTCAAGTTTGAAAAATTATGCCATAACACTCAAATCAGATATAACTCCATTAAAAATTAACTGTTCAACTACTTTTATTAATTTACCCTCTTATATTTAATGTTTTTGTAATTAAACTTGCTGATGTCATTAATGACGTAGACCCCTCCTATACGAAATGACCTAAATACCCTTGATAACAATATTATTTGTGAACAATTTTGCCCTCACTATTCATCATCTTCTTCCCCAACAAAATAAATCACTATATATATATATATATATATAGAGAGAGAGAGAGAGAGAGAGAGAGAGAGAGAGAGAGAGATAGTTTGGGGTTTCAGGGTACTCTACTAGCATTCACAAATTCTCATCCTTCCACAACTTCCATGTGAAGCAAATCTGATTCAATTAGATTATATGTATTCGCTAACAGCAATAGTTGCTTTAATTGGCTTATATGAAATAGAAACCACCACATCAATTCCATTTCCACCTTCTCACATTAGGAAGACCTTGAGAGGGGAAGGTCTTTTCCCAAGCCGGTTAATAAAGGCATCAAGTCACGATGCTTATTCTGGGATTGGGGTTTGACCAGAAGTTATTATACTAGGCTTATGTAGAACTGGGAAATCCAATAATCGCGGTGAAAAAAACTTGCATCAAATTGTAATTATTTGTATTTAATTATATATATATACACACACATACACAGAGAGAGAAAGAGATAGTTTGGGGATAAATATATACACAGAGAGAGATAGTTTGGGGCTTCTACTGGTCCACACTCACTGGAGACTCGAATCCCACCACAGATTCACAAAGATCGCCTCATTCGGCGGCCTCGGCTTCGCCGTCTGCAGACTCGTCAACCGATCCACCGTCAACATCATGGTCGTCCTCTCTCAGCTCGATTTCTACACTGGAATCAACCCACCAAGCTTCTCCGGTGGCCCAACCCCCATCGACCACCCCTCCGGATCTACCACTACCTCCGCTATCTCCTCCACCTCCGGATCTACCACCTGTCGTTCCTTTTCCGGTGACCCAACCCCATCGACTACTTCTCTCTCTCCTCTCTGATTTCGAGAGCTTTATAAGACGATCATGATGTTGAGCACCAGTGATTTATATATATATATATACATATATATATATGTATTTGCAGAGAAAGAGAAGAGAAGAAAAGTTAGGTGAGGGAGAATGTAAAATTGAGGGTATAAATGTCCAACTAATTGAGAGTAAAATTGTACATTCAAACAGAAAGGGTAATTTTGGCATTTTAACTTTTGAAGTTAGTTGACTTGATGGTCAACTAACATTTGGGGTGTCAGAGCATAGTTTTCCAAACCTGGGGAAGGTTGATCTCAGTCAAAGACACTAGTATTCTCCGTGAATAATAAACCTAAATCTGGAAGATGGTTAGAGCATTTTACCCTACATTAAAAGTTGGGAAAAATAATTCATAACAATTGGAAAAAGGAGTTGGTAGGAAAACATTCACCGACAAGCAATGTGGAATCTTTGTTCTCCATCACTCGTTTTCTTAGGATGCCATTTCAGTCTTTATTTTGGATAATGTGCTCTGATATGATGGTTTTGATGGTATTTAGGAGTATTAACAACATTATGCCTACAAAATTCTCTATATAAATGAATGTTAATTAAAAAGTAGTAACTTGTTATATGAATCCCTTTTTATTCTTTATCAAAAACACATTCTTGCTAAGTCATAATTTTAACTTGCAGTTTACTAATAATTGGAATGGTACAGGTAATTGTTCCAACCAAGATCATACCATGTAAAGCATAAAAATGATTATCACACATCATAAGATTTATGTTATCGAGTAATATATATTTGTGTAATTTAATTTCATAAAAGTAAAGTTTCAATTTAGAGTAATGTTGATTTTCATTGACATAAATTTTTAATTACCAAATAACTAAGATCTCATGCCAAAGCCCTTAGTTCATTTAAAATAAAAGTTTGAATTTTTTGTTAGCAGTAGTAATGTGCATGTTATGTATTGCCTCCTCTGTTGAGTGGCTTGCTTACTTTGTTCCTGCTTTGTTGGCCTCCCTAATTTGGTTGCTCTTGTTTGTACAATTCAAATCTTATACTAATATACAACTTACCATTTTCCACCAAAAAAAATAAGTTCAAATTTTATACTGTTAATTAAGAACATCTGACCAAACTTTCTATCAATCTTAAACTATAAATTTTGGCTTCAACTGAAAGTTCCAATTTTACTGTTTCCATTAAGTATAAACTGCTGAAGCAGAAATCGACGCACAATATGGGTTAATGCTAACCTGAAAAATATAACTACGCTCCGACGATCAAGTCAAAAATCAGAAAGGCTTTAAGAAGCTGTAAAGACACTAAAAAAATATTAATGGAATACCTGGTTAATGAATCGCCCCTGTATTTATAGAGGCGAGGTGCACTTTGTATTCAATTAGGACACCGGCTCTCCAATTTCCTAATTTATCTAGAAGTAGAGGAGCCACGTTAAGATTTACCATCACTATTTTTCCTCTACGTCATCCAAATTTAATGGGAGTCAAATTCCCTCATCAGTTGCCCCCTATTCATGAGGGTCATTTGTAGAATCTCAAGAACACTAAGTTCTACAATTTACTTGATGACTCTGTCAGACAAACCCCAACAAACCATCCAGGAACCAGTAGAGGTATTTTCGTCTTTACAACTGGTGAGAGACTGAGGTCAGATGAACATTAACAGAACAACTCGCATAAATCGGATCTTTGACTTTCGTCCAGCCATAAACACGATCTTTAACTTTCACCTGGCCAGACCCCATTGGGCCCCACAATTTAACGGGCCGGACCCACAGACCTAACTATGACTGGTCGGCCTCCTTGGGGGTTGGATGTTGACCTGCTGGGCCCCTAGAGCCCGACAATTGACCTGTTGGGCCCTTGGAGCCCAATAGTTGACCGGTTGGCCTCTTTGGGGCCGGTAGTGACTTGTTGGGCCCTTGGAGCTCGACAGTTGACAGGCCGACCTCCTTGGGGGCTGATAGTTGTCTGGCCGAGCCCTTAGGGGCTTGCAGTTGACCGACCGACCTCTTTGGGCATTGACAGTTGTCCAGCAAGGCCCTTGGGGGTCGGTAGTTGACCAGTTGGCCTCCTTGGGGGTCGAAAGTGGCCTGTTTGGCTTTTAAAGTCTAGTTACACTCCCACTATGCCCGGTTGTAACATGAACTTTTTGCCCCGTTTATATTATAAACGTTGCAATACAAACGTTACAATTTGACCTTAGAAAGCAGCTGTTATACACATGCCTATATAAACACTTGAATGCTCATTACTTGCTACAATCTTATGCACTAACATAATTTCATCTCTTCTTCTCTCTCCCGTTGCTACTAGTTTCTCCAACATACAAATTCGACTTACAGTCCTTTGCACCCAATTCACCTCTCCTAGAGGGTATCGACTTCATTTATTCATTCATGTAGGACTACGTGAGTGCTAGGACCTGGAGTCTTCTATGACGCCTATAGATGTAGTCGAGTTTATTACTCGTTACTCTTTTTTGGTTGGGGTCTTTGCTCGGGCACCTACCAATATAGAAAGGGCTTGCTCTATAATTGAAGGAAACATATTTTTAAGAGAGTGCATTCACTTGCGGTTTGCGCTTCACCATCCCTGAGTTTCTCAAAGTCATTCTCAATGTTGTAAATCTCTACTTTTCACAAATTACTCTTAATTCCTGGAAAATCCTCATGGCTTGCGTGGTATTATAGAGAGCATGCGGAAATAGTTCTCTCTCTACCAATGAATTTCTCTCTTGCTATACTATCTCAAGAAATTCAGACTGGTGTCATTTTCACGGTCGCTCTCCTAGAAAGAGTCTGTCCAAAATTTGGTGGCGATTGACACAGACACACATATTAGAGGATGGAAATAACGTTTTTTCCTTGTTTTGGGTGCTGGGAATTACCACCCCTTGGTGTTCCTTGTTTTTGGACTGGTGGCTATGTTTCTTATAAGTATTCAAACTTTTGATTCCTCTTTTATACATTTACTTCAATTTTGTAGGTATGAGTTGATCATTGATCTTACATATCCTCTCACAGTCATAAGACACCAACCTGAAGTGATAGAGGAGGAGGATGAGGATAGGCTAAACTGGGCGTTTGAACACCCGGTGAAGGACATGTTGGCTCTTACTTCAGATGAGGGGCTGGCTTCACTAGGTTACAAACCCTGCCTTGTGGAAAAGTGGGGTATGCATTCTTTTTCCCTTGTGCCCTCTTTTTTACACCAAAGGTATTATATGTGCTTACTAGCATTTCGGGAAAATATGTAGGATCTACCTGGTGAGAGGTTGATATGGATTCAGTTGCTTGGGCAAAGGGTGTCGCGTCAAGCTCTTCACCCTTTGCCCTAAAATGGCAGTGAAGGCCTGTAGTCGTTGGGCAAGGGAGCATGTCGTCTTCCCCCTCAGTGGGGACTTCTCCCCTTCATGCAATTACACCTAGTAGTATCCCTAACCAGAGTTCATTTAGGGTGCCACTGACTCAGTTATTCAGAGGCAGAAGTTCCCAAACATCTTTTGCATCTGCAGCCAATAATAACTCAATGCTAGCTAACCCTCAGTATGTTGTTGCTAGGGCGAGACAATTCGTTTCACAGAACGATCTAAAGCAAGTGGATGCGTTAGGAACAAACACAACCACAAGGCATCTCATGGCAAACTTGGCTAAAGTTTGTTCTTTCTTTACCCCTATTTACATTTATATCACACTTATGTCACATATTTATATATGGTTTAACATGTTGACAGGGCATCATATTTGCTAATTGCATCTTTAATCGCCTTTTTGTGGATAGAAGGTGCACTTGCCAGAGAGAAAACTATTTTTGGTGTCGAGAGAGCAAGCTTTGGCCTAGAGTGGGCAAATCTGAACTCTGAGATGGAGTCCTTACATGTTTCTCATGCCTCATGTAGGTGAGATGAACACCCTCAATTCCCAACTCCGTTATCAATGAAAGGATGTGGTCAGGCTTAATGCTAACATGCCTGGGGTTAGGACGGTGGCTATCGAGTAATTCAATAGCTCGCCTGAGTTTGACAAAATATGTGACTAGTCATACGCCGAGGGATTCGAATATTTTTGGAAATTGGCGCAGGGCGTATACCCTGGAATAGACTTCTCGCCTTCAACTGGACAACACTGAGGGGCAAGGCCCCTAATTTTTTTGCTTTTGCAATATGCTTTTGTAGTATTATCATTTTGTGGTGCCAGGAAGCCTTTGAGCTTTGTGCTACTTTACTGTTTCTTTGCCTTTCTGGAACCTGCATCGTTAGCATTAATAAATTGTCATATTCTCATACCTTATAAAATTAAAAAAAAAAAACTCTATCTTCAGGAAATGATTTTTTTCTTTTTAGAGAAGAATTTAGTTATCAAAACCTCATGATATAACCCACAATGGGGCTAAGTGAAAGCTTTTGTGGGATTTATCCCGATATTTGTTAAAAGCCCTCTTAATGAGTTGTTCTTCAATGGGGTCGGTTGATAATGTTCTCGGAATTAATTCATTCCGTCTTTTTCATTAAAGGCCCTCTAAATGAGGTGTGCCCCATTGGGGTCGATGGACAATGTTTCAGAATTAATTAATCATGCTTTTTTCATTAAAGGCCATCTGAATGAGGTGTGCCATAATGAGGTCGATTGACAATGTTCTCGGAAGTAATTCATCTCGTCTTTTTTATTAAAGGTCCTCTAAATAAGGTATGCCCCAATGGAATTGGTTATTAATTTGCTGTTTTTTATTATACCAACAAACTTCAAAATGAAAAGAATTTTTATTGATGTTCAAATAACAACAGAGACTATTTGAAAAAGTCTCTAAGCTATTGTTCTAAAGAACGACACAAAACTAAATTTCCGCTGAAACTAATAAAGTAAATGCAACTATGAAAATTTTTACTGATAGTATTTCTTCAGATACTCGGCATTCCAAGGATGAGCCAGGTTTTTACCTTCCAATGTTTTTAATCAGTTGAAACTAATAAAGCAAATGGAACTATGAAAAATTTTACTAATTGTATTTCTTCAGATACTCAACATTCCAAGGATGGGCTAGCTTTTTCCCTTTCAACGTTTCTAACCAGCTAAAACTAATAAAGTAAATAAAACTATGAAAAATCTTACTGATAATATTTTTTCAAATGTTTGGCATTTCAACGATGGGCCAGCTTTTCCTTTCAAGAGAAAGAATGAAGTCTTTGGACATACTTTACCAAAAGGGTAGAGCTGTGTCGACCATAATAGATTTGGGAGAAAATAATACATAGCACATCAATCATTTTCTTACGGTGCCATTTTAGTGTCTTTCTTGGATACATGCCATGGTAACTTACTATATATATATATATATATATATATATATATATATATATATATATATATATATATATATATATATATATATATGCTATGCCATGATGAATTTTTTTGCATGTGCCACAGCAATATCTAAGGCAATATTTTAGACATATTTTTTTACATCTAACAGTCAATATCTATTCTAATACTGTTATAAACACACCAAAAAAACTTATAAAAGCATTTAACAAACATATTTTTTTTCTTTTTGCACTTCTTGCAGATGAGACGTGTGTGTGAGTAGTGAGTAACATTTGTGCGTGCTTAGTGATTTTATTTGACACTAGATGTACATTTATTGTTCATATTATTTGATATTTTTATTCTATTTTTTAGGCAAAAGTAATGTACTTATATAACATAGTGTCTAATATATGCTTTTCACTCATTTTGAAACAATAATAAAATGAAATTGAATTATATGATATACTTTATAGTTGCATGTCCGACCAAAAGTGTTGGATACATATCCCATACTCATGTCTGTGTAATGTGTGTCCGACCACGCACGAAGCCAAGAAAGGCCAAGGAGGGGCGAATGCCCCTACTGAAATTGTACAAATGACTGTACTAAAATTTCAAAAATACTAAGTATGCCCCCACTAAAATTTAAAAAACATCTTAGTGTACAAATATGCCTCCACATAGTTATTAAAGACACCCCCCTCTCTCCCATAGTTTTCTGACCCCGTCACTGTGTCTGACACAAGTACTTCACCCACTTTTGTAGAGTCCATGTAACATAGGCAGTGGTGGTTTTCAGGGCTAGGGTGGTGGATTTCAGGGGCGTCGTGGTGGCAAGTATCGGGTGTTGCAATAATAAACAGAAAAGAAGATCAAACACGTAAGCAAAGACACATATTTACAAGGTTCACCTAAAATCTAGAGCTACATCCTTGGTGTTTTAGGGTTTCACTATGATGAGAAAAATGGGCTATTACTGTATATATAGGCACCTCATAGGGCTACATAACAAAGTGTAAAATTACCAAAATACCCCTCTAAAAAATTCGGGCCAAGGTGTACAATATAATCAGGCTCCACACTCCCTATCATCGGGGTCGTGGTGGTTCCGGCTATTAGGGACGTGGTGCTGGTGGTTGATTTACTGTTCCGTGGTGGTGGTGGACACAACAGTGGTCAGAATATTGTTGCTAACAGTTCGACACACACTATATAGTTCGACACACGCTATAACTGCAGATTTTTAATGTTAGTAGTAACATTGAACTGTCTTGGTGGAATAGATGATTTATTCTCTCCAATTCCTTTGGTAACAGAATCATTAAAATTAATCATGTTTTAACCGTACTGTAAGTCAGTCCATTAAGAAATTAATAATTGGATATATTCAGTCTTCAGGGACACAATATATCAAAAACTATTAGTAGTAACTTTTAACTAAGAGAAACTCGTGTAAAACTTCTTTTTGCATACGGAGATCGATTTGACAAATCTGCAATGATCGCTACATAGTAAACCTTTGAGGAAAAAGTTATGAAGCCTATAAGTGAAGCACTACATGACATTAGAACATATATTTTGTTGATATTTTACACCTGTTCCAGTTTTTGATGTCTCATGCACTTCTGATTTGACCTAAAATTCTTATTATTTGATACATGAATTAAAAAAAAAGTCGAGAGAAGAGAGGTAAGCTTCCTCGATGTTGTGGACACATGTTTTTCCTAGTGAATTTATTTATAACATGATTATCACCTATAAGAATTTGCCTGTACAGCATTAGGTAATCCTTCGTGTTAATAGTTTCTTGTAAACTTTCTTGTTCTATAATGCCCGTTTAAGTATCATAAAGATATTTCTGCACCTTAACGGCTGGCATAATAGTCATGAAGAAAGAATACATGATGTGGTGTGAACCGACACACCCAATTTGGTTGCAAAGAACTTAGTATTAGGTGATGCTGCAGCCCTCATATGCAATTTCACTGTTCTTACATTGAAGCTTCTGAAGTTGTTCTGGATGATACAGTTGATCTGTGAGATATATAATTGTAATTGGCAAATTTCGGTGTCAAAACTTGTTGATCGAGTTGTAATTTTTGTTTGATCTTATGTCTCGATCTTCGGAGCTGAACGGAAGGTGTCTCAATACCGTGGATTTGATGAGGACATCACTTAGAACAGGTATGTGAGTGAGGACACTGTGTTCTGAAGTTTGGTGGGCTTAGGACTTAAAAAATTTCCTTTTTGATCCGAATTGATTTCCTAGTCAACCAAAACTTCTCTAAAACTTTCCTTAAGTGTTTTAAACTTGTTTTCTAAGTAGACTAAGGATTCTAAACCTTATAAATACCTCTTTATGCTTCAATCAAAAAGAGAGAGATGAGGAACTCAATGATTTAATATTCAGAACCAGGAATATATTTTTGAGAGCTAAAAGAGGAATTTTTGAGAGAAAATCTTCATTGATTTTTATTTTTTGAGAGCACACACACACGGAGTGTTTAAGTTGTGATGTTCTTCTTCATCTGATCAACGGAATCTTCAAGACATCATCAGTCTACAAAGGTTGATCAAGAGCAGCAGAGGTGGTTCCTTCAAACTACAAGATTTTATCTGAAGAGGAAGAGAAACGATCACTACGAAGGGAAAAAATACTTGCGGAGTATTTGTGTTCTTTCAGCAACCCTTTTGAAAGAATTGTGACGTTAGCCGGGAGTCTGCAGCAGTTGGACGTGTTGTCGCAATTGTAAGCCCAAGGTGTTCCGCATCAAGTTCTTGTCAGAGTGGAGTGGGTGTGAGTCTGGGACAGAGTCTGTTGTACTTTGCTTCGAGATAGTGGATTGGTTTCTCTGGGGTTTCTGCCTCACCCCCATGATTTTTTCCATCTTGGGTTTTCACGTAAAATTCCTGGTGTCATCTCTAACTTTTCCTTACTTGCTTTATTTATTTTGTGATTTGTTTGGATGCTTAATTGATAATAATTGTGGGTAATTAATCAATCATAAAAATTAGGCAAGATGACCTATTCACCCCCTCTAGGTCTAAGGATTAGCATCTCACTCTAAATTAACTAAACTGCTTCCGCACCGCGCAACTCACATGATCTATATGACTAAATTTGAGACCTCAACAAACATGATTTTTTACATATGGAATCAATTGCAATAACAAAAGTAGGTATGGAAATTCTAATAGCATGAATATTGAAGGTACCAAGAGAAAGGATAACTTTCTTTTTTGGTTAAATTTTGAATCATTCATGTCTTCAGAGATTTGGTCAAATTTTCAAGCATGAATGTACCAGCTTCTAATCTCTGCTCTTCTTCCATTTTCCAGCCCTGGAGCTCCTTTGCCTACAAGGCATCAGATCATATATTTAAAGCTTGCTGCAGAATCATGAAGGACTGACTGTACATCAGCAATCTCACTCAAGATTGTGAATCAAGGATTGGGTCAAACTCAATATCTGCATGTTACCACCACTAAGAAACAATTCTATATACTAATTAATCATTTTTACTTCAATATATTCTACTTTTTTTTTCCTGACAAATATATAACTCCCACAACTTGAACCCTCCACCTTTTGCTTTGAATGGAGAGGAGATGTTGCTAGCCTACTTGCTTGATTTTAATATATATGACTTGGACTGCTTAGATTTGTTAAATGTTCTCTAAATGAATCAGGTAAACATAGTCCTGACCACCCAGGGCTAAAGATCATCAAAGGGGTAGCCAAGGGGTTGGCTTACCTTTATAATGAGCTTCCAAGCCTAACTCTGTCTCATGGTCACATCAAATGTGCTTTTAGATGGTACCTTTGAACCCCTCTTGGCGTAGAACAACCCAAAACCTGTGGTCAACAGTTCATGGTGGCCTACAAATCACCCGAGTTCACCCAACATGATCGCACAACAAAGAAGAAAGGCGTGTGGAGCCTTGGCATTCTAATACTCAAGAAGTAGGCCTTTTATTTGTTTATCAGACAGTTTGAAGTAGGGCTTTTCTTCTTCCTATATATGCTGAAACTTTTTTGAGTTCATAAAAATTTAAATGATTTGAAACACAAGATATACATGGGAGCCATAAGCTGACAGTTTGAAGTAGGCCTTTCTTTGTTTATCAGTGAATTGATATATATATATATATATATATATATATATATATATATATCATGATCGAGTTTCTATTGTTTCAAGTATATATGGCCTTATGTGGATAAAAAGAAAATAATTATAAATAACCTTTATGTGATTCCATTTTCAAATTAAATTTACCTTCTTGAAGTTTATAAGTAATGTTTATCATGAAATTATTTTAACGAGATAAAACCCCAATATGGAAAACACTGACGAATCTAATCCATTAATTTGAAGTCAATTACAAATCTCACATGCTCACAAACATCTTCACACACACTGACTAACAATAGAGTTCACACGGAATTCTCTCAATGTCCACAAAATGACTAACTCTAACTCTCAGTACACATCAAGTGAATATATTACTCCCACGAGTTTCCAATTTATAGAAGCTTAACAATGGAAATGATTTAATATGCTCAACTCTCTCAAGAATGAATTTCACAACACTCAGTTCTCTCTCTCTCTCTCTCTCTCGCTCAAATATACAATTTCAGCTCTTTCAAATGCAAGCTAGTCGTTGAAGATCGAGATGCAGTTTTTGTTGTCCAATTTGTGGTTGTTGAACATTCTGCATATGTAATTGCAGCTCTGCGTTGCTCAGTTGAATTGTTGGTTGCATCTGTACACCGCTAGTTATTTCCATAACATGTGTAAGTAAATACACAAAGTAATCACCATTTGAATTCAATTGCAAAATCAAATTCCAAGTAAATCAAAATGTAATTTTTCAATTTTAGTACAAAATGGAAAATTTTCTGCTTTGAGTTACAAATTCATCTTGCAAGGTAAATGACCAAATTGAATCCTTTGGGATACAGAGTCATTAAAATTAAGCATGTTTTAACAATGTTGTCAGTCAGTCCATCAAGAAAATAATAATTGAATATAGTCAGCCAATGAGACACATGAGATTGTAAAAAATAATCTATTATTGAAGCAACCAACCATCTTGAAAAAAATTTCTACCAACTAGTTTAATCACAACTAATATAAATCAAGAACATAACAGAATATATATCAAATGAAAAGCATCCAAGTTGTCAAGTTAACAAGCTCATAGCAAAAGGATTATATAGATTTAAACATACACATGTGGAGAAGCACGTTGATACATACTCGATGTTAGCCAAGTCATTCATCAACTTGAATTCCGTTCCTTTGAAGGAATTGGTCGGATTCCTTGCAAAAGTGATGGAGTGTGTAGCTGTTCTAACTTGGTGACCTCTCTCTCGAGGCTCCGCTGCTCCCAGACCGCCTCATTCTAGTCAGAAAATGAACATGTTTATATAATAACCTCAAGATTGAACTTAAGCATATGAATGCTACTTAATTGACAGAAATGGGAGTACTCACATGGTTAAATCTCTTAAAATATATAAAAAGGTCAATCATTTCTTTGTATTGATTTCAGATTTTCCTATATATTTAATTTGGGGGTCAGTTCTGGTCCGGAGTCCACATATGTAAATTAATTGGCCATAATGCCTCAAAGGAGCGAAACAAACCAAATCTTAAAAAGAAAAATTTAAAACATAAACCAACTATTAGATACTAGAGTATGCAAAAGCATGCACACGAAGAAGAGCAGAGTTCTGTTTCTAATAATGTAGCTCTGGATATCCACCTGATATTTTGAATTCTCCAAGAGAGGTGAGTTTGTGCAGACCCCACTCAGACAAGCGCTTTAGTATTTCCCGTCACAGTGGATAGAAATATTAACAAGGTTGGGGGGAAAATTCCCATTCCAATTCCCTGGAGGAAAAGACTCAAGACATGGACAACCATATATGTCTATGGTTTCAAGGCTTTGAAGAATCTGATCAGAAAATGGCAACCACCTCAGATTTGAGCAGTAGTAGATAACAAGCGATCTGAGGTTGGGGGTGGACAAGCAGCCTCTTTCCAGACTTGGACAACTAAATATTTGTATGGATTGGAGGCTCTGAAGAATCTGGTTGGTCGACAAGGATTTCAGATTCACGCAATTACCGACAGTAAGTGATCTGAGGTTGGGGGAGGACAAGCAGCCTCTTTCCGGAAAGGACTGCAGACTTTGACAATCACTAATTTTAAGGGATTCGAGGCTTTGAAGAATTGTAGGCAAAGATCGGAGATTCACACAGTTACTGACATAAAGTATTCTGAGGTTGGGTAAGCCTTCTGGGAAGGACAATGACTCCACACCATCGCATTTATCTATTATCAGTTGACGGAGACTAGCGAAATTATTATTATTCTTTACGCATCCAACCCCAAGTAGTAACATTCCCACCTTTGGCCAATTATTGATGCGTAACTCTTCAAGTGATGACAAATTAATAATATTAATGTTGTCAAAGTCCTCCTCCTGCTGCCGCTGCTGTAGCATCATTGTCGTCTCCAAAACCCCCTTCCACAAGTACTCCAAATTCATACAACCAGAAATATGAAGATTCTTAACGGCGGTAGGTAACGTCTTTGTAGGCCAAGACCTCAACGATAAACAACTTCTAATTACCAAGTCTTCAACACCACAGATGCCTTCAGGCAGGGACTCCAATGCCTCGCACTCCAGTATATTAAGATTTTTGAGCATGCGCGGGACACCCGTCTTGGGAAACCGCACAAGTTTTGGACAATTCCTAATCTTCAAAGATGTGAGAGACTTGAGGTTATTCAGATCATTTGGCAACTTCTCAAGATTCACACAATCATATATACCCAAGTCCTTAATGCAAGGCAGTCTCTCAACCCCCCCACCATTTTGCCACAAAGCCACCATTTGGTCGCATCCTGTGAACTTAAGTATTTTAAGTGCTACCAACGACTGCACCAATGCTTCATCCAGCTGAGATAGCCCTACAATCCACCCAACATACAAACTAGTTAGTGAGGTTACATCAACCATATTTTTCAGCACCATCTCGTCACACGTTGCCAAGGATAATGTTCGAAGAGAGGAAAGCCTTAAAGGCGAAACCCTAATCAACTTGGGACAACCATATATTATGAGCTCTCGGAGGCAAGGGAATTGTCTTCCTGCTTCACCAACACCAATAGAACAAGACCATTCTTCCCATGCTGGCATATCCTCAAATCTCAGTTTCTCTAGGGATGGAAAAGGAGGTCCCAAAGGAAAATGATTCCCGTAAAACTCAACCCCCAAATTTTGTAATTCATCCATGCCTCGAATGCATAGCTCTTTGAGGTTGGGTAGTTGCCCAAGTGGTGGTAAAGATCTGCACTTTTTACAGCTTTCAAGAGTCAAGTTCACCATTTCAGAGAATGATGGATCGCCTATCCAACTTGAAAATTTTGTGCCGCCGTAGAATTCAATTGTGAGCCTTTTCAAGTCTCGGTGAGGTTGTAGCTTGTCAAGCACACCCAATTCAAGGTTTTCTTTTCGAAAATCGCTGAACTCACCACACCATGCCAGCTCTAATTCTTCAAGGTCCTGCTTATCCCTTAAATTCGCATCATTTGCATCTCGAACATCCGTTACATTTTGCAACTCAGTAATAGAAATACGTCCCCGTAAAAGCCTCAGATTCCCCAACTCTTTTAGTCCTGGCTCACCATTTTTCCCCACAATGAACTTTGATAATGTTTGCAAATTCTTCAGTTTACCTATCCCTGAGGACATTTCTTGTAATTGCCCAGTACCAACAATGTCAAAATGGCGCAAGTTAATTAAATCCCCAATGTTTGGGGGCAACATGCAAAGATTTCTGCAACTACGCAACAAGAGTGTTTGTAAATTGTAGAGAGTACTCACTGATTGAGGTAAGTGGCTGATTGAAGTCTTAGATAAATTAAGATATCTTAGGTGGTTCAAATCACCAATTGATTCTGGTATCTCAGTTATGGTATAACCAAACAAAGACAATACCCTTAAACATTGTAACTTTGGCAATAAATCAAGCAAAACCTTGTTTGCTAAGTAGCCTTGTCCAGCCGAGCCCGGCAATGGTAAAAAAGTTTGCAAATGTTGCACTTTACAAAGAGGGTTGAACTTGTGATGGACTTCAAATTGTTGACGAAGATATGACAAATGCCGAGCTCGTTTAGGAATTTCAAAGTGCTTATCACCCTCCAACTTATCTAGCCTAAAGCATATATCTCCAGCGACGTGTTGAGCTAGATCATTTAGAAGGTCATGCATCAGAAAGTGTGATTTACTAGCACCAGTTGATTGTTGAAAAAATGACCTTGATAATAGATCATCAAAACATTCATCGCCAAAATCTTCCATTCGCTTCTTTCCTTTTGATAGCCGCAAAAGACCTACTCCCATCCACAAAAGAAGCAGATCGTCTTTGTCAAACTCATAGTCCTTTGGAAATACTGCGCAGTAAGCAAAGCATTGTTTCAAATGAGATGGGAGATGATGATAGCTCAATGTAAGAGCGGGAAGAATATCACTTTTTTGTTCGGGTAAATCCCATATCTCACTATTCAATATATGTAACCATTCACTTTGGCGTCGCTTAGTGCGCAAGAGGCCCGCCAGTGTTATAACTGCCAAAGGCAAGCCTTTACATTTACTCGCTATTTTCTCACCAATTTCTTTCAGATCTGGATGTGCATCAAAGTTTCGTCTCTCGAGTGCATGATGAGCAAATAAAGATAGACATTCATTTTGCGACAGCTCTTTTAGAAGGTAACCTGAAGACAGACTCATGGTTGATGCAACGTTTCCAAGGCGAGTTGTGACAATAATTTTGCTCCCAGGTGAGCCAAACATAAAAGGACGTCGTAGGATCTCCCAGTCTGCATACTTCTCGTTCCAAATATCATCCAAAACAAGAAGAAATCTTTTCCCAGACAAGTTCTCCTTTAGTTTCACCTGAAGCATATCTAGAGCCTGGAAGTGATGAGGCTTTGAAGTGACAGCCTCAAGAATTGTCTTCGTCACTCTAACAGCATCGTAATCATCAGAAACGCAGGCCCACGCCTTGAGATCAAAACGACCCTCTAGACGTTCATCATCATAGACCAGCCGAGCGAGAGTTGTCTTACCAACACCTCCCATACCCACAATAGGAATGACACAGACTTTGTCAACACTAGCTTCATCCCTCAACAACTCCTCAAGTATAGCGTTTTTATCTTCTTCTCTGCCATAAACATCAGATTTGATTACCGAAGAAGCCGTTTCCCGTCTTTCTCGTCCTTCATTGGACCTAATCCCTCCAACATTCTTTATCAAATCCAGCCTAGTTTTTTGGGCTTCAATATCTTCTAATCTCTTGGTGATTCCGTCTACCTTGGACATCATATTGTGATCAAGCTTAACAGCACTAGGAGGAGTGAAGCAAGTGCAACAAGTTGGGATGAGTAGTTTTCGTACCTTACTAGTACTGCTGCTGCTGCTAGCTTGAGATATTTCTGGCATGATCAGCAGCTCCAGTCGCAAAGCTTCAGTATCTAACTCGTCCAGCAAATCATCCAAATCGTAAGCGAAGTCGGTGAGATCCTCCATCCACGATTTCACTCCATTATTTGTCATTTGTTTGTCCTCTGCATCAGCGAGAACAGCACGAATATCTGGCAACATTTTCTCCAACTTCTTCAACTGACGATCGATTCCCTCTCGACGGGCATAGTTTGACACCCCGAGAGAGACCAACCTGTCAAGCAGCACCTGAATGATCGGCCCGAGAATGATCCCCACAGCCTCCATCGATCGTTTGGAAACCAATTAGCAATAACCAAAGGAAGAAATTAAAGAGATTGGTAAGTTTGTCAAAGATTGAGCAATCCACCACGATGATGATCAAAATAGGTTCTAAATGTACCTAATCAATTTCAAGAGAGAGAGGGTCAACGGAAATTTTCAAAAGTCTTTGTTTGCTAAGTAAAAACTATTGAAAAGTGTCTATACATTAACGTAGCTGAACGAAAATCAGTGAAGCAGAGCATCAATAATTCGCCGACAACTAATATGGAATCTTTGATCTCCATCACTCATTTACTTAGGATGCCATTTCAGCCTCTAACCTATCTTTGATCCTTCAGAAAACAACCCCTTCCACAGTTTCAATCCTTAGCTGGGCCCCACTTCATCCTCCCGTATATATATACATACATACCTGTTGTATTTCCAGCTTGGTTGTCTGTTGTCTCATCGTGAGCTGGGTTCAGTTTATTTCCTGCTTGGGCTTTTCCTAAACTTTTCAGCTCTTATGGCTGAAATTCAATATTCTAATGAAATATTAATTATTTTTAAACCAAAGGAAGAAATTAAAGAGATGGGTAACTACTTTGTGAAAGATTGAACAATACAATATGGTACTGATCAAAATGGGTTTTAATTAATGCACCTAATCAAAGTTAAAAGAGGGTTGACGGGAATATTCAAAAGTATAGCTGTTCAACAGTGTGGGCCAGAATACATTAAAGTAGAGAAAATAATTCATACCACTTGGAATAAGTAGACAAGCTAAACAACAATAATTTAACTCACCCACACCCACAAGCAATATGGAATCTGTTGTAAAAGTAATGATGTATCACTGTATTGTAACAGTAGTAGTATATAAATATATATTATAAACTATATAATAGTTAGGGAGAGAATATAGGCAGAAGAGATTGATATATATATATATATATATATATGTGTGTGTAGAACAGTAAGAGAGAAGAAGATTGAGAGAGTAGAGATCCGAGAGAGAGAGAATGAGAGAGTGAGAGATTGTGCTGATTTCCCAAAAATCATACCAATTTATAACATACACATGCCTTAAATATAGGCAAAAGTGGGGAGATATTTAGTTTAGATAGATATTTATGTGGGCATGAACCCACTAACACTCCCCTTTGGGTTCATGACACTATAAAGAGAACAAGATTCTTGTGAACCTGAAAATGGTATTGCATATACAAGAATTGCCTCATTAAAATCTTGTCAGGAAAATCCAGTGGGATAAAACCTGATCGAAGGAAAAAGAGTGCAGTATGCTAATACATTTTCAAACAAATTCTCTCCCTCATTAGTATGAAAAATCTTTGAGCTGCCGCATCCCAATATTGTGAACCAATTTCTTGAATGTCGTGGTAGGCAGAGCTTTAGTGAATAGGTCTGCCAAATTATCACACGAACGAATTTGCTGGACATCAATATCACCATTTTTCTGAAGCTCGTGAGTATAAAGAATTTTGGTGAGATGTGTTTGGTTCTGTCTCCTTTGATATAGCCTCCTTTGATTTGAGCAAGACATGCAGCATTATCTTCGTATAATATTGTTGGGATATTATTTATTGAGGAGAGTCCACAATTTTCTCGAATATGCTGTATCATAGATTTTAGCCAGACACACTCTCGACTCGCTTCATGAATTGCGAGAATTTCAGAATGATTTGAAGAGGTTGCTGTCATTATTTGTTTCATGGATCTCCATGATATAGTAGTGTCACCACAAGTAAATACATATCCTGTTTGTGATCGAGCTTTATGTGGATCAGAAAGATAACCTGCATCTGCATATCCAACTAACTGGGATTTTGATTTATTTGAATAAAATAATCCTATATCAGTGGTCCCACAAAGATATCTCATTATATGCTTGACTCCATTCCAATGTCTGCGGGTTGGTGCAGAACTGTACTGTGCCAGTAAGTTGACTGGAAAAGCTATGTCCGGTCTTGTGCAATTTGTAAGGTACATCAGTGCACCAATAGCACTCAGATATGGAATTTCAGGACCAAGCAATTCTTCATTATCTTCTCGAGGACGAAATGGATCTTTCTTCACATCAAGCGATCGGACGACCATTGGAGAACTTAATGGATGAGCTTTATCCATATAAAATCGCTTTAGAACCTTTTCTGTATAGGTTGACTGATGGATAAGAATTTCGCTTGGTAAATGCTCAATTTGTAATCCGAGGCAAAATCTTATTTTTCCAAGCTCTTTCATTTCGAATTCTTTCTTTAAATAATCAGCAGTCGCGGTGAGCTCATCAAGAGTTCCCACGAGGTTTAAATCATCAACATATACTGCTATAATTGCAAATCCAGATCCTAATTTTTTAATGAAAACACATGGACAGATTGGATTATTTACATATCCTTCTTTGATTAAGTACTTGCTAAGGCGATTGTACCACATGCGTCCAGACTGCTTTAATCTGTACAACGATTGTTGTAACTTGATTGAATACATCGACCGTGGTTTTGAAGCGATTGCTTCAGGCATTTGAAATCCTTCAGCGATTTTCATATAAATATCACTATTAAGTGATCCATTTAAATATGTTGTAACCACGTCCATTATATGCATATTCAGCCTTTCTGTGACTGCCAAATTAATCAGGAATCGGAATGTAATTGCATCCATTACCGGAGAATATGTCTCCTCATAATTAATATCAGGCCTCTGTGAGAAACCTTGTGCCACTAAGCGGGCTTTGTATCTCATTATTTCATTTTTCTCATTTCTTTTCCGTACGAATACCCATTTGTACCCTATAGGCTTAACACCTTCAGGTGTCTGGATTATTGATCCAAATATTTCACGTTTTGCCAGTGAAGTTAATTCTGCTTGTATTACCTCTTTCCATTTTGGCCAATCATTTCTGCGTCGACATTCATCAACGTATTGAGGTTCTAGATCCTCATTATCTCTTGCAATATCAAGAGTAACTGCAAAAGAGAATATGTTGTCGACAAGAATATCATTTCTATTCCATCTCTTTGCATAATTTATTGAGATCTCATCATTTTCAGGTACAACTATCTCTTTTTGTGCCTCATCAAGGGCTATCATTTCTTCAGGGGCTATTTTTGCTCCCTTTGTAAGTATGGCCTCCTCAGGAGTGTCATCTTCTTTATCTACTTTCTCTTGTACTTTCCTTTTTCGAGGAACAATATCTTTTGCACCAATAGGTCTCCCACGCTTCAGGTGTGTTTTAGATGCATCTGCTGCAATACTTATAGATTGTTCAACAGGGACATCTATTCGTGCTGGGAAATTGGCAGCAGGGATATGAGATTGTATCACTTTACTTGTATCAGTAAATGCATCTGGCAATTAATTTGCAATACTTTACAAATGAATGATTCTCTTAACTTCAAGTTCTCTTTGACTTGTAGGGGGATCAAAATGTGATAATGCCGTAGCATTCCAAGTGATCTCATGTTGTTGTTCAGGCTGTGTCATTTCTCCCCCTAATGGTGGGAATACCACCTCATCAAAATGACAATCAGCAAATCTTGCTTTAAACAAATCTCCTGTCATAGGTTCAAGATATCTAATGATAGATGGAGAGTCAAAACTTACATAAATTCCAAGTCTACGTGGAGTGCCCATTTTTGTTCATTGTGGTGGTGCAATAGGCACAAAGACAGAACAACCAAAAACTCGTAAATGAGAGATATTTGGTTGTTGGCCAACCATAAGTTGTAGAGGTGAAAAACTATGGTAAGCAATTAGTCTAATACGAACTAATGATGTTGCATGCAATATGGCATGTCCCCAAGCTGACACAGGGAGTTTTGTTTTCATAAGTAATGGTCTGGCAATCAATTGAAGACGTTTTATAAAAGACTCTGCTAGATCATTTTGAGTATGAGTGTGTGCAACAGGGTGTTCAACATCAGTGCCAATAAACATGCAATAGTCATTGAACGTTTTAGATGTAAATTCTCCGGCATTATCAAGACGAATTGTCTTGATTGGATAATCCGAGAATTGTGCTCTTAAACGAATTGTTTGGGCCAAAAGTCTAGCAAATGTTACATTTCGAGTAGAAAGTAAACAGACATGGGACCATCTAGTTGAGGCATCAATTAAAACCATAAAATAACGAAAAGGTCCACATGATGGGTGAATAGGTCCACATATATCTCCGTGGATCCTTTGTAAGAAATCAGGGGATTCAACAACAACTTTTAAAGGAGATGGCCTCACAATCAACTTTCCTTGTGAGCATGCAGTGCATGTATAATCACTTGTTAAAAGAATTTTCTGATTTTTTAATGGATGCCCATTTGAATTTTCAATAATTCGGCGCATCATTATTGACCCAGGATGACCAAGGCGATTATGCCATAATATAAAATTCTTTGGGTTAGAGCACTTCTGGTACATCACTACATGTGATTCAATTGCTCTTATCTTCATAAAATATAACCCAGAAGAGAAAGCAGAGAGTTTTTCTAAAACATGCTTCCGACATGAAATAGTTGATGTAATGCATAGATATTCCATACTCCCTTGATTTATTGTTTCAATATGATATCCGTTATGACGTATATCTTTAAAACTCACTAGATTTCTCTTGGATCTGGCTGAGTAGAGAGCATCATCAATATGCAATTGTGTTCCACATGGTAACACAATATTAGCCCTTCCATAACCATCAATTAGGTCTGTGGAACCTGATATGGTATTAACATTAGCTTCAGCTAATGTTATATGGAAAAAATATTTTCTATCTCTTAGGATAGTATGTGTCATGACACTGTCTACCAAACATATATCTTCATCATTTATCTTGGATGTGGGCAATACATTGATCAAATCCATTTTCTAAAAAGAAACAAACTTCATTACATTAATAAAAGTGTAATTACAAACAAAACTTGTAATAATACACTAAAAAAAACCAAAGAAAATTATATCAAATCAATGTGGACATTTCAATCATCAGTCCACTGATTATTTATTTCAGGGAGGTCTTTATAGATATCTAAAATATCAAGATGATTGATGGCTATCGGTTCGTATTTTTTGATAGCATTTGTTTCAATATCTTTTTCCTTCCCTTTTCCTTTGATTTGAAGCTTGATATAGCTCAATGAAGTGTTTGGGCGTTTTGGCAGGTCTGTGACCAATGCCCTTTCATACCACAGCGAAAGCAAGCATTTTCATATTATTTAGAGGTTGCATTCAGCACACCTTTCAATTTTTCTTGCTTTGCCCCACTTCCATTTCCTTCATGATAATATGGTGTGTAGTTCCTACTAGGAAACTCAAATGAAGGATAACCACCATAATTATTATTTTTGCTGTGGCCACGTCCACGACCACTTCCACGTCCACGACCATTAAAGGATGCTGAATGAAGCTGATCCGGTCGAACGAGATATGTGATTTTCTAATAAGAGCTCATTATTTTGTTGAGCTACTAATAAGCAAGATATCAACTCAAAATATCTTGTAAAATATCTCTCTCGATACTGCTGCTAGAGGAGCTAGTTCGAGGAATGAAATGTGGTAAATATTTTTTCTAACATATCCACATCATTTTTAGGCTCTCCACATAAATTCATTTGGGAGCTAATTCGGAATAGAACTGAATTATATTCTATTACCGATTTATAATCAGATAACTTCAATTTTGACTAGTTGTCTCGAGCTCTTGGCAGATTTAAAGTTCTTTGATTCGAACCGATCCTTCAAATTTTTCATAGTGTGGACGAGTCTTTTATTGTAAGATACTCGAAATTTTATATGTAAATATATTGACATAATAAAATAATATAAATATGAACATGTCACTTCGCAATCGGAAATGACTTTATATATACATATATATGTAGGTATATTGACATAATAAAATAATATAAATATGAACATGTCACTTCGCAATCGAGAATGACTTTATATATACATATAAATATATATATATATATTATATTTATATGTATATATAGATATATCTATATAAATATATAGATTATATGTATGGGTATATATATATATATATACATATACACCAATAGACATATTATATATTTATCTATATATATATAGATATATGTATAGATATATTTATCTATTGAAATGACATAAAATATAATTTTTGTACTTTTTACTTGGAAGTGAAAAATGAAATTGTCTTCTCCGTTTGTCAGAACCTCGTGCTTTTACTTGTCTTCTCGAGTGGTCAGAACCTCATGCTGATAATGTGTTGTAAAAGTAATGATGTATCACTATATTGTAACAGTAGTAGTATATAAATATATAGTATAAACTATATAATAGTTAGGGAGAGAAGATAGGCAGAAGAGATTGATATATATATATAGATATATGTGTATAACAGTAAGAGAGAAGAAGATTGAGAGAGTAGAGATCCGAGAGAGAGAGAATGAGAGAGTGAGAGATTGTGCTGATATCCCAAAAACCATACCAATTTATAACATACACATGCCTTATATATAGGCAAAAGTGGGGAGATATTTAGTTTAGATAGATATTTATGTGGGCATGAACCCACTTGTAACAGAATCTTTAATCTCCATCACTCATTGCCTTAGGATGCCATTTCAGTCTCTATGCTCTGCTATTGATTATTTTTATTGCATTTTAGACTATGTACTTTTACATCTATCAGTCTATATACATTCTAATATTATTTATATAAAAAAAAACGTATAAAAACATTTCTGGTCTTATTTGACAATAAGGTGTGCATTTCATGTTTTTGAGATGTAAAGAATTTTATAAGACCTTTCCATTCATATAAATTCTTACCAAATAACAAATAAAAAATATGATCTCATGCCAAAATCTTCATTTCATTTTGAAAAATGATATATAGATAGGTAGAATTGTTAAACCTACACCGACAAAAAATGTAAAATTATCATTATACTATTTACACTTATCTCTCTTTTAGATTGGCTTATTACACTCACTACCCTTGTATTTTGGAATATTACACTTACCTCTTCTAATTTGGACTGTAAACATTAAAAAATTACATGATAGACCCAAAATATAATTTGAGTTTATCTTTAATTTAGTCCACTTTGAAATGTGACCCAATGAGTCAATTAATTTGAAACCCAGATCCACTACAAATAAATGAGTAATGGGCTGGTATAAATTGTCTGAGAAGTCAAAGCCCACTTGAAAATGGGTCTAATGGATAATTATATATATATATATATATATATATATATATTTAGCTATCAACAAAGATAATTATTATGTATATATTGGATATATATAAAAGATAATGGTAATGCTACTCAGGCAGAATTCTTAGGCAGAATTCGTAGGCAGAAACATTTACATCCATTGGATGCATGTGGTGGGGCCTACCACATACATCTAATGGATGTAAATGTTTCTGCCTACAAATTCTGCCTAAGAATTCTGCCTAAGTAGCATTACCCAAAAGATAATTATAGGATAATTATCAAAAGAAAAGAAAGTTACAAATCTACCCATCCGGTGAACCTATAAATAAAGGTCCAGAGGTGGGAGAAAAGGAGGATCAGAAGACTCTGAGAAAAAGCTGAAACTCTGCATAAGTCTTCACTCAAAATTCAAAACTCCAAAGCATCTAAACCCTAAACGAGAAGAACAACAAGCACATCATCCACATGCCGTTCTTCACCAAAGTTTCAATCTAATTCAAGATCAAGCTCTTGCAGCCCTTGAAGCCGGATCACCAAGGAGATCGAATCAGAGAAATTTATCTTTCTTTTGTAAAGATTCACAGAGAATTGTACCCATTTTTTTGAAATTAATAAAATCGTTTATTTATTACCAATTTTCATTCCTAGATTTTCGGACTTGAAATTTGTGTGTACAAATTTCTGGCACGCCCGATGGGACAATCTCTGCCTCTCATCTCTGTCACCTATATCATACATCCAAAACTCTATTTATCATAATTCATGGCTCCTCCCAAGGTTCAGACGACAAAGAAGGAAAACTCAAAAGAAACCGCTGCTGCAATGGCTAACACCAAAGTTGCCACAAGTAGTGACAAGAACACTAGGAACCTGTCCAGTGCCAGCAGCACCTCAGCAAGTCCTATGACGTGTAGCAAGACCAAAGCAATTGCTTCGCTCAAGAATCAGCAAGATTTAGTGAAAACCAATCATGCTAAACCAATGGATGTGAAAATTAAACATGTTAACACCATTGATCCTCAGGGGGCAAAAAATTCTGATGTTGTTTCAGAAAGGTCGGCGCCACCACATTCACCCCACTCCGTCTCTGATGCCAACTCTAGCGTTGGTTCACTCTCGAAGTCGTTAATAGAGATTTCAGAACAATCGATCACTTCAAAAGATGTTGGCCCTCAAGGTTTTTCCTATTCGAATGTTGTTGCGACTATGATGATTGGAACAACCTCGGTGGAAGACCAACTGGCAGTAATGACACGCACAATTGAAAACCTCACAAAGACTGTTGAAGAAAAGAACTTGCAGATCACTGCACTAATGAGTAAGCTTGAAATCCAAAATCCTGACAAGTTAACACATCTGCTTGCGAATATTTCAAATTCATCTCTTCAAGGTGCCCAATCAAAAGACCGTCGTCACACATTGACGTTAGGACACATAGCTGACAAAACTAACCCTACTTCACCAGTCGCTTTGCTGTTTGTCCAACAATTGTAGGATATAATTACGAACACAATCTGAGCATAGTATGACGACGCCCCTCAAAGCACTCTCATGTACTCAAAACCCTACATCGAAAGAATTGACAGCTTAAAAACGTCAGTGGGATATCAACCGCCAAAGTTTCAACAATTTGATGGAAGAGGCAATCCCAAACAACATGTTGCACACTTTGCGGAGACCTGCAATAACGCTGGCACCAAAGGCGACCTCTTAGTCAAGCAATTTGTTCGTTCCCTCAAAGGGAATGCATTTGATTGGTACACAGACCTCAAAGCTGGGAGTATTGATTATTGAGAGCAGATGAAGCGAGAGTTTCTAAACTGCTTCTACAGTACTCACAGAATAGTGAGCATGCTAAAACTCACTAATGCTAAACAAATGAAAGACGAGCTTGTAGTCGACTATATCAACCGCTGGTGAGCTATAAGTCTTGATTACAAATATCACCTTTTTAAAGTCTTAGCAGTCGAAATGTGTATGCAAGGCATGCACTGGGAGTTTCTCTATATTCTACAAGGAATTAGGTCTCGTACATTTGAAGAGCTGGTTACTCATGCCCATGATATGGAGCTCAGCATAACGAGTCATGGTGCAAATGCTCTTGTCTTTTCCAATATGTCTGATAATTGTCTTAAAGACGAGGGAGTTGAGTCCGAAGAAGAAGACGAAATACTTCCTAACTCGGACGATGAAATAGGTACATCTTATGTTACAAGCGTCGTCTCTAAAGATTTATATCAAGAAACACATCATGTTGCTTCAGTAACTTCATCTGAAAGTTCTCAGTTACATAAGACATTGAGTCAAGAAAACATTGGTAGAAGACTGGACAGACATGGGGCAAGCCCTCCATACAAAGCTCTCCTTAAACAACTTCAAATAGAAATGATTGAAAAATTGTATTCACATGGAGGCCAAAAAGAAAGTTCAAGATGAGAATAGTCTTGCAAGGATCTCGCAAGAATCATTGCTTATAAACATACGAGTGATGTCTCAAGAGTCACTTTCTCGATCTGTCTCTGACAATCACTGAAATAAAGGTCTCAAAGAAAAAAATGAGGAATAAGAACAAAATTGTCTACAATCCCAGATGGAACGAGAGGCTCAAAAAATCAAAAGGCTAGAGGAAGAAAAAGTGTGGGGACCAAAGCCCGAACATGCTGTCTGGATCGAATCTCGCAGCAGAATCAAAACATATTGGGTGAGGTTCAATCCTCCTATATGGACCACGGCGAATGAAATATCTCTTCCTTCTGGGTGGGGAGACGAGTTCAAAGAAGATGTTTCTTCTCAAGTATGAGAAGAGTATACTGAAAAAACAAAGTAAGAAGAAAATCTCCAAATTGACGCTGAGCTGATTCACAGCTTTCAACACAAGCTTGGACTGTCTCCTGAGTCTTGCAAAGCTGAAGACTAATTAAAGCTAAAAGTGCTCCTCGATACGAGCCTAAACTGTCGATAATATTCTATGACACGAGTATAAACTGTCCACAAAAAAAATAATGACATTACTTGACACGAGTATAAACTGTCTACCAAAAAAAATTTGACACTCCTTGACACGAGTATAAACTGTCTAACAAAAAAAAAATGACACTCATTGATACGAGCATAAACTGTCAACAAAAAAAAAGAAAAGATGACACTCCTTGACACGAGTAGAAATTGTTTACAAAAAAAAAAATGACACTTCTTGACATGAGTATAAATTGTTTACCAAAAAAAAAAGCAAACATTCATTGATACGAGTATAAACTATTTATATGAAAAAAAAATAGCTCATTGATATGAGTATAAACTATCTTTACCAAAAAAAATTGAAACTTGCAATAGAAGAGTTGGGTGACCTGGCCTACCGCCGAGATATTGACGATGTCTACTTCACCGTGGTGACTTGGTCTACCGCCAAGATATTGACGATGTGTGCTGCATTGCGGTGACTTGGCATGCCGCCGAAGGGACGATAAAGTAACCCCGATGGGCACTAAGGGATCCCGAAGGGATGATAAAGTGACACCGAAGTGCACTAAGGACCCCAAAGGGACGATAAAGTAACACCGAAGTGCACTAAGGGACTTTGAAGGGACGATAAAATGACCCCAAAGGACACTAAGAGACCCCAAAGGGATGATAAAAAGACACCGAAGTGCACTAAGGGACCCCAAAGGGACGATAAAGTGACCCCGAAAGGCACTAAGGGACCCTGAAATGACAATAAATTAAATGACACCGAAGTGCACTAAGGGACCCCGAAGGGACAATAAAGTGACACCGAAGTGCACTAAAGGACCCCGAAGGGACAATAAAGTGACCCTGAAGGGACAATAAAGTGACCTTAAAGGGCACTAATGAATGGCGTTTGAAACTCCATATTCTGAGAGAAGTAATCTGACCTACAAGAATTAACCCAAAAAAAAAAATTAAAGCTTTCAAGAGAAGAGTTGAGTGACTCACGTAAAGTTATCTTCCTCGATGAGTTCAATGGATCTGTATATTTCCAAAGGTAACACAAGGCTCGAGCAGAGCCTACAAGTAAAAACCGATCTGAAAAAAAATAAAATAATTCTTTTTGAAGTTCAGCCGCATGTATACTTGGTGGAGAAGATTTACAATACATAGGGTAGCCTAGGAGAGATGGCTTGGTCTTGGAATAAGTCATCACTAGGTGTCGGGTTCAAAACTAGAAAGCAGCATGAAAATTCTTATATTTTTTTTTATATATCCAGTCACCTGTTATGTCATTGTCCAATCAGCATTCGGTGCCTAGTCATCCGCCATGTCACTTCTTGCCACATCAGCAAAAAAAAAAAAAAGGAAAGAGAGAGAGAAAGTAGCGGCTACGAGAGGAAGAGAGAAGAAGAGAAAGAAAAAGAAAAAAAAATAGAAAAGAAAAAAAAAGTGGCGTGAAGGTAGGTGAAGAAGGAAGAAAGAGAGAGAGAAGAAGAGAAAGAAAAAGAAAAAAAAAGTGGCATGAAGGTAGATGAAGAAGGAAGAAAGAGAGAGAGAAGAGATGGAAAAAAGAAGGTAGGTGAAGAAAGAGAGAGAGAGAAAAGATGGAAGAAAGAGAGAAAAAAAAGAGAAAAGAAAAAAAAAGTGGCGTGAAGGAAGAAAGAGAGAAAGAGAAAAGAAAAGAAAAGAAGGAAGAAAGAGAGAAAAAAAAAAGTGGCGGATCTAATGGCGTGAAGAAGAAGAAAAAAAGGAAAAAAAAAAGAAAGAAAAAAGGAAGAGAGCTTACAGTTGCTATTCGTGGAATTACTCTCAATTGTTTTTTCATGTGAAAAGTCTGAAGCATATGTTACATATATAAAGCTGTGGATTAATCCCCTATTTGCCATTGGATTTTCAAGACTTCAATTCAATTTGAACATGGAAAACAAAATCCTATTTCAGATTGGACAAGAAAAAAAAATTCCTATTTGCAATAGGATACTTAAGTCTTCAATTCCACTTGGATAAGGAAAAAAAAATCATATTTGCAATAGGATCCTCAAGTCTTCAATTCCACTTGGATAAGGAAAAAAAATCATATTTGCAATAGGATCCTCAAGTCTTCAATTCCACTTGCACAAGGAAAAAAAATCCTATTTGCGACAGAATCCTCAAGTCTTCAAGTCAGTTTGAATAAGGAAAAAAAATTATATTTGCAATATGATCCTCAAGTCTTCAATTCCGATTGGACAAGAAAAAAAATCATATTTGCAATAGGATCCTCAAGTTTTCAATTTCACTTGGACAAAGAAAAAAAAAATTCTATTTGCAATAAGATTTTCAAGACTCCAAGTTAGTTTGAACAAGAAAAAAAATCTTATTTGCAATGGGATCCTCAAGTCTTCAATTCCACTTGGACAAGGAAAAAGTCCTATTTGCAATAACGTTTTCAAGACTTCAATTCAACTTGACAAAGAAGACATCCTCTTTGAAATTGAATTTTCTCAAGAAAAAAAAACTTTGCAAAAATTAAATACTTTAAGTCCCGCTTTATATACGTGACAAGTTCAATATAGCGCGAGACTTGAAGTGGGGGCAATTTGTAGACATTAAAAATTACATGATGGACCCAAAATATAATTTGAGTTTATCTTCAATTTAGTCTACTTTGGAATGTGGCCCAATGAGTCAGATAATTTGAAGCCCAGACCCACTGCAAATAAATGAGTTATAGGCTAGTCTAAATTGTCTGAGAAGTTAAAGCCCACTTGAAAATGGATCTAATGGATAATTACACACACACACACACACACACACACAAACAAAGATAATTATTATGTATATATTGGATAATTATCAAAATTATCATAAAATATAATTATAGGATAATTATCAAAAGTAAAAAAAGTTACAAATCTACCCCTCCAGTGAGCTTGGAAATAAAGGTCCAGAGGTGGGAGAAAAGGAGGACCAGAAGATTCTGAGAAAAAGCTGACACTCTACAGAAGTCTTCACTCAAAATTCAAAGCTCCAAAGCATCTAAACCCTGAAGGAGAAGAACAATGAGCACATCATTCACGTGCCGTTCTTCACCAAAGTTTCAATCCAATTCAAGATCAAGCTTTTGCAGTCCTTGAAACTGGATCACCAAGGAGATCGAATTAGAGGAATTTATCTTTCTTTTATAAAGATTCACAAAGAATTGTACCTATTTTTTTGAAATTAATAAAATCGTTTATTTGTTACCAATTTTCGTCTTTATTGTCAACAACATTATATGTCAGAGATGATTAATGCTGGTGTGACCAAATATGAAGATTTATATGATGAAAATGTGAAATTATAATTGTGCCCTTATTGTTATATAAATAATCTTAACTAAAAATATTTTGCCACAATTACATTATCCATACCCTAGCACATATTTTCATAAATCTTAAAGGTGCATTGACACGTTTCAAAAGACCAAAACTCATTCCATTTTGTTTGAAGTGTTTGTCAAACATTTAGAACAAAGATACACTCCAAAATCTATTAGTTTTCATCATTCATCATTATGATATCATTATCTGAATCGATAATCGATATAATTGAAAGCAAACAAGGACTAAAACTAAAGGATATATAGATATAAAATTGGCAATAGATTTAAAGAGAGAAAGAGAAGATGAAAGGCGAATATGTAGAAGAAAATGATCTATATATGTATTTTCTTTAGTTGGGGTTAGATTTGTTTTTTTGCACAAGCAACATAGGACAAAAGATTTCCTACAAATATTTGAAGAGTATTTTTGTCATATAAATCTTCAAATTTGTTCATGCCAACATTAACCATCGTTGATCGTTAGTGTTGCTGACGATAAGGGTATTTGTTACAAACATCCAAACTAGAGGAACGTAAGTGTAATATTCCAAAATACAAGGGTAGTGAGTGTAATAAGATAATTTAGAGGGGAGGTAAGTATAAATGGCATAAAGGTAATTTTATATTTTTCGTTAACAACTATTAATATCTGTTACTAAGTGGGGGTAAGTGTAATATGCCAAACTAGAGGGGAGATAACTGTAATAAAGCTAATCTAGAAGGGAGGTAAGTGTAATTTGCCCTTAAAAGAAAAGAAATGATAATGAGGGATAGGAAGGGATAGTTATTCCTCCTTATCCCTCATATCTCATCCTCCCAAAAATGGAAGGATTAGGAGGAAAATGATAGTGTTTAAGTAGTACTTTTATAATTTCGAAACAGTTCTCAATAATTAGAAAGAGAAAATTGTTATTCCACCTATGTCTCATAAATATAAAAGGATATGATAGTAATTTGGTCATTATCCTTTCTCTCCCCTATCTTATCCAAACAAGAATACTATCATCTCATTTCTTTTCTCTCATATTTATCCAAATATAAATAGAGCTTATTGCTATCATCTCATCTACTTTCTTTTCTTTTATAACTAATTCCATTATTTCATTTCTTTTATAACTAATGCTATTATTTCTTTTCTTTTCTCTCGTGTCTATTCAAACGAAGCCTAACTTGTTATATATGCTCTTCTATTGATTATTTTTATTGCGTATGCCACAACGATATCTGAGGCATTGTTTTAGACATGTACTTTTACATCTAATAGTTGATATATATTCTAATATTATTATAAACAAAAAAAAATGTATAAAAACATTTGTGATCTTAATTGACAATAAGGTGTGCATTTCTTGTTTTTGAGATGTAAAGAATTTTATAAGACCTTCCCATTCATATAAATTCTTACTTGCCAAATAACTAATAAAAAATTTGATCCTATGCCAAAATCTTCATTTCATTTAAGAAAATAATAGACACGCCGAATTGCTACACCTACATCATAAACTATAAGTTTTGGCTTTATTAAAAAGTTTCATTTTGTTGTTGTCTATCTCCTCCAACAATTTAAGTACGATATGTTTCCAACAAGTCTAAACCATGGTGGCCTAGTTAGGGCTTTTCGTCATCCATGCTTTTCCATATTCGTGAATCAATCGAAATAATTGGAGAAAAATATTATTAACTCTTACACGTTTTAATCACCCAAAGTCCGAAAGATAGACATACTTGTCACATGATATAGAGTAATTTTATCTCTTGTCAAGTATATGTATTTATATACTTTAATATTTTATTTTTTGTAATATATATTTATTAATAATTTATTACAATTTTACACGCTTGAGAAACCCAAAAAACACCCATGCGATATGGCGTGAGTTTTAATGCGATGAATTTTTCAGGATTTGTGCTTAGTGCAAGCTAAAGTGTTGAAACATTAAATTTGGCGTAAGATAACCCTTGGCCCACCTAACCTGCGAAAGTCCCACCCATACATATATATATATATATATATATATAGCCTATCCAAAGCACTAAAATTGTTTATAACCAAATAATTAGATAAGCTGAGCTTTATCTAGGATCTCCTTTTGTTCTTGCCAAACATACAACATGGGAGCTCAGCTTTATTGAGGAGCAAAAATGGATACAAGAGAGAAGTGGATTCTTGCTGTAAATGACTTTTTCTCTTCATCTTAAACTCAAGTATTGTGATGGGAACTTAAAAAAAAAGTACTTAAATACTTTCAAGTGTCGTTGGAGAGCACCGAATCGAAGCTTTAAATTAGAATTGATTCCAACATTCCTTTTAGAATTTTATTTTGGAGCCCAGGTTGGATTCTCTTGACTGCTCTCCTTTGACAATTTTCAACGTGTGAAGTCATCAAAACTAATAATATAACTAAACGTTACAAGAAGAAGAAGAAGCAAATCTCCTCAAGTCGAAACTAATGTTAAATCTCTCATTAATATACGTTAGGACAACGGAAGCGCTCCAACATCAAAATTCAATAAAATTCAACAAAGCAATCCCCACAGCCTCCATGAATCGTTTGTGAAACCAATTAATTAGCAAAGAACAAAGGAAGAAATTAAAGAGATGGGTAAGTTTGTGAAAGATAGCAATGCAATATGATGATGAAAATGGGTTTTAATTGCACCTAATCAAAGTTCAAAAGTCTTAAAGTAGGAGAGAATGTAATTCATAGCAAATGGAAAAAGTAGTTATGGAAATCATTCATCAGACAACCAATGTGGAATCTTTCGTCTCCATCACTCATTTCTTAGGATGCCGTTTCAGTCTCTATCATATCTTGGATATATGCCATGCTAACTTACTATATATATATGCTCTGCTATGATGATTTTTATTGCATGCGCCACAGCAATATATCTAAGGCATTATTTTAGACTTTTTTTTTTTTTTTTACATCTAACATTCAGTATGTATTCTAATACTATTATAAACAAGCAAAAAAAAAACTTATAAAAGCATTTAACAAAAACCTGAGATGTAAAGGATTTGTGATCTTATTTGACAATAACATGTGCATTTGTTGTTTATGCATGACATGTCATGCAAAGAATTGTCTAATAAGACCTTCCATTCATATAAAATTTTGCTTACCAAATAACTAACTTAAAACCTCATTTCATGCCAAAATCCTCCTTTCAATTTTAAAAATATAAAATTTGAATTTTAGTTAGCAGTAGTGTGCTATGTGTTGCCTCCTCTGTTGGGTGGGACTTCCTTACTTTGCTCATGCTTTGTTGGGCTTCCCAATTGGGTTTCTCTTGTTTGTACAGTTCAAATCTTATATATATATATATATTATCTACAGGAGGTATTCACATCCTTCGGGTGAGACTATTTCTCCTAATATAAAATTTGAATTTTAGTTAGCAGTAGTGTGCTATGTATTGCCTCCTCTGTTGGGTGGGACTTCCTTACTTTGCTCATGCTTTGTTGGGCTTCCCAATTGGGTTTCTCTTGTTTGTCCAGTTCAAATCTTATATATTTATATATATTATCTATAGGAGGTATTCACATCTTTCGGGTGAGACTATTTCTCCTAATATATATAACACCTCACAAGTCACGTGCGTCGGACAAGTCTGAATATAATACTCACGTGAATTTCTTCTATATAAGGAGACTCGAACCCTCTCCCTTTCAATTTAAAAGAAGAGGACATACTGCTAGGCCACTAGACTTTTGGTAATCTTATACTAACATACAATATACCCTTTTCTGGAGGGGATTTTTTTTTTAGAATTTTAGACTGTTAACTAAGATTATGCGACCAAACTTGTTATTAGTCATAAACCATCAATTTTGACTTCAAATGTTATCTCCACCGTCCAACAATTTGAGTAAGATATATATGTTTCCATTAAGTCTAAACCAATGGCCTGATGACGCTTTCTGACATCCATGCTTTTCATATTCGTTAATCAATCAACAAGTGTACATACCCAGTTGTTTTATTGTTGGATTGAAATAATTGGTGAGGAATATTATTAAGTCCCATAAGTTTTAATAACCTAAAAATAAACTTTTATGTCGCATGACATGAGTAGTTTTATTTCATATAAGTGTACGTAGTTATATATTTTAACAATTTATTTTTTGTAATGTTTATTTATTAGTAGATTATTAAAATATTAGAAGAAAATAAAAAATCCCATGTAATATATATGGCGTGGTTGAAATGCAATGGTTTTTCGAAACTTGGACTTGACGTAAACTGGAGTGATAGAATCTTAATTTGGTGTGAGCTAACTTTTTGGCCCGCCCAACGCACCCAAGTCACACCCATGCTTTTAGCCCATCCAAAGCCCCCTTTAACGACACTAAATTGGTTTATAACAAAAAAAAAATGATATGTCGAACTAATTTTTCTATTTATGTGAGTGAATGATGATGTTATCATGATAGACGGAGGTAATGATAAAATCATTTTCACTCGCATATATGCATGTCTCCGACTTTTGAACGTTGTATCATACTCATAACCAAATCATTAGATAAAGCTCACACTCATTTTTTGCCTTAGAGTTGTTGAAAATTGCTTTTAGCGAGGTAAAACAAACCAGGAGCTAATATTCCAATAATTACCCAATTATTATTATTTTCATTTAAAGAAGTATAATAAAATATTTATTTCAAGTTAGAAAATTGTGTTGTAATAAAACATGTGCAACAAACTTTCTTTTTTTCCCTTTCATTCACTTCAAATTACTAATTTTTTCACTTTCCAATATCTTTTTCTTTCTAAACAAACGGTGGCTTAAAGAAAAAACCTATCATAGAATATATATATATATATATACACACACACACACTGCTAGTTCCATAACTATATTGTAAGCGAACAATTTCTCCGGAAAACAGCACAAGACAAGATACACAACCACCACTCAAATGCAAATAGTACAAAGGATGTGCTTTTGTTCTTGCCAAACATGCAACATCGGAGCTTAGCTTTATCGAAGAGCAAAAATGGATACAAGACACAAGTGGATTCCCGCTGGAAATTATTTTTTTTCTTCGTATTAAATTGAAGAATTGTAATGACAACTTGAAAAAAGTATTTAAATATATTCAAGTTGAGTTTGAGAGCATCGAATTGACACTTTGAAACTAGAATTGATTCCGATGTTACTTTTGAATTTTAATTTGAAGCCCAGATTGGGTTCTCTTGACTACTCTACTTTGACAAATTTCAATGCGTGAAAGTCATCCTACAAAAGGGCAGAGCCAGAAATAATTATTTGAGGGCCAAAATAATAATATAAAATTTAAATTTAAAAATAAAATAATGTGAGAAGAAAAATAGAGAAAAAAATATTTGACAACTCATAAACTAGAAAGCACGGACACTTCACCGAGCGTGCTGTACTTGTGTCGGACACTCAGACACTCCTCGAATACGTGGCGGACACTTTGTAGAAGTGTTTTAACATTTTTCTTTTTAGAACACTTCTCGGACACTCCTTGAACACGGACACTTCGTAGTAGTGATGTATATTCAAGTATTTCAAAAAAAATTATATGCGACTAAGTTATGATTAAAAATCTAAACTAAATATATGTAAATGATTAAAAAGTTTGTTTCTTTAATCTATTTTAATCAATTTTCTATTTTTGTTTGATTTTTAATTTCTTGATGATAAATTGAAATATTTCTGTAATGTAGTTTTTTTTTTAATAATTAATATATTATAATTTTATAGTTGTATTATTGCTGTGTCCGTGTGTATTTTTTTTAGAACTTTTCGTATCGCCGTATTCGTATCATGTTGTACTTGTGTCCCGTGTCCATGCATCCTTGTGATGTTTCAAAAAATTGGGATCCAACTTTAATTTTTCTATACAAAAGTACCATTAATAATCATAATTAACAACCATAAAGAGAGTTTTGAGATTTTTTTTTTAAAATTATCATTAATAACATAATTAACTACCATAAAGAGAGTTTGGAGAAATTTTTTTTTAAATTATCATTAATAACATAATTAACTACCATAAAGAGAGTTTGGAGATTTTTTTTTTGGTTAAAGTCGGTAATAAAAAACAACCCTTGTGTTATGCAGAATTACAAAAATAACCTTGCGATGCGAATGAAATCACCGTCATAGAAGTGGCTCTCTCTCTCTCTTAAAAACTGAGTTTAGTCTCTCTCTAACCAAATGCACAAAATCTTCTCTCCCCTAAGTATCTCTCTCCACTATACCAAAATTGATCTCACAGAAAACCAATCCAACCTCACTAATTTAGCTCTCAAAATCAACTCAATCTACCCAGTTTTAGTTCCCAAGTTTTATTAAATGTCACAAATCCTAACTTCCACCTATGAATGAGGCCAATAAGGTTGGCAATCCATAAAAGTGTCACAAACCAGTTTTAGGACTTCAGGCAATGAATGACACTCTCTTTTCAGAAGTCAGAACTTACATCCCATGCAATATTTCCAAAAACTGAACAACATGAAGCAAGAACATGAAAAGCGAATTCAAAGAGGTTCAAAATACAAATTAAAGGACTAAACTTATATCATTAGCAGGCCAATAAAACCACATATTACTACAGAGCAGAAATTTTTTTTTTTTCCAGTAAGTGATTGGTCCAGAGTTTTGGTGAAGATTTGTAAAGGTTTTTGTGGGTTTGGATCAAATTTTGAAGAGATTGGGAAGATAAGTAGACTATGGGTTTGGATGGTTTGTCTCTAACGGTTGGAATCTAGCTTTCCATCAAGCCATTTTGGAGGAAAAATTCAAGTGGAATCTACTGGGATTTTGGAGTAGGTCGGGGTTGAAATTGTAGGAATTTTTAATTAAATAAAAAATATTTTTTGAGATCCTATGCACTATTTTTTAAAATTGGATTGCAATGTAATTATCGATAATTGATGGGTTTGGGTTATACTTGTCAATTGTAATTTAATTGGTCTTGTAATATTTATAACATTGGATTGTGGTTTTCCAATTTTATTTGGTTTTTCAAGTCTGAGTTGTTCCGCATCAAATTTTTGTTAGAGTGGAGTGGGTGTGAGTTTGAGACAAAATCAGTTATATTTTCTTTCGACAATAGTAAATTTGGTTTTAAACTTATTCATCTCTTCTAAATTTTAAATTTAATTTTTGCAGCTGATTCCACACCGCACAACTCACAAAAACTTGATCTCATGCCAAAATCCTCAGTTCATTTAAAAGAAAAGTTTGAATTTTAGTTAGCAGTTGTGTGCTATGTATTGCCTCCTCTGTTGAGTGGCTTGCTTACTCTGTCTTGCTTTGTTGGACTCCTAATTGGGTTGCTCTTGTTTGTACATTTCAAATCTTAAACTAATCTACAGCTTACCCTTTTCTACCGGGAAAAAAAAAGTTTGAATTTTAGACTATTAATTAAGATCATTTGACCAAACTTGTTATCGGTCATAAACCATAAATTTTAGCTTCATTAGAAAGTTCCATTTTTACTGTTATCTCCTCCAACAATTCAAGTAAAATATGATTCCATTAATTCTATATCTTGGTGGCCTAATGAGAGCCTTCTGGCATCTATGCTTTTTCATATTAGTGAATCAATCAATCAATCAATATGTGTACATAGCCGGCCATGAGCCTTATTAGCCTTCGACGGGAATAAGGTTTAAAAATTTTCTCTGGTTCGGGTGCAATTGTAATTGATCAGAAATAGTGCTGAACATGGAAGTCTCAACCAGGACCAAAAAAGCATACTTTTTTTTCTTTTCCAGGAGGAAAGTAATAATCTAATGACTAAACTTTAAAGTAATTGATGAGCAATAAAAGTGATCTATCATTGCAGTAAAGTAACCATGATCGTATAATTTGAAAACACTAAATTACAAATTTCCTTTTTATTTGTTTCCTCCATATCTATTCTCTCATTTTTCTCAACTTGGCTAGCAAGAAAATCCTTACCAACTATCTTCATGGGCTCTATACACCACACATTTCAACAAAAAATACCATCTAGTAGTTTTGGTCATGGAGATCATTGATCACACTATGACTTGATATTTGTGACATGCAATGAGTGTTTAGATAGGTTTGCTACCACTCAAAACACGGCATAGCAACAAATCTGAAGAAATAAATTATAAAACCAGACATAATGGAAGTCACTCTGGAGTAAAATGGACATGTTTTTAAGACACCCTATTGATAACTCTGGTGGATCAGACAGATGGACCAGGCCAATGATTGATTTTTTAACTATTGCCTTCAATCAGCTAAGCTTGATGATTTGAGATACAGTGGTGTTTTCCATACAAGCATTGGTTAGCATGACAGAGTCTTATCTAATGGAGATTGTCAGAGGATTGATTTTTCCTATTCTGACTGAACTTTTTTGTCTCAAGGTCTGTCAGATCACTCTTCTATGGTGGTCAGGATTTATACCAACTGCACTACGAAAATGATCCCTTTCAAGTTTTACAATTTTTGGACTATTTTGAAGGATTTGAACTGAGTAAAAATTGTGTCTCAAATTTATATTGTAATTAGGTTTTTATTTTAGAGTTGTAATTTATTTAGTAATTTTTTGTTAGACTTGGTCTTGGAGTAATTGTAATTCTTATCGAATAAGGAATTGGATTTGAAGACTGTATAAATAGAGGTGAGATTGAGAAGAGAGAGATAATTGTAGAGAGAGAAAGGTTAGTAAAGAAACTTGGGGATAAGGTACTAGAAAAGAAAATTGATCATGGATATATAACATTTCAGATTTTAGTGATAGGGTTAGACTGCAGCCGACACATCTATAGAGAAGAAAATTGTTATTACATTGCTCCAATCATTTGATCTTGTGTCATGAGTTAATATATCTTTTACTTTGGAAAGAAATCATATACCGCTTTGATTTCATTAATTGCCGTTCAATTAGTAAATTTTTCCTTTTGTCATATATTTTGGTAATTAGAGTAAGACTCAAATGTAATCATATAACTAAATGCTTGAATTATGGTGTATTTGCTTTGGAAAAGTTGTATGAACTTTGAGGTGGCTGTTTGTGTTGTGTGTAATTTTTGCTTAATATTTCCTTTTTATGTTTGTGTTGTGTGGAACCCCTCCCTCCCGCTGCATCAATTCTGTATTCTTCATATTAACCTCATCATCAGGAACTTTCTTCTTGTCTGTATCAAGATCACTCGCCAGCACACTATAATCTTTTAAAGTATTAGCGTTTGTATCATATGAATCATAGACATTTTTTTTTTTGTTAAGGATGAATCATAGACATTTGATTAACCTGTTGTACTTGATCTCCGCTATCAGGTTCTTCATTAATTGATGAGTCAAGTGATTTACTTCCAGAGCTCTCCCCATGTATGGTACGTTCACTCCCCATGTTCAGTGACTAGAACAGATTTTTTGCATCTGTGGTTCACTGTTTTCCATTGCTGTGATCGACATGTGCCCGTCGTCTTCCAAGTTATTTATTTATTTTATCTCGAGTACCCCTGTCATCTATAGAGTTCTTTAAATGCCATTCCATAACCGGAGCTCTTGGGTGTTTTGAAGAGTGCCCAAATTTACAACAATGACCGCATAGTTTTGGGGTCCAATGATATTCAAATTTGACTTAAATAGATTCAGACTTCCCTACCATGAGATTCACAGATTCAGGGCATTCGCTCTATTTATACACGTTGTTAGAACATATTAGTATATATTTTATATTGTATATTTTTCCATTTATATTAGAATTTCTATGATTGGGAGCTTACCTACTATGTATAGGATAACTTGCTCCTACTCATCTACCCCTTTCGTTCCCCTATATATATATATATATATATATATATGATTTCACTATATACTTAACAAATCATTCATTAATATAATTCAGAGATAATTTTCTCTCTCTCTCTCTCTTATTCTAACATGGAATAGAAGCAAAGGTTTTAAAAAACATTTATTTTCTTCTTCTGCTTAATTGTTCTCTTCCTAATGTTCCAAAACAATCATCCAAAAGAACTATTTTTTGTTTGGTGCAGAAAATTAATCTTCTGGAACTCCGTTTGATGTTATGAATATATCATAATAAAGCCCTTGACCAGACGATCAAGTTGCCGCTAAAATCAACTGAAACAAAGCTTCCACGGTCTACCAGATCTTTCTGGCCATTTTTTTGCCAGGTCAATGCTGACTAAGCTGTAAGTGCCACGTCATCTGTCACATCAGCATCAAACATCCACATTATCTGCCATGTCATCATCCACGTCAATTGTCATGTCACCTTTTCTGCCACATCAGCATCCACCTCGACTGCCACATTAGCACTATTTATGCCAAGTCAACAATACTGCCACCCACTTGAAAAAAAATTTCTGGGCCTATCCCTCCTGAAATTATTTCACATTGATTTTCCAATTTTCTCAAATACTTCAAAACATATTTTTAACAAGTTTTAAACACGAAAATATAGTTTTCTAACGATAATATCATATTATAATTGTTAAGAAACGTTTAAAATTCATTTAAACAGAAGTGTTGAGATACATATAATGATTTAATACAAAATTTATCCATGCTAATTATACAATGACTCTTAACTCTTATTTTATTTGGTAATGAAAATACTTTATAAAGAAATACTAATAACTCATTTTTTGCATACATAAAAATATAATTTATTATCTTTATATTGTCATATCCTTTCCGTACTCGTATCCTTTTTTTTGAGATTTGTCATCGTACCCGTATCGTGTCGTACTCGTGTCACGTATCTGTATCCATGCTTCCCATGGTAATAACTTTTAACTAAGAGAAACTTGTGTAAAACTTCTTTTTGTTGAAAGAGATCGATTTAACATATACGGAATGATGGCTACATAGTAAACCTTTGAGGAAAAAGTTATGAAGCCTATAAGTGAAGCACTACATGACATTAGAACATACATTTTGTTGATATTTTACACCTGTTCCAGTTTTTGATGTCTCATGCACTGCTGATTTTACCTAAAAATCTTATTATTTGATACATGAATTAAAATAAGTCGAGAGAAGAGAGGTAAGCTTCCTCAATGTTGTGAACACATGCATTTCCTAGTGAATTTATTTATAACATGATTATCACATATAAGAATTTGCCTGAACAGCGTTAGGTAATCCTTCGTGTTAATAGTTTCTCGTAAACTTGCTTGTTGTATAATGCCCGTTTAGGTATCACAAAGATATTTCTACACCTTAACGGCCGGCATAATAGTCATCATATTTTTTGCCTTTCCTTCTTGTTGTTAATCTTATGGTGGATTATTCTATCTACCTTTATTTATGTTGGTAAGGGCCATTGTTTGGTGCAATGGTAAAAAGTCAGATTAACAAGTGTAATACTGTAATATCAAAGACTTCCTGTTATCCCTTCCCAGCACTTGTGTAGGCAGGACCAGGTAATGGCTTCTTCTTACCTTTTTCGAGTTGAACCCTAGAATGAATTCAAGACATTTCTAGTGACCGTATTTAAGGATAATATGTAGAAAGAATACATGATGTGGCATGAACTGACACACCCAATTTGGTTGCAAGAACTCAGTATTAGGTGATGCTGCAGCCCTTTATGCAATTTCACTGTTCTTACATTGAAGCTTCTGAAGTTGTTCTCGATGATGCAGTTGATCTATATGACTAAATTTGAGACCTCAACAAACATGATTTTTTTCATATGGAATCAATTGCAATAACAAAAGTAGGTACGGAAATTCTTAATAGCATGAATATTGAAGGTACCAAGAGAAAGGATAACAAATTTCTTTTTTGGTTAAATTTTCGATCATTCATGTCTTCAGATATTTGGTCAAATTTTCAAGCATGAATTTGACCAAATCTCTGCTTTTCTTCCATTTGCCTACAAGGCATCAGATCATATATTTAAAGCTTGCTGCAGAATCATGAGGGACTGTACATCAGCAATCTCACATTCACTCAAGATTGTGAATTTACTTCAATATATACTACATTTTTTTCCTGGCAAATATATCACTCCCACAACTTGATCATCAAAGGGGTAGCCAAGGGGTTGGCTTATCTTTATAATGAGCTTCCAAGCCTAACTCTGTCTCATGGTCATCTCAAATGTGCTTTTAGATGGTACCTTTGATCCCCTCTTGGTGGATTACGCGCTCGCACCTGTGGTCAACAGTTCATGCTGGCCTACAAATAACCCGAGTTCACCCAACATGATCGCACAACAAAGAAGACGGACGTGTGGAGCCTTGGCATTCTAATACTCAAGCTGTTAACGGGTAAGTTCCTGGCTAATTATCTGAAACAAGGTAAGGGGGCTAATGCAGATTTGGCTACTTGGGTGAACTCAGTTGTGAGAGAAGAGTGGAGTGGTGAGGTGTAAAGGACATGAAGGCAACAAGGAATGGAGAAGGTGAGATAAGCTCTTAAATATAGGAATTTGCTGCTGTGAATGGAATGTGGAGAGGTGGGATTGGAAGGAGGCTGTTGATAAGATCGATTGAAGAGTTGAAAGAGAGGGACAGTGATGAAGATAATTCTTCCTATATATGCAAGTGCAGGTGACATGTACTTTTCTAGAGCAATGACTGAGGATGATGACTTCTCTTTCCCTGTGGCTGGTTGAGTTGGGTTCAGTTCGGAAACAGCATGGTGCTGAAACTTTTTTGAGTTCATGAAAGTTTAAATGATTTGAAACACAAGATATACATAAGAATTCTGGAGGCATAAGTTGACAGTTTGAAGTAGGCCTTTTATTTGTTTATCAGACAGAAACAGCATGGTGCTGAAACTTTTTGAGGTCATGCAGTTTTAAGGATTTGAAACACAAGATATACATGGGAGGCATAAGCTGACAATTTGAAGTAGACCTTTCTTTGTTTATCAGTGAATTGAGATATATATATATATATATATATATGGCTTTATGTGGATAAAAAGAAAATAATTATAAATAACCTTTATGTGATTCCATTTTCAAATTAAATTTACCTTCTTCTAGTTTATGAGTATGTTTGATCATGAAATTATTTTAACGTGATAAAACCCCAATATGGAAAACACTGACCGATCTAATCCATTAATTTGAAGTCAATTACAAATTTCAAATGCTCACAAACATCTTCACGCACAGTGACTAATAATAGAGTTCACACGGAATTTTCTCAATGTCCACAAAATGACTAACTCTCACTTACACATCAATGCAAGCTAGTCGTTGAAGATCGAGATGTGGGAAATGTTTCGCCGGAAGTCACCTCTTTCCTCCATGAACCGTTGTTTAAGAAGTGGACATTTGAAGATCATAAGACGTTGAAGCGTGGAAGGCAGCACTTCCTTAGGCAAGGATCGAAGCTTAGGGCACTCCCGTATGATTAGATGTTGAAGAGAGGTGAGATTTTGGAGGCCCTTGGATGATATGGATTCCAGGTTCGGCAGACTCCTGATTACTAATTTAGTTAGAGTTGCAGGAAGTAGACAGTAGTACTTGTCATCTTCTTCTTCTTCAGGAAAAGGAAAGGAGACCAGCTCTGGATATCCACCTGATATTTTGAATTCTCGAAGAGTGGTGAGTTTGTGCAGACCCCACTCAGACAAGGGCTTCAGTATTTCTCCGTAAGAGCCAATAGAAATATAAATAAGGTTGGGGGGCAAATTCCCATTCCAATTCCCTTGAGGAAAGGACTCAAGACATGGACAATCTACTATTTCTATGGTTTCAAGGCTTTGAAGAATCTGATCAGAAATTAGCAACGACCTCAGCTTTGAGCAACTGAAGATTGTAAGCAATCTGAGGTTGGGGGTGGACAAGAAGCCTCTTTCGAGGCTTGGACATCTATATATGTCTATGGATTGAAGGCTCTGAAGAATCTGGTTGGTCGGCAGGGATTTCATATTCACGCAATCAGAGACAGTAAGTGATCTGAGGTTGGGGGAGGACAAGCAGCCTCTTTCCGGAAAGGACTCCAGACTTTGACAATAACTTATATTAAGGGATTCGAGGCTTTGAAGAATTGTAGGCAAGGATCGGAGATTCACACAGTTACTGGCATAAAGTATTCTGAGGTTGGGTAAGCCTCCTTCTGGGAATGACAATGACTCCACACCATCGCAATTATATATTCTCAGTTGACGGAGACTAGCGAAATTATCATTATTTAAGCATCCAACCCCAAGTAGTAACATTCCAACCGTTGGCCAATTACTGATGCATAACTCTTCAAGTGATGACAAATTAATAATATTAATGTTGTTAAACTCCTCCTCCTGCTGCCGCTGCTGTAGCATCATTGTCGTCTCCGAAACCCCCTTCCACAAGTACTCCAAATTCATACAACCAGAAATATCAAGATTCTTAAGGGCGGTGGGTAACGTCTTTGTAGGCCAAGACCTCAACGATGAACAACTTCTAATTACCAAGTCTTCAACACCACAGATGCCTTCAGGCAGGGACTCCAATGCCGCGCACCCCTCTATATGAAGATTTTTGAGCATACGCGGGACACCTGTCTTTGGAAAGTGCACAAGTTTTGGACAACTCATAATCTTCAAAAATGTGAGAGACGTGAGGTTATTCAGATCATTTGGCAACTTCTCAAGATTCTCACAATTAGATATATCCAATTCCTTAATGCAAGGCAGTCTCTCAAACCCCCCACCATTTTGCCACAAAGCCACCATTTGGTCGCATGCTCTGAACTCAAGTCTTTTAAGTGCTACCAACGACTCCACCAATGCTTCATCCAGCTGAGATATCCCTTCAATCCTCTCAACATACAAACTAGTTAGTGAGGTCACATCAACGATATTTTTCAGCACCACCTCGTCACACGTTGCCAAGGATAATGTTCGAAGAGAGGAAAGCCTTAAAGGCGAAACCCTAATCAACTTGGGACAACCATATATTATGAGCTCTCGGAGGCAAGGGAATTGTATTCCTGCTTCACCAACACCAATAGAACAAGACCATTCTTCCCATGCTGGCATATACTGAAATATCAGTTTCTCCAGGGATGGAAAAGGAGGTCCCAAAGGAAAACGATTCCCGTAAAACTCAACCCCCAAATTTTGTAATTCATCCATGCCTCGAATGCATAGCTCTTTGAGGTTGGGTAGTTGCCCGAGTGGTGGTAAAGATCTGCACTTTTTACAGCTTTCAAGAGTCAAGTTCACCATTTCAGAGAATGATGGATCGCCTATCCAACTCGAAAATTTTGTGCCGCCGTAGAATTCAATTGTGACCCTTTTCAAGTCTCGGTGAGGTTGTAGCTTGTCAAGCACACCCAATTCAAGGTTTTCTTTTTGAGAATCGCTGAACTCACCACACCATGCCAGCTCTAATTCTTCAAGGTCCTGCTTATCCCTTAAATTTGCCTCATTTGCATCTCGAACATCCGTTATGTTTTGCAGCTCTGTAATAGAAACACTTCCCCGTAAAAGCCTCAGATTCCCCAACTCTTTTAGTCTTGGCTCGCCGTTTTTGCCCACAACAAACTTTGACAATGTTTGCAAATTCGTCAGTTTACCAATCCCTGAGGACATTTCTTGTAATTGCTCAGTACCAACAATGTCAAGATGGTGCAAGTTAATTAAATCCCCAATGTTTGGGGGCAACATGCAAAGATTTCCGCAACGACGCAACAATAGTGTTTGTAAATTGTAAAGAGTACTCACTGATTGAGGTAAATGCCTGATTGAAGTCTCAGATAAATTAAGATATCTTAGGTGTTTCAAATCACCAATTGATTCTGGTATCTCAGTTATGGTATTACCAAACAAAGACAATACCCTTAAAAATTGTAACTTTGGCAATAAATCAAGCAAAACCTTGTTTGCTAAGTAGCCTTGTCCAGCTCGTCCAGCCCGGCCCGGCAATCGTAGAAAAGTTCGCAAATGATGCGATTTAAAATGAGGCCTGATCTTTTCAAGGATTTCAAATTGTTGAAGAATATATGACAAGTGTCGAGCTCGTTTAGGAATTTCAAATTGCTTATCACCCTCCAACTTATCCAGCCTAATGCATATATCTCCAGCGACGTGTAGAGCTAGATCATTTAGAAGGTCATGCATGACAAACCGTGACTTACTGTGACCTGATTGTTGGAAAAATGACCTTGATAAAAGATCATCAAAACATTCATTGCCAAAATCTTCCATCTGCTTTTCCATCCGCTCCTTTCCTTTTGATAGCCGCAAAAGACCTACTCCCATCCACAGCAGAACCAGATCGTCTTTGTCAAACTCATAATCCTTTGGAAATATTGCACAGTAAGCAAAACACTGCTTCAAATGAGATGGGAGATGATGATAGCTCAATTTAAGAGCTGGAAGAATACCATATTTTTGTTCGGATAAATCCCATATATTGCTATTCAAAACATTCTTCCACTCTCTTTGTCGTGTTTTGTTGCGCAAGAGGCCTCCTAGTGCTTTTGCTGCCAAAGGCAAGGCTTTACATTTCTTCACTATTTGCTCACCAACTCCTTTCAAATTTGGATGTGCATCAAAATTTGCGGTCCCGAATGCATGATGAGCCAACAAAGATAGACATTCATATTCCGGCAGCTCACTTAGAGGGTAAGCAGGACACAGACTCATGGTTGACGCAACGGTTCCATGGCGAGTTGTGACAATAATTTTGCTGCCAGGTGCCCCAACCATAAAGGGGCGTTGTAGAAGCTCCCAGTCTACATACTTCTCATTCCAAACATCATCTAAAACAAGAAGAAATCTTTTCCCAGACAATTCCTCCTCTAGTTTTTGTTGAAACATATTTAGAGCCTTGAAGTCATGAGGTTTTGAAGTGACCGCCTCAAGAATTGTGTTTGTCACTCTAAGAACATCAAAATCATCAGAGACACAAACCCATGCCTTGAGATCAAAATGACCCTCCAGACTTTGGTCATGATAGACGAGCTGAGCGAGAGTTGTCTTACCAATACCTCCCATGCCTACAATGGGAATGACAGAAACACTAGCTTCATCCCTTCTCAACAACAATTGAAGCATAGCCTCTTTGTCCTTTTCTCTGCCATAAACGTGCAATTTGTCTACCAAGGAAGTCGTTTCCCGTCCTTCTCTTACTCTGCTGGGCAGTGAAATCCTTCCAACATTCTTTATGATCAAATCCAGGCAACTTTTTCGGGATTCAATCTCTTCTAATCTGGCAGTGATTTGCTCTACTTTGGACATCATATTGCTATCTAGATTAACAGCACTAGGAGGAGTACTACTGAAGCATGTGCAACAAGTTGGGATGAGTAGTGTTCGTACCTTACTACTAGTACTAGTACTAGTACTGCCGCAAGCTTGAGATTCTTCCATGATCACCTCCAGTGGCAAAGCTTCGGTATCTAAGTCGTCGAGCAGATCATCCAAATCGTAAGTGAAGTCGCTGAGATCCTCCATCCATGATTGGACTCCATCATTTGTCATTTGTTTGTCCTCTGCATCAGCGAGAACAGCACGAATATCTGGCAACAATTTCTCCAACTTCTTCAACTGACAATCGATTCCCTCTCGACGGGCATAGTTTGACACCCCGAGAGAGACCAACCTGTCAAGCAGCACCTGAATGATCGGCGCGAGAACGATCCCCACAGCCTCCATTGAAAATTTGAAACCCAAGGAAGAAATTAAAGAGATGGGTAACTACTTTGTGAAAGATTGAGCAATACAATATCATACTGATCAAAATATCTAATCAAAGTTACAGAGGGTTGACGGTAATATTCAAAAATAGGAAACGTAGTAGATAGGGATGGCAACGCGCGAGTACACCACGGGTTTGCCTAAATCCGTTCCCACCCCGCTACCTTCAATACTATTATCAAATTCGTTGCGGGTTTAAAGCGGGACAGAATTTTATAACTCATCATCACCCGTTAGAAGAAACCCCACCCGTGCCCGTCCCATTCAAAATTTCAAAAGAGGCGGGATGAAATGGGGCAAGGCGGGGCCCCTCCCCACAAAATTATAACCACATCAAACATCAATAAAAATTAATTTTTTAAAAAAATGAGCCCAGTGAGTATTATCAAGTTTGATACTATTAAATTCAAAATAGTATAACCCCTGTTTAAAAAGCAAAATGACAAGATTTCACAATTAAATAGCCTATTAAAGAAAATATATTTCACAACTAAATAACTTAATAACAAGTTTGATCCAACAATTAAAGAAGTGTTAATACAACAAAAAGATAAAATGAAAACATAAATCTTTAAGTAAAATTATAATTTGTATATACATATAAATATATTTATAATAATAAAATATATAGGCGTGGCGGGACGGGTACAGGGCGGGTTATTATAAAGTCCCGAACCCGCCCCGTACCCGTGGTAGGTTTTGATTTTTTTTTTTCAAACTCGCTCCTACGGAAAAAAAATGACTCTCATACCCATCCTAAACGGGACAGGACGGAACGAAACGGAAACCCGACGGGACTAACAAAATTGTCATCCAGTACGTTTATCGAAAATCAGACAAGCTAAGCAACAATAATTTAATTCACCCACACCCACACCCACAAACAGTTCCATGGCGAGTTGTGACAATAATTCTGCTTTAGTGTCGAAATGTTGAATTTGGCGTAAGATAACCCTTGCCCGCCTAACCTGTCAAAGACCCACCCATACATATAGCCTATCCAAAGCACTAAAATTGTTTATAACCAAATAATTAGATAAGCTGAGCTTTATCTAGGATCTCCTTTCGTTCTTGCCAAACATACAACATGGGAGCTCAGCTTTTTCGGGGAGCAAAAATGGATACAAGAGAGAAGTGAATTCTTGCTGTAAATAACTCTTTCTCTTCATCTTTGGAACTAGAATTGGTTCCAACATCCCTTTAGAATTTTATTTTGGAGCCCAAGTTGGATTCTCTTGACTGCTCTCCTTTGACAATTTTCAATGTGTGAAGTCATCATAACTAAATAATATAACTAAACGCTACAAGAAGAAGATGCAAATCTCCTCAAGTCGAAGCTAAGGTCAAATCTCTCATCAATATGTGTTTGGACAAGGGAAGCGCTCCAACATCAAAATTCAATTAAAATTATACACGAAAACAATATATAATTTAGTTCAGTCAAACCGGCCTAACATCCACAAATGAGAAGGAAACCACTATAATTTTATAAAGATATTACAACAGTAGTAGAGTACCACCATGTACAAATCTTTTCACCATGTACCACTCAATGAATTTGTCTCTTCGGTACAAGTGTTTTTTCTTACTCTACCAACTTATTAACTATATTTATCCATCAACTCTCTCATGAGACTACATCCCTCTCAATCTCATAAGTCTCAACCCATAACTTAAGTATCTATTTATAAAACTCTAAACTCAATTCCTTCTTGGACAAGAATTACATTTCTCGGAACCCAAGACTTCTCTATCAAGAAATTCCTAACTAACTTAATTAGACTAAAAATTTGAGATACAACTCCCAACAACATATGAAGAAATATAACAGCGATCCTCTAGCTCAAGTGGTAGATCATCACATTCACGTATGGTAGGTTGAGGGTTCAAGTCTACTTGGCAGCATAGCGAGTATGTGTGTGTTTACTTTCCCCGACTCAACACAAAAAGAAAATAAAAAAGGGGCAAATTAAGATGAAATACTATAAAATAACGTTTAACCATCCAGATCATAAAAGAAAAAATGAAAAGACATTGCAACGAACTGAACTGACAGCTATTTGGTGAATTTTTCTTATTCAATGTTCTATGCAAATCAATATGAAGTTCCAACCACAAAGCCAACAGCCTGGGTTTATTAGTTGATTGAATGAAACGGATATGTGTGCACACACAAAAAGAAAAAGAAAAAAAATGGATAATTGAAGAGGACCACATAATTTTGTACAGAATACTGCCATATATCTGACTCGGTATATGAACTAAGATTTCAAGGATGATTGTGCGGGTGCTGCTGAAACCTTGCAGATTGGGCACCAATTCTTCAACCGCAGCCACTGGTGTATGCAGACCACATGATATGCATGCTCACATCCCAACCTCCCCACTTCCTCTCCAAATGCATACTCTTCCTGCAAAATATCCCACAAAACTGCATAATCAAATCAGGTAGTAGGGAGACGAAGAAAATTTCTGAAGACTAGAGGGTTAATTCTAAGCTGAAGAATATAAGAACCTGTTTCTGGGGATTTTGGGGGTGGGGAACCAAAGTCTTGGTAATTGATTGTATTGCAACAATTAGAATCAAAATTGGAGCAGTTTGCCTCGGGTGATGTGAGATCTTTTCCAAAACCCAAACAAATTGTACTTGCAGCAGATATAACTAGTCACAACTAGGATCAATCCCAAACTGAGACCTGACTGGCCCAGAAATACCGTTGAGTATGACATTGGATTTGTTGGAGGTCAAAAACAAAGGATTGAAATGAACTTAGGTGGTTTACAAAAAGTGTCGAGCTAGATACACTCAACATCTCTACCAGGTCATGAACTCAACTTGTACGATGTACAAAGGTTATTTGGGATGAAGAACTCAAACTTGTTCTTTTACAGTATAAAACCCAACCAACCTGCAAGCAGAAAACTGCTTGGGTTTGGTTCTGCTGAATTAGATTCAAAATCAGGCTGTTAGACATTGGCTTTGATTATGTTTGACACCCACCAAACTTAAAGCTCCATTTAATTCAAGTAACAGTTGCAGACTTGCAGCTGAATTAGAGACAAGCCACCGATTGTCGAGAAATATTTGTAGTTGTAGGAAGAATACCTGGCAAATACTGCATTTGGTATCATCATCCCCACTGCATCCAGTTGTTCTTTCCACTGGAGGTGTAGGCTGATAGATGCTTCTCCTAAGACATCTGGACAATGCTTCTTCCGATAGTGCCGTGTCCACAGTACCCATCTTCTCCTCTAGAGCTAATAATTCCTAGAGTAGCAGCAAAATACTTCAAGATAAAAACAGCTGAAGATAATGTACTTAGAAACAGAAGAGATAATACCAAGAGATAAATTGTTTATTTAAGTATCTATTCTTTTAGAAGAAATGCCAATTATAATAAGAATGACTCACAAAAGAGAGAGAGAGAGAGAGAGGAATAATCACTCAGGAAAAGCAAAAACAGGAATACAAGTATACAACTCTAACAAGACTATGACAGAAATATTCGGGAAACAATTACTTTAGCACCAAGATGTAAAACTGTTGGAAACCTGGTTTTGAAAAAGCATACTTTGGGTCAAAATTGGAGTATTTCACTAAGCTTTTGAGGCGTGACCACGTTGGAACGTGGATGAATGTAGTATATTTACTTGCTCAAAACAGTTTCCTGGTGAATGAGAAATTGGATCCAAAGTAGCCAATTTGATCATGGTTAAAAGAGGTGCAAGTGGGTTATCCCATATTGGACGATTTTAGAAAAGTGTGTGACAAGCAGTTAGCTTGGACTTGGGGTTGGGCCGAACGGGCACACCACTTTTGTGGAAAGGAGAGGACCTAGACCAAGCTAGGATCAACCTATCAAAACACATGCGCGCCCTGCCTGCCCAACCCAAACCTGGTCGGGCTTGGGCTTGGGTTTCTCAAGCCTATATTCTTTCTGCAAAAAATACTGTGGGGTTGGCCTTCTCAAGCCAATCTTCCAAAACCAAATCGGTGCATGGGTGGTTCGGGACTGTCGGGTCAGATCTGCCATTTCAGATAGGGTTACATAGCCGGTTCAAATAGGGCATGGTTGTTTGAGTTTACCAAACCGGTGCAACCTTGGCGGTTCAAGTCGAATGGGTGCACCGGGTTGACCGAACCGGTGCCATGCCCCACCCAAATCAGTGCCAAGAAGTCTATAAGACCCCCTTGGCCTAGCATTTTCATTGGTTCATTAAGTTCTTGGTTCGAAGTTTCCTCTGGTTTGAAGTGCTGCTACCAATGGAAGGAAGATCGTTGTAGCCTGAGAGACAATCGCCATTAAAAACTGTTCAGCACCAAGCCGGGCAAAATTTGTCTCAACGACATAGAATACAATTCTGACCTCAATCTACAGGTTCTTTATTTATTGTTTATTTTAATTCTAATTTTGCATATTGATATAAAATTTTCATATTTATTAAATAGAAATATCTAAGCTTAACAATAACATATTAGTATAATTTTAACAATAACCTATTAGTATAATTTTAACAATAACATATTAGTATTGTTACTGTTTTAGTCTTGTTGTATTTTATAAATTTTCTATTATTATCTTTGATTGTGATTAGTATGTGAATTTAATACAAACAAACAAATGGCAAGTACTTTTATACCTACTGTACCTGTTAGTCATTGGGAGAAGCCCGAGAAATTTAACGGGTCTGATTTTAAGAGGTGGTAGCAAAAAATGTTATTCTACCTCACTACCCTGAAACTGGGTAAGTTTCTAAATGAGACTGCTCTGGTGCTAAAGGAAGGTGAGACTGACAAAACAACAGAGGCTGCTGCAAAAGCATGGAAACATGGAGATTTCCAATGCAAGAATTACATCCTCAATGGATTGGACAACACGCTATAAAATGTGTGTAGTCAATCACTACGGCTAAGGAGGTTATGGGAGTCATTGGACAAGAAATACAAAACTGAAGATGCTGGCATGATGAAATTCATGATCGGCAGATTTCTTGACTTCAAGATGGTGGACTCCAAAACTTTCATTAGCCAAGTTCAAGAGCTCCAGCTAATCCTACATCAGATTCATGCAGAGAAAATGGATCTTAGTGAATCCTTCCAAATGGCTGCAATGACTGAAAAGTTGTCGCCTTCTTGGAAAGATTTTAAAAATTACTTGAAGCACAAACATAAAGAAATGAGGCTTGAAGCCTTGATTATCAGATTGAGGATAGAAGAAGTGTTTCTGAAAAGAACTCCGGAAATTCTCCAATGGTGTCCAAGGCACATGTTTTGGGGGAGAGGCAGGAAAGCTAAAAGAGAGCACTTTGGCCAAGATCCCAATCAAGCAAACTCCAAGAAGTTTAATGGGAAGTGCTATGGGTGCTACAAGCAAGGACACGGTACTAAAGACTACCCTAATCGTAAAGCACAAGAGAACTTCAAGAAGAAGACCATTGCAGTGCACATGACCAAGGAAGAGAAACTGGCAACCAATGTGTCATAGCTAAACCTTTCGATTGTGATTTTTGAGGTCAATTTGGCAGGCAATCCAAAAGAATGGTGGGTGGACACCAGAACTACTCATCATGCATGCGTGGATAAAAGGATGTTCACTACCTAGCAACAAGGAAGCACGGACACGGACATGGGTACAATACGATACGGATACGGCGATACGAGAAATCTCAAAAAAATAGGATACGGACACGGCAAGGATACGTCAAATAAATAAATAAATAAAAATATAATATTATACATAAAATATTAATTTTTATTCTTCAACCATACAATAAATATAGTTAAAGTAATTATACAAAATATAAGAAGTTAAAATCTAAAATTTTACTGTCCTTTCTAATATTCTTTACAATGACTCACTTACTTGAGGGTTTTAAAAATATTTTTGTTTTATTATAAAATGATCCTTATTTTTTAATCTATGAAGTTCTTAATATTACAATCTCAACCCCATTTTATAGAATAAAAAATTAAAAATTGCCCCGAAAAGTATCCTAAACATATCCCAGACATATCATAAACGTATCCTGGCGTATCCCCGCCGTATCCCCCGCCTATCCTAGCCGTATCCGATATTCAAAAAATAATTTAAAAAAATTGGATACTTCTTAACCGTATCGAACACGTATCCTGGCCGTAACCGTATCGGATATGTATCCAATACGGCCACGGGGCTCTTCTCGGAGTATCCGTGCTTCATAGCCTAGCAAGCAGTAGACAATGGAGAACTTTTCATGGAAAACTTCTTTACTATCAAGGTTGAAAGTCAAGGAAAGATAGTGTTAAAGATGATCTCGGGTAAAGAACTCAATCTCAACGATGTGTTGCATGTACCAGACATCCAAAAGAATATGGTTTTTGGATCGTTGCTGAGCAAAAATGGGTTCAAGCTGGACTTTATATCTAATAAATTTGTGCTTATTACTAATAACAGGGTATATGTGGGCAAAGGGTACTTGAGTGATAGTTTATTCAAACTCAATGTAATGATTGTTGTACCCAAAACTTATAAAGTTAATTCTTCTGCTTATATGATTTCATCTAATGTGTGACATGGTAAGTTAGGACATGTTAATTATGATATGATAAACAGATTAATTTACATAGACTCGTTACCTAAATTTAATATTGACTCAAATCAGAAATGTGAAACATGCATGGAAGCAAAATTAACTAGAATATCATTCCATTCCATAAAAAGAAGTACCAAACATCTAGAATTAATTCACAGTGACATCTTTGACTTAAAATTTGTGAAAACTAAAGGTGGCAAAAAGTATTTTATTGATGATTACACAAGATACTGTTATGTATATTTGCTATGAAGTAAAGATGAAGTCTTAGAAATGTTTAAAAATCACAAGAATGAGCTTGAGAATCAACTTAGCAAAAAGATAAAGGTTTTAAGAAGGGATAGGGGTGGTGAATGTGAATCACCTTTTTCTAAACTCGGTTCATAACATGATATTATTCACCAAACTACTGCTCTTTGTTCACCTCAACAGGGTGTTGTTGAACGCAAAAATCGTACCCTAAAAGAAATAATGAATGGCTATGTTGACAAGTTTTGGACCACCCTAGAATTTGTGGGGGAAGCTTTGTTTTCCGTAAATCATATTCTCAACAAGATACCTTGTAAGAAAATGAATAAGGCACCATATGAGTTATGGAAAGATCAAAGACTTTCATATAAATATATAAAAGTGTGAGAGGTGACAAGCTAAGGTGGCAGTTCCTAATCTTAAGAAATTTAAGATAGGAACAAAAACTATTGATTGTATTTTCATTAGTTATGCTCATAACAGTAGTGCATATCGTTTTCTTGTGCATAAATCTGACATTGATGTACATGTCAACACCATTATTGAGTTCAGGAATGCATCATTTTTTGATAATGTATTTCCTTGCAAGGATGCAAAAGATAAAAACCCTCTTAAAAGAAATTATGATACTGCTAAAAGCAGTATGCAAGAGAACTAGAAAGCACGGATACTTCTCCGAGGGTGCCGTACCCGTGTTGGATACTCCTCGGACACAAGTCGGACACTTCACAGAAGTGTCATAACATTTTTCTTTTTAGGACACTCCTCGAACACGTGTCAGACACTTCGTAGCAGTGATGTATATGCAAGTATTTCGAAAGAAAATTATATGCGACTAAGTTATGATTAAAAATCTAAGCTAAATATATGTAGAAGACTAAATAAGTCTGGTTGTTTAAACTTTAATCTATTTGTCTATTTTTTGTTTATAAGTTTGTTTGGTTCTTAATTGCTTGATAATGAATTGAAGTATTTTTGTAATGTAGTTTTTTTTGTTGAATAATTAATATATATTAATATATTATATTATTATTTTATAGCCGTAGCCTCCCCGTGTTCGTGTCTTTTTTTTTATAAATTTTCGTATCGCCATATCCGTGTCATGTCATACCCGTGTTCCGTGTCCGTGTCCGTGCTTCCTAGCAAGAGAATATAGAACAAGAGTCTATAAGAAAGGAAAATGAGGGTGAGCTTAGTCGTAGTAAGAGGGCTAAAAAGTAAGACATTTGATTCTGATTTTCTAACATATTTATTAGAGAGAGAGTCTCAGAGCTTCAAAGAAGCTATGTCTACTCCTAAAGCTCCTTTTTGGAAAGAGGCCATTAATAGTGAAATTGAATCTATCATGCAAAATCATACATGGGAGCTAGTTGATCTTCCTCCGGATAATAAACCTTTAGGTTATAAGTGGATATTGATGAGAAAAATGAAGCCTGATGGATCAATTGAGAAATACAAAGCTAGACTTGTTGTTAAGGGATACAAGCAAAAGGAAGGCTTAGATTATTTTGACACATATTCACTAACTACAAGAACAACATCCATTAGAATGTTAATTGCAATTGCAGTATTGCATAATCTTGAAATACATCAAATGGGCATTAAGACTGCTGATGCAGGACCACTTATGATTTATGTGGATAAGCCGAATGTGTTACGCCTCTACTTTTGAAGAAGGGACAGAGACAAGTGAAATTAGGGATTTAATTTAATTTAGGGCTAATTTTATTATTGTTATTGTTCTAGTTTTAAGGGATATTTTAGTATTTTAATATTTTAGAGTTTTTTAGGGTTTAATTATGTTTTGCCTATATAAAGACTTCTGTGTAACTAAACAATTCAACTTTTGATGATTAAATATATTTCGTGAGTTTGTAAACTCCTTCGATATCTTCCCTTCTCCCTCTTGTTCTTGCTCTTCTCAATCCCTCAGTCTCTCTAGCCTTTCTCCTTCAGTCTATTTTCTCATCCCTTCGTCTGTCTTCTCACCCCTTTCTTCTGGCATCATCTCATCTCATCTTCTATCTTCTCATCCTCTTCTTTCTCACTGGTTCATTATCTATTTGATAGCTAAGTATTACTAGCTTTTGGTTCCACATCAATTGGTATCAGAGCAAACGTTCCAAGTTTATTCGGCACAAAGTATTCACAGAAAGAATTCTTTCACTGTTCAGAGAAGTTCCTATTACAGTTACTGTTCACCCACAAACCTTACTGTTCTGCCATAGTAGCAATACCTCGCTACTGTTACTGTGCATCTATCCTATTGTTACTCTTCAACAACCCAACCCAACCCAACCAAACCAAATACCCAAGCAGTTACTGTTCACAAAACCCATAAGTTATTGTTCATTGCCCATTCAATTTTCAACGTGACCGAGGCAACCAAATAAACCCTAAACCATTGCGTAAACCCTCTTCAGTCGTCAAACCCAAGCCATAAACACCAGCCACACCACTAGCTACAACCCTAACCCTTCATCACCTAACCCCAATCGACAACCAAACATATCTCCCATCAGAACCCTAACCACACTGTTGTTCATAGTGCTCTCCGGTCCCAATCGCAACCCTACTGTTCATACACAACAAACCACAAAATCCAAGTAAAACCCTAAGCCCACAACCCCTCATCTGAAACCCTAGTTGAAAACCCAAACATGAGCATCCCCATCTTGGTGACCCAATCACAGAACCCAAAACCACAACCTTCTATGTCACTGTCATCTTCATCGCACAGCCCCACCATTAATTTTTCCCAAGCCTTACAACCATAGTTTACCAGGACGTGGGAAAATCAAGCCCGACCCTTTGTCGAACAAAAAAAGAGAGAGAGAGAAGAAGAATAGGAGTACTAATTGAAAAAAGAGAGAGAGAGAAGAAGAAGAAGAAGAATAGGAGTACTAATTGTAATCGCCAGAATTTTCTCGCCATCAGTTACCGTCAGATCTCGTCGCCGGAGCACCATCGGACATCGTCGTCTTTCTTGTTGATAGAGTCTCCATCGTTGCCGATTGTTGCTGCCATCATAGCATAGTCGAAGCCTTGCATCGCGTCGCATTTCAGTTGAGAAATCTTCACGATTGATTTTCAAAAGGCAATCAGTAATAGTTGATTTGATTTATAACCCAAAATCAACCCGACCCGCAACTCTTTTGACCCGGATCAGTTTAAAGAAAAAAAAGAAGAAGAAACAGCAACCCAGCTTTGGATCCAGGCCGGATTATTTTGTTTAGCCCAGCCCAAGTTCAATTAGGTTGTCATTTTAACCCAGACCCAGACCCATCAGTTTAATTCAGTTCAGCCCTGTTTGGACTCAAGGCCAGAATCAGCCCAGCTTCAGAACCAGGCCAGACTCATCCTGTTCAGAACCAGTTCACTCCAGTCAGCAGTAGACCAGAAAAAAAAAAACAGAATTTCTATTTCTGTTATGGCAGCCATTTTTTAGGGTAATCTTCAACACTTGAAATACTTTGGACTTGGGTAAAGGTAAGTGTACTTCACTTGAAAATTGACACTAGCACTTTTATCTGTTTGAAAAGTCTAAAAATTTGCAAGGTCTTAATTGAGCCTACTTGTCTTTGAACCCATTTATTCCCATTCAATTGCTCCTTTATTTTCTCTCCATTACCTATTATATTTTCTATTGCTATAACTATATCAACTTTTATTTTTACTTATTAAAAAAAAATCCAATTTTTGCTATCACTATTTCCTTCTAATTTTTGCATCTTTACCACTTCATTTAGTGCACAATTTTTTGCATATTATCCTTCATTGAATGTCATTTTCTTGTTTGTGTGCATTGTGGTAGTTCTTAATTTTGTTTAGTTAATTCAATTTCAGTCATATATTGGCATTTTGTCCTTAACCAGTCTCATGCCTATACCATTCCCTTGAAACCACCATGAGTGTCCATGACATGTCCTATTCACAACGTGCATTGAAACAAAGAGTTCATCGTCCATTGGAAAAAAGTCCCAATGAGTACATTAGGGGTGACACGTGTGTTTCCCCAAGAGTTAGACAAGGTATTAGGAACAATCACCACGATTATCATGTCAAGTCCACATCCCCATCCCACCACCGTGATCTTTTCTCTAATCCAAAAACATCCCGAGAGACTCATATGAGTCAAACTAGCTTTAGGGAGAGTCAAATACAGAATCCTACTTGGAGGGCTTCAATTGTCCAACCATGTAAAGTTTCTGAACATAGGAATCCACCTAGAGCTTTAGGTGACCTAAACAAGACTAGACCATTCCCTGACCATATGAAAAATCAGATGGAACATGAGACTTTTTATAATGATGTAATCCCATTTACCTTCATGGGAAAAGATGATTGGACACGTCCACCAACATTTTTCGCACATATCTCAATAAATGCAGTGTCAAAATCAAGTATTGCAAGAATGAAACTAAAGCTTGAACCTCAACCACAACCATACAGGATGGCCTGGGTAGATGAGACCTCTTTGTCACCGAGAGGTGTTTTGTTCCTATTCAAATGGGTGAGTACTCTGATATGATTTGGTGTGATGTTTTACCCTTGTCAGTGACCCACGTGTTACTTGGTCACCCTTGGATCTATGCTTTAAATATGACTCACCATGGCACAAATAATCACTATAGTTTCAAGTACTGTAATAAAAGGATCATGCTAAAGCCCGTGGACCCATCAATATGTGGTTCTAAAGCACTGCATAGGCCTTCTAATCAGCCTTGTGTTGACAAAATTTCGGCAAAAGAAGTTTCGCATGTTGCCTCTGAAAATGTGTTTACTTCTCCACCACTTGAGTCTAGTGTCCCACATCATCATATACATCCTAGGGAGTGCATTGAACCCGAACAACAAGTGAATGAATCTTTACAAAAAGAAATCATTCCAGATTATCTTGTAGAAAATTATCGAAGCCATGAATTCCACACTTCCATGGTGTCGAGCAGAGATGTCAAGTATACTAGTAGTTTTTGGAAAACATTGTGGACATTTTTAGGAACGGATTTGAAATTTCCCTCAACATTTCATCCTCAGATTAATAAACAAATTGGGGTTATCAATCGAAGTCTAGGATGTTTGATTGAGTGTCTTGTGGTAAACCACCTCAATGTGTGAGATTTGTTTTTGCCTATCATGGAGCATACTTATACTAGTTTGACCAATCAGTGTACCGGTAGTGGTTCTTTCAAGATTATACTTAATTCTTTGTCATACCAGTCTATTGATCATATTCCTTCGCCTCCATATTTGTATTCACTTGAATTTTTTGATTCCTTTGTTCAGCTTGCCCATGATTTTCATGCCAATATGCGACAAAAAATTGTTGTGTAAGAAAAAGTATGAACTTGTTGCATACGCTAATACTTGGAATCATGCATTCATTGAAAGAGATTGTGTTCTAACACGTGTGACATTACAAGCCCAAGTCACTATACATTTCCCCACCATTCATATATTCGGACCTAATGCATATTTATTTGACTTGCCATCAGATAATAGTATTAGTCCAACTTTTCATGTGGAGTATTTGTCACCTAACCGAGGCACCTCTGAGCCTCTTGTATTGTTAGCTTATGTTACTACAGGTGGAGTTACATTCTCTCTAGCACATACCCTTGTTCTCCCACCATTTCCACCATGGTATACAGATTGGATAGAAAATAACATTGGCCATCACAGTAATTCTTCTCTTATTGCAAATATTCAGTACTATCTTGTTCGATGGAAAGGCTATCTAGATTTTGATATCACATGGAGTACCGATGATGGGTTTTGCCCTGATGACTCAGATTTTTTTGCGCAATACAAATGCATTTACTCTTCGGAGAAGAGTTCTTCTCAGCCGGGGAGAATTGATGCAGGATGAGTTATGATTTATGTGGATGAGCCGAATGTATTACGCCTCTACTTTTGGAGAAGGGGAAGAGACAAGTGAAATTAGGGATTTAATTTAATTTAGGGTTAATTTTATTATTGTCATTGGTTTAGTTTTAAGGGGTATTTTAGTATTTTAATATTTTAGGGTTTAATTATGTTTCGCCTATATAAAGGCTTCTGTGTAACTAAACAATTCAGCTTTTGATGATTAAATATATTTCGTGAGTTTGTAAACTCCTCCGGTATCTTCCCTTCTCCCTCTTGTTCTTGCTCTTCTCAGTCTCTCTAGCCTCTCTCCTTCGGTCTATTTTCTCATCCCTTCGTCTGTCTTCTCACCCCCTTCTTCTAGTATCATCTCATCTCATCTTCTGTCTTCTCATCCCCTTCTTTCTCATTAGTTCGTTGTCTATTTGATAGCTAAGTATTACTAGTTTTTGGTTCCGCATCAACTGCTTTCTTAAATGGTGATTTAGATGAGGAAATCTATATGAAACAACCAGAAGGCTTCACTGCTCCAGGACAAGAAAGGAATGTGTGCAGGCCAATAAAATCTCTTTATGGATTAAAGCAAGCACCAAAAAAATGACATGAAAATTTTGAAAAAATAATGACATCAAATGGCTTCAAAATCAATGAGTATGTTATGAACTGCAAACGACCTGATATAGCACACTCAATTAATAAATTGAGTAGATAAACAAGAAATCCAAGATAGAAACACTGGAAGGCAATAATTAGGGTTCTAAGGTAAGTGAGATACACCCTAAATTATGGATTGCATATTTCAAGGTATCCAGATGTACTTGAGGGATATATGATGCCAATTGGATATCGGATACAAAAGACTTAAAGTCCACGAGTGAATGTCTTCACAATTGGAATTACAGACATATCTTAGAAGTCTTTAAAACAAACATGTATTGCCAGATCCACTATGGAAAATGAATTTATTGCTTTGGATAAAGCAGGCAAAGAAGTCGAATGACATCGTAATTTCTTAGAAGATATTCCAAATTGGCCAAAACATGTGCCTGCAATTTGTATACATTGCGATAGGAAGGGCACAAAGTAATATATAATGATAAGTCTCGGCATATTCGTCAAAGATATAATATTGTTAAGGAGTTGCTCTCAAATAGAATCATTTCAATTGATTATATCAAGTCTAAGGACAACCTTTCGGATCCATTTACTAAAGGTTTGACAAGAAAGCAAGTATATAGATCATCGAGGGAAATGGGATTAAAGCCTATATTTAAAGAGTCGTCGTAATGTAAACCCAACCTAGCTGACTGGATGTCCCAATATCTAGGTTCAAAGGGACAACTAAAATTATGTATGACTCACCAATAGGACCAAGGACATATAAATCTTTTACCCACTCCTACGATGACACGATGTTGCCTGGAGAGTGTATCAAGATAAACTATGCTTTTAATAATTCCTATATCTTGGAAATCCAAGTGGAGTATAACAAGATACTCTTAATAGGAAGTCACCTATATAACTGTGAATTGGGGCCACTTCTATGGGAACTGTTAGGTTGGCTCAAATTCCTATTGTGATTAGGTTTCTATTATAGAGTTGTATCTTATTAGGTAATTTCTTAGCAGGCAAGTCTTGGTCTCAAGGAAGGAAAGTACTTGTTAGGCAAGTCTTGGGCTCTAAGGAATTGTAATCCTAGTCCACCAAGGAACTGGGTTTTGACCTCTATAAATAGTTACCTATGTTATAGGTTGAGTAGAGTGAGAAGAGAAGAGGCAACACTTTCATTGTTTTTGAGAGGACACTTAGAGAGAGAATTCTTGTTTAGAATTTGTGATTTCCTTTTGAGTGAGATTGGGTGTATAAGGATTAAAGGTTGAGAGTTGAGCGTACTCTTGATACAATCTTTCTACTTGTAATGTTACAATCTATATATAGTGAAATCGGACTCTCCATGGACGTAGGCTTGTTTGGCCGAACCATGTATAATTCTTGGTGTATTCTTGCAAATTTCTTCGTGCTTGTCTACTTATCATCACATCGTAATATTTGGTGGTTCGTGATTGGGGGCTTATTTCCCAACAAACTGGTATCAGAGCTTCAAGGTACACACAAGGTATTTGATAAAAGGCTTGTCCAGATTTTTCTTCATAATACGAGTGTTGTTCGTCTTGGACACTTGTGACAATGATGGCCAATAATATTGCTACACAATACAAGGTAGAGAGATTTGATGGTAAGGGTAGCTTCACCCTATGGCAAGGGAGGGTGAAGGACATCCTAGTTCAACAAGACTTAGCACAGGCGTTGAAAGGGAAGTATGGAAAGCCAGAAAAAATGTGAGTTGATGATTGGCAGGATATAGAGTCAATGTGTGTTAGCACTATTTGACTCTGTATTGGGGATAACATCATTAACAATGTTAATGGAGAGGATTCGACGCCACAATAGAAATTGTGGGAGAAGCTAGAGAAGCTCTATCTAGCGAAAAGTCTCACAACGAAACTTAATCTAAAGCGGGATTTGTACAAGCTAAAGATGAAGGAAGGCAGAAACCTCTTGGAGCACATCAATGAATTTTGATGGAATTATTGATCAACTTGAAAAGGTCGATGTGAAAATTGAAGAAAAAGACAAAGCCCTATATTACTTCTTACTTCACTTCCAGATTCCTATGAGAGCATAGTGACTACCATCTTGTATGGCAAGGATACGCTGAAGATGGAGGAAGTTGAGTCGACTCTCTTGTCCAACGATTAAAGAAAATCTCCCATTGATGAAAGTTCAAGTTCGGCTATGATTGCTCAATGGCAGAATAGGGGAAGGCAGACTAAACCAGGGATCTAGTGATAACAGCAGGTCTAGATCAAGGGGTGGAGAAAAGGGTAAGCAATGCCACAGATGTCATGACTGGGGCCACATTAGGAAGAACTGTCCACTTGCAAAGCGAAAGGATGATGGCGACTCTGAGAATGGATCTACCACATATGTTTGTGATAATAACTTTGGTGATGTTCTCACAATTTCTAAATGTGACACTCTTACTCAACATGAGTGGTTCGTAGATTCGAGTTCATCGAACCAAATTTGCTCCATGAAAAAATGTTTTGATTCATTTAAAAAACTTGATAGTAGTTCTTTGACATTGTCTAATGGTGACAAGTGTGCCGTTGAGGGCGTGGGAACGGTGAAGTTCAAAATATTTGATGGAGTGGAACGCACTTTAGGGGATGTTGCTTACGCACCCAAGTTGCGGTGTAATCTAATTTCCTTAAACTAGTTGGACTCCATGGGCTGCAAGTGCTCCATTGCAGGGGGAGTTATGAAGATCACCAAGGGTTGCATGGTATTAATGCGAGGAGAATAGAGTGGAGGTTTGTATCATCTGGTGGGGAGTGCCAATGGCACTCAGACTTCGATTATGGATAAGAAACGGGGTGCACATAATAACAAGATCTTGAGACGCGTTTCGTCTGATTTATCGAAGACACGAGTTGCACTTTTTCGAACAGACGAGGGTGAGATGAAAGTTCCTGCTTGGAGAAGGGTTGCATCGAAGCCCCCTTCCAAAGTCACTTGATAGTGTTGACTTGATACAGCTGCATGAATACATTGGCGTGTGGATCAAGGGGAGTATTGTTTCATACTTGATTCAGGTTATGTAGCTGGAGTTTGAAAGGGCGATGGATTGTTTGTGGATTTGCAGATGGGAGTCTCGTGTATTGAAGACTTGTCAAAATTTTTGCCAAGGGAGAGATTTGTTAGGTTGGCTCAAATTCCTATTGTGATTAGGTTTCTATTATAGAGTTGTATCTTATTAGGTAATTTCTTAGTAGGCAAGTCTTGGTCTCAAGTAAGGAAAGTACTTGTTAGGCAAGTCTTGGGCTCTAAGGAATTGTAATCCTAGTCCACCAAGGAATTGGGTTTTGGGCTCTATAAATAGTACCTATGTTAAAGGTTGAAAGGAGTGAGAAGAGAAGAGGCAACACTCTCATTGTTTTTGAAAGGACACTTAGAGAGAGAATTCTTATTTATAATTTGTGATTTTCTTTTGAGTGAGATTGGGTGTACAAGAGTTAAGAGTTGAGCGTACTCTTGATACAATCTTTCTACTCGTACTGTTACAATCTATATAGTGAAATCGGACTCTCCATGGACGTAGGCTTGTTTAGCCGAACCACGTATAATTCTTGGTGTGTTCTTGCAAATTTCTTCATGCTTGTTTACTTATCATCACATCGTAAAATTTGGTGGTTCATGATTGGGGGCTTATTTCTCAACAGGAACTATAAAGGCTAAGTTCTCCAAAACACTCCTGAAATATTAGTTGTTCGGGAACAAAATGAACACAATCGTAAGAACCAGCTTTGTGTGGAAAGGAACTATGTGTATACTATTGACTAGGTTTACACCAACGGCTGAACAGTTCAAGCATCACGTTCACTTATTAGCCAATAAATCCGATAGTTATGCACTAGGGAAGGTTCACATTGGAATGCATTCTTCTCCTAGAGGAGATGAACGTAGTTAAAACTATTTCCGAGTGAATGAGAAATTGAATCCAAAGTAGCTTATTTGATCATGGTTAAAAAAGGTGAAAGTGGGTTATCCCACATTGGAAGATTTTGGAAAAGTGAGTGACTTAATAAGTAGTTAGCTTGGACTTGGATTTGGGTCCCAAGGGGCACCCCACTTTTGTGGAAGGGAGAGGACCAAGACCACGTTAAAAACACACACACACGCGAGCATGTCGCCCACCGACCTGACCTGACCCGGTCTGGGTCGAGCTTGGGCTTGGACTTGGGTTTCTCAAGCCTATATTCTTTTTTTCTTAAAATACTTCAGGCTTCTTAAGCCAATATTATTTTTGGACAAAATTTATTTATGTTTAGGCTTGGGCTTGGGCTTCAGCCTGATCCGAATTACTCAAATCTTCCAAAACCAAATCGGTGCATGGGTGGTTTGAGACTGTCGGGTCGGATCTGCTGGTTCAGAAGGATTACATAGACGGTTCGGATAGGGCGTGACTGTTCGGGTACCGAATTGGTGCAACCTTTGGCAGTTCGGTCCGAATGGGTGCACCTATTGACAGTTTGGGTTGCCCAAACCAGTGCCAAGAAGTTCACAAATACCCCCCTTGGGCTGCCATATTCATTGGCTCATTTTTTTCTCTCTTACTATATTTCTTCTACATTCATAGTGAGTGTCTGGTCTGAAAGAGTAAACACAGATTTTAGTTCGAAGTTTGCTCTAGTTTGAAGTGTTGCTACTAGTGGAAGGAAGATCGTTGTCTCCTGGGAGACAATCGCCATTAGAGATCGTTCAACTCCAAGTGGGGCGAAATTTGTCTCAAGGACATAGAATACAATTCTAGCCTCGATCTACATGTTCTTTATTTATTGTTTATTTTTAGTTCTAATCTTGCATATTGATATAAATTTTGCATATTTATTAAATAGTGATATCTAAGCTTAACAATAACATATTAGTATAATTTTGAATAACAAAAACTACTCTAATATAATAACAAACCTCATATGACAAGTTATCAATATCCAGTCTCATGTCTCTATGCTGATCATAGAAGCTTAGGCTGCCAAGTAATAAATTTGTCTCCAAAGCAAGTAAATGCTGCAGGACAAAGAAGAAGAGTTAATGAATAATCGTTCAATCTGGAGAATCTACAGAGAAGAATTTGAAGACTATGAATACCTCATATGTTAGCTCTTCATCTTGTTCAATTCTCTCAAGCGCCAATAGTACCTGGACAGCCACAAAACATAAAACAACTTCAAAATACAATAAAAAAGTTTCATTCTTGAACTCCTCCTCTGCATATGAGTGTGGAAGGAAATGTAAATTGAGATATAATATAGACAAAATACCTCAGCAATTCCATCCATGTTATATCTCCGCAAGCTATCATGATCCATTGAAGAATGGCTAATGCCATGTTCTCCAAGACCAATTGGCATCATACTTGATAAATTGCCACCACCACCACTAGGACAGTTATAAGAATTTGAACAACTTGAAGAACCTTCTGCTGAAAACTGATGTGATGAACTAGCAACATTTGCACCAATAGGTATTTCAGGTTGATGCATTTGCGGCGTTCCAACAGGTGACAGAGTCAGTGATGCATTATTTCCATTTCCTTGATTAGAAAGCCTTATCCTACTGTTACCATCTATTGATCTCCGAGTCCTAACAGATGCAACACCATTATCCCTGCTCGAAGGCCAATTTCTGGCTCGTCTTGAATCAGAAAAAGTGATGCCATTGGTAGAAATGGAAACAAGTCCTGATGATTGTCCACTCATCTTTTTCCCTCTGTCAGAGGAACTGCTTTCTCCTTCAGGATTTCTCTTCTTTACCATATCCTTTCTTCTACTAAGTTTTGGATCTGACGATGAACAACCACCTGATGGAAGGACATCAGATATTGAATTGCATCTTAAATTTTTCAAACCATACCTGCTTGCACTGGCACCGTTTCTTGCCCCATGGAAGGCGCTTTTAGATGCCAAGGGAACAGAGGAACCCAATTGAGTATCTTGGTCTGCCAACCTAGATTTCTGCTGAAATATTTTCTGAGATCTACTATCTGATGCTATACTGGAGCTCCCCACTTCCGTCATTCCAACTTTGCCAGACTCCGCATCTTTCAATCCGCACTGAAACCCAGTTTGAATCTTTTCTGATGAGGGAATAAGTTCTGACACTTCTGGCTCATCCTGAACGCCACTAGTTTCTGATGAATCTGGTTCTAATTGAGAAGATCGCTTTCTATGAGATTCCTGGAAGGATTTTCTTTTGCTGGTCACCGCATAGGAACTCCTAGAAGAACTTTCAATTATTTCCTTGTCACTTGAAGAATGAATACAAGACCTTGAAGATTTGGCCTTCTCAGAGCATTCAATTTGTGTACCTTTTCCGTAGTTAAGTCTGCCATTGCACCCAAGTCGGTTGCAAAATTGAGTATTTTGATCCCTATTGTCAACTGTATCTCTCAAAACAAGACCAGATCTCTTTCTGGGGATAACAGTCCCACTAACGGCTCTTTTACCAGAGTACTCATCCATATATAGCAGTGTATACCTTTTATTCTGTAAGAAAATAATACACTCCAATTGTCAAGACCTTTAATTAAGTTTGGTCAATAATCTACAACTTAAACTGAACACACATTTGTCAACAATCTATAACTTAAGCTGTAGACACATTTTCGATACTGAAGAAATACTATGTTCCTATGTATTTTGCACTTCTAAGTACAAATTACAAGTTGAATACATAGCTTGCATATCCTCACAGCTACCATCATTCATGGAAAGGGAATATGAATATCAGACCAATAACCATAATAATTAACCTCTCATAAAATCCCAGCAATTTATTTTTCTAGTAACACATTGAACTCAAGTGTTTTTGACATTGAGAAACTCCAAATACTAGATCCATTCATGGATCTACATAGTTTTAAATAATTAAACATTCTAAACTTTCCCCCTCACAAGAATATAACGCCAAGTCGGAAAACATGGCTACTTCAGGAGCATACAGAGACTCCGAACTTATAAGAAGTATTAAAAAAATAAATAAATGGATAATAATATAGGGTGAGATGCTAAAGATATGATAAAGCTTGAAGCTAATAAAGAGGTGAACTTTCATGCAGAGAACAGCGGACACTTTGAACTGCTTGATCTTCAGGAGGAGATAGAGAAAGGAAACCTTGTTACAGAAGGTCATATGTCACTGGGATAATCAAATCATCACATATCTCATTTTTGTTGCACACAAGTCATAACAATGAATGAACATAATAACGTAGATTACTTATATTAGGCAAGTAATTAGTAACTACAAGGATAAACTAGGAGAACCAATAAAAACAAAATGTTTGGTTTAATTTCTTATCTCAATAAAGAAAAGAAGAGATAATAGGAAAAAGAAAGGAGGAGAAAATAAGAGAGAAGATTTTAAAAAATTCATCTGTTTCTTTATGGAGAAGAAATGGAGGGGGGAGACTTAGCGTACCCTACACTTAAAATGTTGTACTTCTCCCCAGATGACTCCAAATCACCTCACTTTTGACATGAGAATTTTTACAGGCCAGCAGAAATATATTTCTCAATTAATCACTCAATTTCTCTTCTTTTATTTCCTAATAAGTTAACAAAACCATGGAAAAGAGAAGACTGATAAAAAATTGTCTTCTCTTCTCAAACCAAACTGTCTATAGAACATAATAGCCCTGTAATTTTCAGTTGCCTAACAATATATATATATGTGTATATATATATATATGCTGCAGTGTTTTCATTTGGAATCCTGAAGCTAGACTGACGAGAAAGTATGGATCGTAAACCAAATTGTGCTAGACCACTTTTTGATGTTAACACCAAACATCATACATTCAAGTCATTACTATCAATAAGCATAATTCGCATAAATAATTTTATATTTTCAAACCCTGAAAGGGTCGCCAACTATTGGAATATTGCCAATAATACATATATGTAGCTCAATGATATCCAATTAGAAATCATCCATTCAATGTTATGTAAAAGACCTACTAGTCATTAGATTTTCTTTTATAAAATTCGCAAAATATCAACGCTTAGCTCCATTTGAGGAAGGCTGCATCTCAACTGCTCAATCCCAGAATCATAAGTAACAGTAAAGGTTAGAAGAAATTTTACCATCTTAAATTCATTTCTATAGTTTAGGCAATTCCTATATTTTTCTGAAAAACATAGTGAAAAGCTACCCATGAACACTAGTATCCAGCTTTAACAGTAAACACATACTATTTATGCCGTACAAACCACCTCCTACTCCCAATGGAATAACGACAATTGAGGAGCATTAACTATATGGAGTTTGAACTAAACAAAGTGATGCTTCATCAATCAACAAGACTATGGCATCACCCAGAGACACATAAGATTCTACTACATCAATGAATTCAGTCCAAATAAAAAAGGAAAATAAGCATTAAGCAGCAGACATGCAAATAAAGTTAACCCCGTAATACTTTGATCTTCATTTTCCAAAACAAACAGTATTATCAGGGTAAAATCCTACATTCAGAAGTATCTTATCTCCAATCTATATAATGTATCTGTTTTTATCAATAGCATAGAGAAATGGACTAGCAAAGCATATTGTGGTTCTGCCGTGAAGTACCATCTAATGTATAGAATGACACAAGACCAAATATACAATCAGGTAGCATGCACGTACCTTATCAAAGGTTTTCAAATAAGATAAATACCGGTAATTAAACCCATTTCCTAGCGAAAAAAACTAAATCAAAATATATAGATGCATGACTTTAAATAGCAATAATCAATTTCATCACCAAAAAAAAAAAGAAAAAAAAGGCAAATACCCCCTGTGATTTGAAGGCTTTGATTTAATTCAATTATCAGATATTTGTTTGAAATTTAACTCAAAAAAATTTGAAAAAAAAAATCCAAGAAATTCAAACCTATGAAAGACATTAAGATAACCAAATTTCATCAGAAGGGTATCTAAGATCAGCAAATGAGAACAAAAACACAAGAAATAGGTAAATACTTGTATTTGCAATCGTCAAACATCAGACCAAGCACCCAGAAAGAAAAACCAGATTATCTGGGCATCTCAACACTTGAAAAGGGGGGTGAGGAGGTGGACAAAGCAAGCTAAGGAGTAGAAAAGACCCACTTGGCCAAAGACCCATTATTTTTAACCCAAAAAGATGTTTCTTTCTTTGCCTTTTATTTAGTAAAGAAGCTTTGCTTGTTTGAATTATTCACGAACAAACTTTCCACTTTCTATTTATAAAGGAACTCTTTCCCGCAATTTAAGCGTCAAAAAGCTGAAGAAAGAAGACCTCTAACCCATAATTTCCAACAAACCAAACGGAATTATATATATGAAGAACAACTAGTCACTTGCTTCTCTCTCTCTCCACCCCCACCCACTTCATCAAAGACAACTAGTATCCACAATTTAATCAAGAAAATATTATGCTTAATTTATTTATCAAATTGATTTTTCATTCAAAAAATTTTGTCAAGAAACTAAGCATGGATTAAAACCACGTCAAACAAAACAAGCACACACAAACAAACCCAAGAAAATTGAACCCTCTTTTTTCTTTTTTTGGATAAGTCAAAGAAACTTCAACCTTTGATGAGAGAGAGAGAGAGAACTATTAGTATTATTGATTGAAATCAGTTGAGATTGAAAGAATTTCCGTTTTCTACCTTTTTCTTCTTCCTTCCTTCCAGCGAAGAAAAGAGAGAGGTTTGATTTCTAGAGAGAGAGAGAGAGGAGTCGTCTAAATTTTCGGATGGATAGAGCTGAAAAAAGAAAAGCCGTCCCACTAATTGGACTATTGGTTGAGTAATCCCAGCGGATCAATTATTTATTTGTATGGTCCGATATCAACGGCTGTTTCACTGAAACGTCATCGTTTAAGGACCCTACACCAAACCCAGATGCTCTTTTTTATTTTGTGGACGAAACCTACCCCACCATTAATAGACCCACCTAACAACCCATTACTACTTTTCTTCCTCCTCTTTTTTATTTATTAATTATTTCTTATCTCAATAATAATTCTAATTTTAAATTGTTTATATATACTTAGGGTAAAGTGTCAAATAACTCTTTGGAGTACAAATTGTCTTTCTAAACTAATAATTTGTTACAATTGAGGACATATCTTGCACAAAAGATAATTTTATCATTTCCTATTAAATTTGTTGTTTATTATTAAATTATCTTCTATCTCATAAAAATATTAATTATATCATTTACGTTAATTTTATTATTGGTATTAATTTATCATTACCATGGAAAAAATATATACAGAGTTATAATTACTACTAAATTTAGTCATTTTCTAAAATAATTAAGTTATTATTAAAACTTTACTATTTATAATAAAACTTATTATACCAGTTTAAACTTTTTTACGTTAAAAAAATACTTTTTTTCATACAATATATTCATGAAAAATTAAAAAATTACTTAAATAAAAAATACATTCTTTTTCATGGAGTATATTCATGAAAAATTAAGAAATTACCAAATAAAAATTTAAAAATTTACTTAAGATTTTTATTAAAAAATTAATTTCAAGGATTAAAGGTAATTTTTTGCAAATTTGATGGAGAATGTGTCATCAAAATATTATGAATTTTTTTCATAATTTATTTTAATAAGAAAAATGGGTTAAGTGTAATTCAATAAGAAACCATTATGGTCATTTAATGAAAAAATAATTAGGCATGGAGAGCATTTTACAACAAAATGTGATATTTCAAAGAGTTTTGTGTACAAAATATAATTTAGGGAGATTATTTGTAAATTTAAACATAGTTTAAGAGGATTTTTTTATTTTATTTTTTGCACTTTACCCTATATACTTGCATGAACTCTCACAAACAATTTAGACATTACAATAATATTTCTATTTTTTTTCCCCTTTGCATTAATCAATTAGAAAGTGATTTCTGATCATTTCTTTTCATTCAAAACCAAATTATTTCTTGACTTCCACATGTACAAGCAATGAAAGCTTCCAATACCCATCAAAGAATTTCTATTTTCCTCCTTTTCCCACCTGCTACTAATTTCCTTCCACCATTCAAGCATGAAAAAGACCTTTGAGGGATTATATCAATTTCCACAACTTCATAACTCTCTTTCACAAGTGATCATTGAGCAAGGATTTTATTTTAGGGAACTAACATGTCCATTAACAGTGTTGCAATATAAGCTAAAAAAGTAGAATTTCAGTAATCATTAATTGCAACAACAACAAAAAATTAGTAAAGAAAAATTGAAAAATATAGTAAAGAAAAATTGAAAATTTCTGAAACACATAATACGGGCATAAAATTACACTAATCATTTTTAAAAAGAGAAAAAAAAAGAAGAAGACAAAAAAAAATGTTATTGTACATACATCATATACGAGTGCAAGAATAAATTTTAAAAAGAGAGAAAAAATGAGATAAATTTGAAGGAAAAATAAGAGTTTGATTCAAGAAGAAAATGAATCTTTTTATCAAAGGATAGTATAAAAATGGAAAAATGGGTCCGAATTTTGTGCAAGAATGACTTAGAGGATTCAAAACCAAAAATAGTTGTTGTCATCATCATTCTTGCTTTAATTTTACATGAATGGGATCGGTCATATGAATTCTCACCAATTGAATGACAATTCATCAAAAATTTTTGATATGAGTTTTACAATCAATTGTTTACCTCACACTAACTCACCTCCTTTGCACATCGGCCTTAGGTACCGGCAATGAGAGAGTCAATAATCCAACTAGTATACATCACAAGAATCGACTTGGCAACCAAGGACAAAAACATGTCCATGTAGCACGACCGAAGAGGAATGCTTGAGATAACTTTACCGCACAAGCAGGAAACAAACCAACCTGTGCAAATCAAACACAACCCACCCGCCAACACGTACAACTGTGCAAGAACCACACCTAATGAGGGAATCCTCTCCTCCAGTGAGTGGACCAAAATCATCTCCAGTGAGGAAATTCTCACAGTTCCCTCTAGTGACGACGTTCATCACTATAAGTGGTAACCAACATTACTACAATGGGTGACATCAATCACTAGTAACTCAAGTTACTAAAATGTTATAGTCACACATTTTAGTAAAGTGTGTTGCCAGTACGAAAATTCCATCGTTTGAGAGGATTTTTACTAAATAGTGATATTTGTTAGCAATGACATAATGAAAAACAGTCAATCAATATAGATTGAACCAAATTTGATTTAAATCCAATATAACATCTATGGGTAGAAACTGCCATTGGAATACAATCCAAACACAACCTCCACTAAAAGTGTCTCTGTTTTAACTTTCAACTTTATTTGAGAGTAGGGGTGCACAAAAAATTCGTGAATTCTCGAATTCGATCCGATCCGATTCAATCCAAGCGAATCTGATCCAATCCGATACTAATGGATTGATGGAGAATTAAAAAATTAGAATCCGTTAGCACGGATCGGATTACGAATTAGAAGGTCAAAAATCCAATCTGAACCGTTGCAATATATATATATATAACTAGTAATTATATGTATAATAATATAATATACTACATGCTTACATGGGTAAACCTAAAAACTCAATATATAATATATTTGTTTATTTAAAAGTTGTGTTCATTTGAGAAACGAATTTAAAAATGTTGTGTTTGTTGCTCAATATTTTTCTTGGAAATTTTGAAGGAGACAAAAAAATTCAAATAGGAATACTAGTCCAATCCGCCGATCCAATCCGTTCAATAACAAATAGGATCGGATCGGATTGGCGGATTGCCACGGATTGGATTGCATTTTTGTCAATCCGTAATCCGCAAATCGGATAAAGATTATGCATAATCCCATCCGTGGTCACCCCTATTTGAGAGTCCCACTCTACTTTTGTTGCATTCCCCTCTGCACTAGAGTTGCTGGTTGTGTTAAAGTTTCAACTTCATGTCTAAGTGATAGGCTTTCTTCACTAAGAATAACCCATTCTTGGTACAACCCCACACTAACTTATCTTCCCCGTGTTCAGTGCTCAAAGAAATTTTCAGGATAAGCTCTCAATCTTCTTGACAAAACAACTGCTTAATCAATTACTAATTTCACTTATTCAAGCTTTAATCTATCACTTTGATACCCATCGTACCCGCCAACAGTAGGATCAGAGGTTTGAATTTTAAAATCTTTTTTTTTTCTATTGATCCATTTGTCTTCTCCCATGTCTTTCAGTACCATCACAAAGCATTAATCTGATCAATGGATAGTAGCAGAATTTCAAATTGAGAGATCTATAAATATGATATTTCAATTGCAATAAACAGTTTAATATATATATACATATATATATTAACTGTGTATTGTTGTATATCACCAGTTCATGCAGCTGACATGCCATTTACCAGTAACATACTGATCCCGACCTGTTATCAATATTATTCAAGTACTTGAATCACTCTACCTACACATGTACATGTATATATAAACATATAATCTGTCTCATTAGTAAAAAATATTACATTTATACATATTTCATCCGACTATCAAGGTGAGAACTAGTTTTGTCTCACAACACCATCAATTCAGAGATATTCTTTGCTGGATTATTTAGCAGCAATGAAACCTCACCTTGTGACAATAGCAAATGGATGATGAAGCATAACACAGCATGCTGCAGCATCATCTAGTACACAAATCCAAAAGCGTTTATAGATCCAATTTTAAACTTTTGAAAAGAATATATCCATTTCATATCCATGTGGCGGGATTACAGAGCATTGCAGAAATTGACAAACAAGGTGTAGGGAAGCATAAATTAATATGTACAATGTTACATTGATATTCTACAAATAGGAAATTGCTGCCTCAGCACCTCTGAAGCAGGTTTAGCAAGCTTACATAATTGCTCAAATGTAAAAACTCCAACCGCCCTTAAACTCGAGCTGTACGACGTACCATATAAGTTGCTATATTTTACAACAATAACCATTTTGAACCTCTTCTCCAACATTAAATCAACCACATGGCTAATAGATGTCGAGGCTGTAACATAGGGAGGTGGGCTTCTCATCATTGTTGAAAGTGGGGCATTCAACTACACAAGAACATACAACAATAGAATGCAATGTTAGAAAGCATCACAAGACTTTTAACAATGTAGCTTGTAGTGGCTCACACAGTGACATGTTCATGACCAATCTTTCTTGTTTAGGGTGCACAAAAATGCAGATAACGTGTATGCTTCTTGAAACCTGTTATTGATTGATATTTCTTGTTTAGGTGCACGAAAACACAGGAACTAACATCCAAGTTGAAACTTGTGAACAATCTCAAAAAACAACATTTAATAATTAAGAATTTCTGATACTGGAGTTCACAAGGGAATGCCCTGTATACACATATAGGTTTCAAGGAGGTAACTGGGAGTATAATTATACTCTTTTCGTAGTTTGAATTAAATTTTGAGTCCATCACAAAGTTCCACGTCAGTACTCTCTCTCTCATTTGTGTGCGCTTTTTCTTAGTAGAGGCTCTAGCTGTATTATCTTCATTGATGTGGCCAATTGATATGGAGAACATCAAATCAATTTGTTTGTACTCTTTCGGTTCACTTTCTCATTCACAGAACTGGTTTTCTGATCAAGTCTCCAGAATATACGTCCTGAACAAGAACAGTTGATATCCCCATACACACATTATGCTTGAGACTAGCATGAAATGACTAAGCTAATGTGGAGACCAACACAGGCAGTGTGCCAGATATCGATGAAGGCAATGCCAAAAACAGGCAGTGTGCCCAGATATGGGTGAAGGCAATGCCAAACCAGTCAAGCAGACCCCAAAGAAGTCATATTCAGCTTCTTGTTTGGATCATTGGCACGAGAATGACCCCCAAAAAAAATTGCAGAAATGATCAATCCATTCTTCATCCAAAGGCAAAGCATTTTTTAATATAGACTTAAATTTAGTTGATGGTTTGTGTTAATGAAGGAACATAATTTTCTTTCATTTCCGTCAAAATGACTGAAACACTTTTATTTCATGCAATTCTAACTGGAAACTGTGGTGGAAATACAAAAGCTCATCATTTCCAACAAAATTACCAAAAAGATATTGAAACTGACCAAAACACACTTAAAAGAAAAGGTTGTGTTGGTCAAGACCAATCTAATAGAAGTATCTTTTCCAAGTTCTTTCATCTTTTCAATTTAAAAGAAAATATCTCTAAGTACGAAAACATTTCCAACTAATTTGCTATCTAGGAAAGTAGAAAGAGAATAGGAAAGAAAGATTAGGAGCACGCCACTTGCCTCTCTCTCTCTCTCTCTTCCAGAGTTATATGACAAATGACTTCCCTGCCCCCTGAATTTCCTAACCATTTGAACCTTCTATTTATCTCTTTCCTTCTTTTAATCTTTTAATGTTTCTCAAACCTTTTCTTGACAATTATTTAATCAGAAAACCCTTTTAACCTTTGTTTACTAAAAGGACTTCCCAATCCCAGGACATGTCTGACAATTGTTTATTATTAAATAGTAATAATTTTTATTTTTTGGATAAATTATTATTTGGATTAGAGCCCTTTAGAATCATATGTATATATCTGTTTTCAAAACAATGAACAATCATATGTACATATCTGCTTTCAAAACAATGAATTGTTTGACTGTGTAAAGGGGTAAAATCAAATAGGGTTCGATGAAAGAGAAGATGATAGGAGTGACTCATACACATAACTGAGTCGTACTCACAAAGAAAAAAGAGATGGAGTAGGCACTGGAAAGAATGGAAGCCGAGAAAACGCCGAGGGAGGGGCCCTAAATGTCCTCTCTCATCAGGGCACTGTGCTATTTATAGAAGTCTAAGCATGTGCCAATGACGAGAGGATATTCCACGTGGCACTAAGTGATTGTGCCACGTGTCCTCTCCTAGTGTCATTTCTTGGGTCAGGGCGCAGATGTCCCTGCCTGCGGGACTACGGTAGTGGATGTGCCCCCACTCATCCCACTCTGACGAGCCCTTCGTTTAAGCCTCCATGCAACGACATACCCCTTTCCCTTTTGGAACCATAACACAGTGCAACTAGCACCACACTATGGCTGCCTGGGACTGCATCATTGCGTGCCATATCAACAGTCCCCATGACCTATGCCTTGACTTACCCAAGTTCTTCTTGGTGCTTTTGGAACATACTGTGGTATACATCATACCTAAACCACCATGAAGAACACAAGCAAGCCTTAACATAGTTCGTGTTGTGAGGGTCACAAGAATGAGCTATGATGCAGACTTGCTTTCCCATATCAACATTAACGGACAGTCTACATAATTGTCTCATAAAGGTTAATTATGGGTGCACATCCCATCATGACCGCACACTGTTAGCTATGAGTCAGATGATTGTGACACAACACAACCCTGAGTCATACCGAGAGTCTCTTGCCTTGTTCTTCCTGCCTCCGAGTAAATTATTCTAGCAGATCGTGTTCTGGTCACCAGTTTGTCAACCATCCACAATAAATTCATCTTTGAGATAGAGGTACCTCCTCTACAAGCTGGAAAAGCATATTGCATGGGAACACATTTTGACCAATTAATGAACAAAACCTCAAAGAGTCTTAAGAACATGACTGTAATGATTTAACAAAGCTGCCTATGAGTTGGTACATTTTGCAGTTAAAGAATAGCTCACTGGAAATAAAGAGGAAGTACCTCTTTGCAGTCTTCAAGGTGCAATAGTCCTGCACAGCTTCCCCAGTCGTCTACAATGGGCACAACTGAATCTCTCAAGAATCGGATGACCACTCTCTTCAACTCCAAGTTAGCTTGTAGTGGCTGAGCTTCTTCAAATGGCATCATTATACACTCAATTGCATCACCCACTGATATCTAATAAAAGAGAGAAATTCAAAAGAATTTAAATAGTTCATGTACATGATAAGGATGGTTGAGCAGTAACGAAGTCTGATGCATAAGAAACAGAGAGCAGCACTCCTAACTAAATTAAATCTTTCTATACCCTAGTCCAATCATAATTGATTATCATTACTATAAATTTCTTCTACTTTGTATATATATTTTCTGAACAAATACAGTTTAGTCAGCCTGTCTGAAGGCTACAAAAGAACAGATAATTGAGGGGTCTTGATCCCTTCCCCGCCTTCCCCCCCCCCCCCCCCGAGGAAAAGGTTCAGAGCATCCATACATTTGCAAATACAGGATTGATGACTATCCATTATTGGGACACTGCACACTTTTATGGTGACTACAGAAACAAAGTAGATACCTGAGGAATCAGGTAAGGACTAAACATGGATTTGGTGAAACCCAGTAAGGCCTCAATGTGTACAGCAACCTGCATTTCAATAGTAGACAAATGGGTAGTGATTATATTCAAGAATGATGATGAGAAACAGCATATTACCGTTCCATCAGCAAATGAATGGAGTTAGCATAAAGGGACTAGCAGTTAAAATACAAGTAAAAACAATATCAAACTATACATGTTCATTACCAAAGGAACCCACTTAACGAGGGCCACAATTATTTTCATTACTCAATAAAAGGAAACTTGGACATTTAATGACACAGATCAGCATGCACAATTCTCAATATCAGGAAGTGCTAAAGCCAGTGAGTACAGAGAATTTATAGCTACTTCATCTCATCTTGAATTACATTAACTTTTCGTCTTACAATCAAGTACAGAAAAGAGCAATATACCATTCCTCCGCGACTTGTCCACGAAATTCCCTTCCATCTTTTAATTATATTTGAAAGATTTTGTACAGCCTCATCAACCTAAGAAACTCAAAAAGAGGAGTTAATATTATGAAGGTCAAAAGCTCTGTACTTTCAAATGCTAATCAGAAGGTAAAACTTACAACTGTTGAAAACTGAAGCGTGGAAACATTATTTAAGTGCGAACAAAAAACAGTAAAAAGAGGATGATTGCAATTGTTAAATACTGCACAGTATCATAGAATCTGCACATTTAGATAGTGTTAAAATAAATTAGTACAAGTTCCATTGTGAATTATGATTTACATCTTTTCCCACCAATTCATCCATGTTCTTTCCAGTCTTATCATCTTGCAGAAACTTTAAACTGACACTAGCTTCGGTATTCAAAGCACATGTTACCTGTTCAAGCTACTTGGGTTCTCCCATACAAATCTTCCTACTATCTTCCTGTCTGCCCACTAGTCCACCATACAATCCCCAAACAAAGGCAAGAGATATTTAGTTAAGGCTGCAGCATCTAAAATGCTTTTGCAAATAATTAGCATTCCAAATATTTATTTGACACAATCCACAATATTGACATGGTATAGTCAATTTTGACACGAGCAATATGTCCTCTTCCATTTGTTTCCAAATGTCTAGAGAATTCATGTCATGTATATATAAATCATGGTAATATGGGACCCACTAAAAATTGCTGTGTTCTTCAGTTTCTGATCTCTCATGATGCGTTGATGTCCAAGGACGCATATGTTAAGTAATCGTGTTCTTTTCTTTTTTTGACTATAGCAGAAAACTGTATGTTTTTCACCCAACCCAATTGCGAAAAATGGACATAAATATAAAATCATATATTGCATAGGAAAAATACAAATGTTGCCTTAACACCTTTAGTTTATTTAAATTAGGAAAGATTCAATGTTCAGCACTTTCTGTGTGTTGAAGCATCATTTGTACGTGTTGAACATGAAACTTGTGTCTCAAAATCTGATGTTTGTGGACCACCAAGGGTTGTTGCTCAATCGTATCTCCTCTACCTCCGGATGTGATAGGTTGAGGGTTCAATTCCCCATAGGGGCAACGTGGGTGTGTATTTATTATTTTTGCCACAATAAAAAAGTAAAGAAGGCAATCTGATTGTCTGCGGAACATTTTGAGCCAATGTGATAAACGGACCGGCAAAGAGCAGACACACTAATTTATTTGAAGCCAAAGAAATAATAAATGCTTAAAAATCAGTCACTAGAAACACAGAATCAAGAATATTGTTAATTGTACATGAAACTCTCTTCTATGTTCATCTTGTTATATTATTACTTTAAAACGGGCGAAATATTATTTTTGCTCTAGAAAATAAATGAAAAATACTAAATAATGTGAACATTTAGCTGTGTCTCCATATCCTCGAATTTGGAGATGTTACATATCCAATGCTTAGACAAATAACCATACCCAACACATGCCTAATATAGGCCACAATTTTAAAGCCTTGATATATATTTGATAAAAAATAATTTATAGACAAAGCATCAGAGGGATCACAACCCATAAAACATGAAGTATACAGAAACTTGTGCTGCTATTATACAACACAAATCACCTAAGAATCTACAAAAGAATGTAAAGAATATAAAAAATATTTAGACGTTAAAAAATGTGACGCTTTAGCATTTTGCATAAAGTCTCCACATCCTCAAGCACATGCATGTTCCTCTCTATTTAAAGATGCTACATAACGCAGATAGGCACCGCCTGCCAAGCTACTTAACTCTCTTCCTAGCGCAACCCCCTTGACAACAAGCAAGCAACTCCTGCATAGACATCACCCAGAGGATCTAAAAAGAGAGAGAACATCATTCGCCACATGCGCCATGCAAACTCACAGTGGAGGAGAAGATTGATACTCCCTCACCACATGCAACACCAATGAGGAAGCATCTGCCTAGATTATCCACAGTCAAGAAACGCTTGCAACGTTGCAGATTAAACAATGAAAGACACTTTGGATGATACTTGTACCTTCAAAATTTCTTTCCAACGTAAACCAGGCATATCCCACCACAAACCACTCTGAGTAAGATCTCAGTCAACTAGCCATCCATGGCACTACATCAAGGCACCTCGCAAATAGAAAATCCAAATTAAACCTCAAAGAGGTCATCACTCAGCCCCAATTCCAAATCCTAAAGTGCTTTGAAGAAGCAAGCTTCAACACAACACCACCAGTGTATCTGATATAAGGGCCTGCCTAACAGCTGCAACACGAACAAAATTAGGAAAGGAGGGGTATCTCAAAACCATGTGTCACGCCAGAACCCCACTCTATGTGCATCCCCACCTCAAAGCCTAAGACCTTAGAGAACTTCCTCTTTTCTTAATCCCCTTTCACAGAGCAACTCCAAAATAGTTCAAATCCAATTCTACATCCCCCTCAAACTTCCCCTCAAGTAGTCTCTTCCACAAATTGTCAGCTTCCAAGGCATAAGAGGTGAAAATTGAAAGAGACTGAAGCATGCTTAAAAAAGGGTGAAAATTGAAAGAGACTGAAGCATGCTTAAAAAAGGAATAGTTGAAGGGTTACATCGAAATTCAATGGAAAGCAGTGCAAACTAAGCACTCAAAGAAGCCAAAACCTTAATGGGGAGAAACTTAAGAATCATTTCATGAAGCATCTAGCTAACCAGTTATATGAGCATCTTGCCTGAGTTTCACTAGTCGTTAGACAGAGAATCAAATACATTTCAAAAAAATGTAAACCCCTAAGCAAAAAGAATTTTGAAACTATGAGCTTTGAGTGTTTTAATAGCACAATGCTCTAAAGGACAATATTTATACTTTTAACATTTTCCATAAATAAAATTAGGGCTTCTTTCCTCACTTTTATTTCTCCCTTTTCCCCTTTCTTATTCATCAAAGCCAAACTTACTTTCTTCCTACTGTCGCTTTTTCCCAGTGAAACTATTACTCGTTACATTAATAATGGCAAAATGTAATGATCCAACATGCAATTATGTTAATTTCCGGAAAGAAAAAAAAAAATGCAATTATGTCACATATCTTTGACTCGATTATAAATGTGCATCATATGGCATTAAAGTTGGAGCAAAAGCTGATTCACCAACTGTTAAAATCAAAATGACAAGCAAAACCAAGGGCCAAATATAAGAGGTCACATTTACAGTGCCGTAGAAAGGATGGCCAGAAAATATGGAAGCTGAGATTCAAAAGTAAAAAGGCGAAGGTAAGCCTGATAACCTCGACTAACCTAACTGAATCCATGATACGATTTTCCTTTTCTTTTTTGTGACTAGTAGAAATATATACTGTAGACTCCGCATTGGAATTGAAACAAAACATACCAGAACCCACTTCATCCTGATAGAAACAGAGGTAAAAATCATTGAGAAAACCTGCAATCTTCTTTTGAGAAAATTTGGCAAATCCCGAACCACTTCACATGCCTTTATATGTAATATCAAAGTTCAAGCTTTAACAAGCATGCAAGTTGGTGTTTCTTAGTTAAATGTTGCCTTTTCATATTTCTTAAATTGCCAATGAAATATATAATCATTTATAATTTACACTACAAGTATTTGTGAGATCATATTGTATATTGTCCAGTATACCTGTTTTTACTCAAAGATTTCCTCATTACCATATCCTACAATTTATTCTTTTTTCTTTCAAGAATCTAACATCTTAAGTTGGAAACAAATCCATTTATGTATTATTTTCCACAAAGGGCACTCTAGGTTGCTTTCTGTTCAAGACCATTTATAAGCAGATAGGGTACCTGGCCATCATTTAGGGCCGCCTCCATGATAAGGTGGTCAGCTTCTTCCTGAACTGTTGGGGAAATAGTTCCAACAGAATCCAGCCATATGCGTTTATTCAAACATTTGACAGTGCTGTAGTCTCCTTTAACAGCTAAAGCACGCATCAAGGAAAGATAGAGGTGAGGCTTCGGCCGCAGGTCAGGATTTCCACCAGCTCGTTTTAATATTTCTCCAAATAAACAGAGGGCACCTAGACATATCGCAGACAAAGATTGAACAAGTATAAGAGGCAACAGAACTCTTGCCCAGTTACAAGCAGAAACGGCTAACAAAAACATAAACTGGCACTAGATAAGCAGGGTATAGCCCACATACCAATTGTGATTGTTCAATTAAAGAGGGGTAGCTTATATAGTCCTCAAGATCATCTTTTTTAGCATCTAAACTCTAAATATGAAATATAGCAAATGGTGTAACTGTAGTTGTGAAGCGTGAAGTAAACTATCAGACTTCAAAAAAGACTTCCATGATTTCCACTTGATATCACAAGGGTATATTGCGGTGCTGAATGAAGAAAGTTACCAAAAAGATTACAAAAGTTCATTTTATAAGATACGGAGGGATAGAAATACGCTAAAACATAGATAAAGGAATGAAAACAACAAAATGAGGTTTATGACACTACAGAAGGTCTACAAGTATTTGTGTCATTCAAAGACTTTATACAACTAAAACTTTTAATGACTGTAGGGAGGATGAAGTGCACGTGCATAATGCAGGAATGTTATAATTTAAAATCATCTAAAAGTGCATAGAGTGTACATGCTTTTGCCCCCAAACTTAGCTAAATCCAATGTCCGCACTTCCGTAGATTCAGAGCATTGTGAAAATATTATAACATACCTCAGTCCAACTTGAATAAAGATCAACAATATGACAAATTCCAACAGGAAAGACCAAATAAAGATTTATCATCCAGAACTCTCTTCAGAACTGTGTTAGAGGACTTCATGTTCTGTTCAGTTTGAATGAAATCTTTTGGATCACACCTGAATCCTTTAGATCTGAGCCACATTTGGATGCTGAACTAGTATATATATGTTGAAGAGTACTCGTTATGAGAGCATACTTGTTATTAAGTGGTATTATTTTAAATTTTTAAACCCGGATTAGTAGTAACATGTTGGAATATGTGGGAATATTCTTGTAACTAGAGTAATTAGTGGAAAATTACCACGTAGGTATTACTGTAAATCTTACTTATCATTAATATAAATATGTGGGCGGGAGCTGTCTAGAATGATCTACAACCCTTCTTTACATCCTTTGTCATTCATTCTCTCTCTTCCTTCTTCAAACCCCAATCATCCAAAACCTAAAACATAATCAATATTGTATTTCAACATGGTACCAGAGCCACCAATCAGAATCACAAAACCTTCGACAAAATCTGAAATACACTAGACCTGTCTGAGAAAGTACTGACATCATCAGCACAGAGTGCTAACATCAGCATCCATACGATCAGAACATGGCGAAAATCACATGGATCGACTCGCCTAATCACAGTGTAATTTGTTTCAATGTTTGAAGCCATTTGATGGGCCTTTTCTATTCTTTAATTATTTTTGGAATTTCAGGACTGATTTTGCAATCTGCTTGTTCTGGAGTTTTTGGCTGGTTTCTGGGTTCAAATCAGTTCCCTAGGATGCGCCTATGCCCTCTGAGTGTTGCTGTGAAGTTTCATTGATAGCCGACTTCATTTTGAAGGTTTTTTGCTGATATTTGAAGTGCGGCTGACCACTTTGGCTGCTGACCATGCATATTTGGCTACTGTTTTTTTTGTTTTACAATTCATTAATGCTGGAAATGATTGGAGAAATGAGTTTTTGGTAGTTGTTGGCATTTTTATGGCTTCCTAAAACTTCTGTTTTTGGCTTTTTGGGATGCTGCTACATTGTTTCCGTCTTTGTTCAGGCCTTAGTTGTTTAGTAGTCATGTCAGGGAAAGACGAAGGTTCTACCAACAGTTTTGAAGGAGGATTAACTCGTGCAGGGAATTTTCGAGATAACCCTTCTCTTCTATTAGTCGAGTAAAGTTGAATGGGGGCAATTACTTAGTGTGGTCTCGGTCTTGCCTATTGTCAGTTCAGGCATGACTGGGGAGTGCAAGAAGCCAAAGTCATCCAATTCTTCTTATAATCAATGGGTATCATAGAACCCACTGGTGATGTCTTGGTTGTTACACTCCATGCAACCACATCACTCATGGCTATCTTCTTCTTTATTCAGCCAATACCATTTGGATTGTTGTGGCTCGGACTTATTTTCAGATTGGGAATTATGCACAAATCTATGAATTGAGGAAGTGTAGAGAACGGATCCAATTTTGACCGGTTTTCTTTTATTTTCATTTATTGTCATATAAATGATATAAAATGATGTTACATGCATTATAAACATGAAAAGCATGGTTAGGGACTTGTTTAGAGGTCCGGAGATGTTTTTGAGCCAATTGGTTCATTATGAGATTTTCAGGTTGGCAGGCCCGGGACATGGGTCAGGTGTGCCCGGAAAACCGGATATTTTTCGAAAAATATTTATTTTTGGTTTTAGACCAAATGAAATGTTAAAATAGTTAAGGAAATGATTTCGGAGTCGTAGCCGCTTTCGAAATCGAAAACGGAAATCGAGAGGGTACGTTAAGTGGCCCAGGGGCATTTTAGTCATTTCGCGCCCCAAGATATTATAAATATTTGTATGGATGAGATTTCCAACCATTTGTGAAGCTAAACACAGCAGGCCAGCTCTCTCCCTCTTCATATCTTCTCCTTCTCTTGACATTTCGGAGGCTTTGGACTTGGATTTGGAATTTCCCGAAGAAGGACAAAGTGTTCTACGGGTTAAGGGCTTCGGTTTGAACCGAGCAAAATCTGATTTTAAAGAAGTTGAAGCTTGGAGGATTCCAGGGTTTTGGCTAGAAAAGCTTCATCTTGAGGTAGGGGTGTTTCTTCTCTCTTAGTCATCGATTTATAGGTTATTGGTGAGTTTGAGAGGGTTTGGTTCAGTTTAGTATGCTTAGGAGAGTTAGTATAGTTATATATAACTTTTTCCTCTTCTATTGTAGTTAATTGCATGCTATAGATGTTTATACATTGTGATATATGTTGTTGTGCGACTATACATGTTAAATGTATGAAATGAGAGCATATTTGTATATATGATGAATTGTATGCATGATTGTGAACATACATGTGGTTATATGTGGTATGTGAGAACATGATACATGCTAGGATTGATATAAAGCATGAATGCATGTAGGAGAGCATGAGAAATATGCTATATGTGATAAATTGCTCAATGTGCATATATATATATATATCAGAGTTTTATCCAAGTGAGTCATACATGGGGTTCGGAGTTGTCCAACCATGCTATAGAAGTGGTAAAATTATCCACTAAGGTATGACCATCGAAGTTGTCCAATCATGCTGAGGCTAATACCTAGAAATCGGAGTAGTCCAAATTCATGTGACCGTCGGAGTTGTCCAATCACAATGGCAAGACCAATATATTGCCAAAAATGTATGATCTTCGGAGTTATCCAATCATACAGGTGTCATCGGAGTTGTCCAACACTACATGATCGTCGGAGTTGACAAATCATGTATATGTATCGGATTATGACCGAGAAAGATGTAAACCTAAAGATGCTTATGTGTTTAACTGTTAAGCATGATAAATGTGTTGAATGCATATATGTATTGCATTGAATTGTTATGACATGCAAGTATTGAACATGTCATGTAGAATAGCGACATCATGTAGGTCGGTGTCGAGTCGATGCCTAGGTGGGTTGGGGCATTCTTACTGAACTAGTTATTTGCTCACTCCTCCCCACCCCCCCCCCCCCCCCCCCACACACACACACACACAAACTTTTTATAGATAAGGCACAGGCGATGGATGGGACTTGAGTAGCTACGTGGAGTACTCGATGGAATTTTTGGTGTTTTGAGCAGATATATATATATGTATGTGTCATGTTGACACTTTTAGGAAATTGTAATCTGGATGTTGGACAAGTATTTTGGTACATTGGTTCTACTTTTGAGAAACTAGATAATGTATGTATTTTCTGGACTTGATCCGATGTTATGATGCAATTGACATATGTTATGGTTTCAAATGCGCGTGTTTTTAGATGTTTTGAATGTATGAGGATGTATGTAGAGTTGATATATTATTGATGAATGAGTTTTGGATGTCCTAAGGGAAAAATAGGACTTAACAGGAAATTCTACCGAAAGAGGCTTCGATTAATCACAATCCCATCTTCGATTAATCGAAGGGTTCGATTGATCGAAGAGCCATGTTCGATCAATCGGAGAAACTGAGTGAAATTAGATTCCAAAACCAGCATGTCACTATTGAAGTTTTGATAGAACCTCGATTAATCGAAAGGACCTCTTCGATTAATTGAAGGTCCACGTTCGATTGATCGAAGGTCAATCTTCGATTAATCGAACTTGCTGTTCACAACAGGTTTGTAATTGAAAGACATTGGGATTACGGGGCATGACAGCTTGGTATTAGAGTGTAATTATTGATGAGAGGTGTTGATGTTTGACTTAATCACCCCCATTTCCCATGCCGCTTCCAGGTGTTGGAATTCTGGGCGTGACAGGAAGAATATTTATGAAACCAAACAGGTTTATATGCCTATTGCACGGTATTAGGCCGAGCTCAATAGTCTGTGGCAAGAGGTGGACTATTATCAGGATTTTCAGCAGATTGTGCCGGTGAGAGTGCCAAATTTCAAAATCTATCAAACAAGGAGCGTGTGTGATTTCTTAGCCAGGCTTAACATGGAGTATGACCAGAGTTGTGTTCAGGTGCTTGGTAGGGATCCCTTCCGACCTTTGAGTCAGGCTTATTCATATATCCAGCAAGAGGAGAGCCATAGGAGTGCTATTATTCACACTATAGCTCAAGATCACTCTGCCCTAGCAATTTTTCCTCAGATCAGCATAAAAACATTTGGGACAACCTCGTGTTGATAGCAAGAGTGGGAATTCTAAGAAGGACCAACTGAAGTGTGATTTCTAAGGGGAGACAAGGCACACTAGTGATCATTGTTGGAAACTCCATGGTCATCCCACTAGTGCGGTGGTGATCGATCTGGCACAACAGATCACCTGCTCACATGTCAGAGGTCTCAGAGACTGTGTCTCAGCCTACCAATGGGGATACTACCACTCTTACTAAAAGTAACCTGCAGACACATTAATGCTTGATGGCTCCACTTAATACCCCATCTACCACATTTTCTATTACTGGCTCATCTTCTTCTTAACTTTGCTCACACGAGAATATCTGCTAGTGCTTCTAGTGTGTTTCCACCCTCCCATCCATGATCCATGGGTCATCGACTCTGGAGCCACTGACAGGTTCTTCTAACATTTTCTCCTCTTATTCCATATACTCTGGTAGGATAAAGTTAGAGTTGCAAATAACTCTCTGTCAACAATCTCTGAAAAAGTGAAAAGGGACTTGTGCAATGCTCCTCATCCATGCTACTTTATTTCGTATTACATGTTCCAAATTTCTTTACCAATTTGCTTTCAATTAGTCGTATCACCAAGTTTTTAAATTGTTCTGTAACATTTTTTCCTACTCATTGCGTGTTTCAAGGTTGGGAACGTGGAGAACGATTGGCAGTGGTAAGGCACATGGTGGTCTATATCTGTTGGAGACCTCTTTTTCCTCTGAGATTTCATCTTCTCGTCAGGCTCTTCATGTTGATGATTCTCCAGCACTCCAACAGCTATATCACTGGCATAGGCCTCTGGTTCATCCCTCCATTAGCATGTGAGAGAAACTTTTTCCTACTTTTGTTATGCAGTGTAATAGAGATAGTTTTCTTTGTGATGCTTGTGAATTTGTAAAGCATCAACAGAACTCTTATCCTATTAGTAATAATAGAAGCACTGCTCCTTTTATGATTGTTCATTCTGATTTATGGGGACCCTCTAGGGTTGTTTCTCAGTGATTTGTTACTTTTATTGATTGTTTTTCTCGGGTTACCCGGTATATATACTACATAAGAGTGAGGTGTTCAAATGTTTTCAGATCTCCAACAAGATGGTATGTACCCAGTTTGATGTCAAGATCAAGATTATTACAACTGATAATGGAACGAAGTACAGTAAGGGTGCATTTCATCAAACCAGTTGTGTTAATACTCCAGCACAGAATGGTGTGGCCAAAAGCAAAAGTTGCCATCTCCTTGAAGTAGGTCACTCTTTACCGTTCAGCATGGGTTTTCCAAGACCATTCTGGGGTGATGTTGTTCTCATAGCTGCATACCTCATTAATAGGATGCCGTAGCCTCAAGCTAGTGGACTCACTCATGTCATTACTCCCCGAGTATTTGTTTGTATCTATTTTGTTCATGATCATAAAAAATCTAGAGATTTTTATCCTAATGGTTGTGTGTGTTAATTGGGTACTCGGCGACACAAAAGGGATGTAAGTGCTACCATCCTTTCTCAAGGAAAACTTTTGTCATCTTGGATGCTACTTTTCATGAATCGCAAACCGGGTTGGTTGAATTGCTCCAATCGGGTCGAAAACAATCCTAACCCAGAATAGCACAAAACCTACCATATTTCCAAACACCATACTTCGTTCTCCAGAAGATTCCCAACTACAATTCTGAGGTTCGATCTTCAGAGTATATATAAGCCAATTGTACTGACCACGACACAACAACCACTCAATCAGCAAAGACCACAACTCGACGACGGCGATCGACCCATCACTGATCATATAATTGTGACGTCCCACATTGCCTAGAGGGGAGAAGTTGCTGAGGCTTATATGTGTGGAGTGTGGACACCCCCGAACCTTTTAGATGTGTTTTGAGAAAAACCATGAGCACCGAGAGTTGTGAAAAGAGGATAATATCTACACAAGTGGGCGGGTCGTGATAGATGATATCAAAACCAATCCCTAGCCAAAAATGGGGGAGCGTGCAAAAGCCCATGAGGGAGGCATCAGCGAGGGCGCTCACTGACTCCCAAGAGGGGGGTAATTGTGACATCCCACATCGCCTGGGTATGGTGAGGGGAATATGCTTATATGTGGTGTGTTTCTCTCTAATGGTACGAGGCCCAAGAACAAAGCCGTGTGAGCTTGGCCCAAAGCGGACAATATCATACCATGTGGTGGAGTGAGTCATTACAAGATCTATGATAACGATGACGGTCGATGACGATGATGACCAAATATAAGATTACAATTGATGTAGTGTCTTGATACTAGATCGATGGCCTCCATATTACAACAATAATCACATGGCACAAATGATGATGACCGAACCATGATTATGCAAAAATCGTTGATTACATGAGGGTGATCAGTGATACTACAACCAAACCACAATCAGCTCTTGTTCAGATAACAAGAGTGGCATCCCTTCTGTTTTTTAATGTAATGGATCATTGCTCTGATACCACGTTGAAATTAGGTTTAAAAGAAGATAGGAGGAGAAAAAGAGAAATTTTGGAGAAATGGATGAAATAAAATCTTGACCCCTCTCACCTTAAGCAACTTATAAATATATATGAATAGAGAATACAAGGAATAGACCAGTATATCCTTCTGAGGAATACTAATTACAATATGCCACAAAACATATATTCTAACACATTACATTTACATCAGAACCTAGAAATCAACTTAAAGACATAAGATCTGGGATCTGAACTAGAGCACTTGACAAAGTTCAGATCCAATCCATTTATGCAATATACAAATAAACTTCAAGTACAAAATACCTTTAATTGAGCCACAATTGAGCAATGCATCAACTATAGCAGTGTATGCTATTCGATCAATAAACAAATCATGACATGATTTCATTTCTGTCACAATCTTTTGAACTGATAGAAGATCCCTTGCTTGCCCAAAACCCTGCAAAAACGGAAGTCCTTTTTATAATTGGATTAAAGGAAAATGAACACCCACAACAAATTGCTTAAAAGTCCATTTTTCAGCACAAAATCCCATTGCTTATTACCAGAGAAAGTGAACAAAGAGAAATATTGAAATTTTCTGTTATAAAAGAAGATAAACAATATATGATCAAGTAACGAAAAAATTACTAATATAATGATTTTTTGCATCTAGTATATGGTGCAAAGAGATCTCCTTTGGCATGCCAAAGTTTCTTAAAAATTTCATTTTTGTACTATTTTAAAATTAAATAAATGAAAGACTAACTCACCTTAAGTAATGTAGTGTAAGTAATAATATCAGGAAAAAGATCACCATGACCAACTTTTAATGCTTTATCCTGCAAAAATAACAGGTGTATAAATCAAGTGAACCCTATTCATTATACCCCTAAAATAAATTCTAAACCTCTAAACATGTCTTTCAAGTACATGCATGAGACCTTCATTTCCTCAAAAAATTGCACGGCAAAATCATAATTTTCAGCCTTGACACATGCAAAGATTAGAGTGTTATATGTGAGCCTATCAGGACTTATTCCTCGCCGTAGTAATTCATCGTGGACACCTAATGCTGCTAGAGGAAGACCCGAGCTTATATAACCCTGAAAATAACAGGAAAAAAAAATCTTAACCAATGAACATTTATTATCCATCTTGTGTCACAAGCACAGTAGCATGCACAATGTATTAACACTAGAACTCAAAACCAAAAACCAAGAAAATAAAAATAATGTAGTTAAAAAATAAACAAATTTTATAAGTTAAAAGTCTTGAGAAATGTATGTCAGTGTAAAAACCTTCATTAACAAGTTGTAAATCAAGATCGGTGGACTGCTGCCTTCATGAAGCACAAAATCATAGCGTGCAAGAAGACCATTGGCACGGCGTAGATCCCCTGCACTAGACCATTGCAACTAAGGAGGAACTATCAGCAAGAAAAAATGTATAACTTAAGTAATTTTTATCCAATATTAGACAATGCATCTCCTGGTAATAAATACCCAGCATACTAATAGTAATTTTTAATATGAAGGACTGGTAATTCAATTAAACCACCCTCATTGACATTATTGATGTTGTGGCTTCAGCATTAAAAATTAGCAGCAAAAGCAACTGAAAAAGTAACACCCTACTCAGATACGTATCATGTGTATGTATATGTATATATATGACAATATGTTGATAATTGAAGATAAAAGAACTAAATTACTTGTGCCAGGCACACAAATAGAGTGTTACAAGATTTTTTTTTTTTTTTCGATAAGTAATAGTGTTACAAGATCTGAACAGGACTGGTCAATGAAACAAGAATACCACAAATTATAAGGGATCGTCTGATGAGATGCGATCCTATCACCTGCGACTTGATAATATCACAAGATTAAATTGCATTGTCAAGACAAGCGAAGACAACATGAATCAATGACAATAACCCAAGATTTTTCTACTTAAAACAAAAAGGAAAATTAAAATATGCTAATGGATTAGCATGAATCATTCATATATCTATTCCCACATTTGGAGCAGACACACTTAAGCTCCCTTTCCCACTTCCACTAACAAAAGCTAAAAAATGTTCGGATCACGATCACATTGAGGGACATAATGGGATAAAAGAGTGATGCAGGAGCAATCCTCCTGAAAATGAGAAAATTATAACACTTATGATCACTGGCACTGTAACAGTTAAAGCAGTACTGTTCACGAGTACTATAGAAATTGCTGTCATGAGTATTCTAGCAATACTCTAGTGCAACACGGTTAACACTACAACAGCAGGAATATAAAGAGCGCTGGAATGGGGACAACCCAAGTACAGAGTAAGTATAGAAGATTACCCTAAACTAAACAAGGCAGACTAAAAAGACATTCTGAAGGAAATCAGCAAAAGAGTAGAATAAGAAATGCTTCTAGAGCTAAGCAAACAGGAAACTCAAGAGCATTTGTTCAACTTATGCCTTGAAAAGTCCACCCATAAGAAGTAAGGCCATCTGTTGGGAATCATATCTTTGAGTTGACTATTTAATTGTGGCAGATTTATTGAGTTTCCATTATTAGGCGTATGTTTAGGCTATTGTTTAGAGATTTGTTTCTTTCCATATTTGTAATTTTCCTCATGTATATAATGATAGTCCGGCCCTCAAATTGAGTGAGCCAATTACATATATTTTACTTTTTGGTATCAGAGCCTAAAACCTACGCCTCCCCCCTCTCTGTCTTTACAGCCCATTTTCTCTTTCTTTCTTGTCATCACAAACTCTCTCTTTCTCTCAGCCCATCACCAAAGCCCTCTCTTCTCTTCCCTCCCTCTCTTCTTCAGGCTATTGTTGCGATAGTCCTAGGGGGATCCAATCTCCTCTAGGTTCGAACCCTGTAGGGGAATTCCCTTATGCTGCTGTTGGTACACAGGAATGGAATGGAATGCCTATTCCAACCATTCCTTTGTTTGGTATGGATTTTAAGGTGAGAATGGTCATTCCCTTGGAATGAAAATCCATTTCCAAGAATAAAAATTCATTCCATAGTTAAACTTATGGAATGGGCATTCCGTTCCCAGTAAGATTAAAAAAAAAATCATATTACCAAAAGAACCCTTCGCCTCCACCACCACCACACCAGGTTTACCACTACCACCGACTCTTCCACCACCTTCACCACCACCACCCCACCACCTCCACATCGCCACCTTCCTACTCCACCACACCACCACCTCCATATCGCCACCTTCCTCCACCACCGCCGCCGCTGTCACATCGCATCGTCACCACCTCTGCCGCCACCTTCCTCCACCACCACCGCCACCGCCACCGCCACCCCCACCACACCACTGCCACCACCTCCGCCACCCCCCATCACACCACATCGCCACCTTCCTCCACCACCATACCACCACCACCACCCCCACCACACCACTCCACCACCTCCACATCGCCACCTTCCACCACCACACCACCACCTCCACATTGCCACCTTCCTCCACCGCCACCTCCACATTGCCACCTTCCTCCACCGCCACCACCTCCACATTGCCACCTTCCTCCATCGCCACCACCTCCACTACACCGTCGCCACCACCTCCATATCGCCACCTTCCTCCACCACCACACATTTGTTGGTTTAATTTATTTGTCACTAGGAGGGGTATTTTGGAGAATTTGATTTAAAATTTATTTCATTCCTACCTCATTTCATATTTGTAACCAAATAATAGAATGAGAATGATCATTCCATTCCATTCCATTCTCATTCCATTCCCAGCTGCATTCTATTCCATTCCCACGTACCAAACGCAGCATTAGTGTTTTTCATGCACTAAGGATCAGAAGGTGTGTTTGCAATTTTTTTGGGGCTGCCAGGATATTCGACAGTGTTTTTAGATAGGCTTGCCGTGTCTCCGACTTCTTGGTTTGATCAATTTCATGTTTATTCCTCCTTTCTTTGATATTATTGGTGATCTGTTGAATTGTTCTATCTAATATTATGGCTAAATCAAGTAATAATAAGGAAACTCTCTCTTCGGCACAACACACAACGGCTCAACGAGTTACTAGTGTGCTATTGAATGGCCGTAATTTTGCATCCTGGTCTTGTTCCCTCCACCTTTATATTGGTGGAAAAGGCAAAACAAGGTCGCTTTTGGGTACTGAAAAGAGGCCAGATTTCAAAGATTCTAAATATGCTCAGTCGGATATGGAAAATTGCACTATTTTAGGATGGATGTTTAATTCTATGGAGGAACAAATTTATCATATATTCATGTTTTATGACTCTGTTCATGACTTGTGGACTGCTTTGAATCAAATGTATGCTCGCTCTAGGAATGATGCTCGTATTTTTGAGTTATACCAGGATATTGCTAAGGCCTCGCAAGAAGGCCTGAATTTGTCTGTGGCTGATTACTTTAGGTATTTGATATCTCGTTGGGAGGAATTAGGTCAATATGAGCCTTTGAGTGAATTTCCTTCCGAGGCAACCTCTCTTCTTGTCAAACGTCTTGATCGCCAACATACCTATCAATTTTTGATGGGATTACGCTCAGAATTTGAACCACTTAAGTCTCAAATATTGAATGCATCACCGATGCCATTCCTATTGGAAGCCTTTGCTACTGTTGATGGTGAAGAATGCAGGCACTGTTTACTTCAGCCCTCACTTGTTCCTCCACCGGTGTCTGAGCTTGTTGGGGATAGTATGGCTTTTGCAGCGAACTCTGGATCACGTAATACTGGAGGTCAAACTATTTGTCACCATTGTGGAGTGGTTGGACACATTAAGGCTCGTTGCTTCAAACTTCATCCCAAACTAAAGCAGAAATTTGCTAGGAACCGTTCATCTAGAACTAGTTCTTCTCGTACTGCTGTTGTTGCAGAGATTGCTACTACTACTGGTGGACCAACTGTATTTCTTGGACTGAGCAAGCTTTAGTCTCAGATTGGGGAGATCCAGGACTAGCTTGGCTCCCTTACTTCCAGAATTAGTGCTCCTCCAGCTGTTCCTACTCCTACTACCACTATTGCTATAGGTACTCCAATTGCATTTCATGTTAAGGCAAAGAAGCCTACTTGGGTTCTAATTCCGGGGCCAATGATCACATGAATGGTGAGTTATCTGTTTGTTCTTCCAATGTCATACCTGTTACACCAATCTATGTGTCTTGAGGATGGTTCTACATCTTACATTCACAGTAAGGGTGATGTTTGTCTGTCGCCTGATATTACTCTTTCATTTGTCCTTTATATACCTAAATTTGCCTTTAACCTTTTATCTGTTAGCTGGCTTGCAAAAAACCTCCAATGTGCAGTTATATTCTTACCAGATCACTGTCTTTTGCAGGACCTTCGTTCGAAGAGGATTTTTGGTAAGGGTTATGAGCGCGATGGACTTTACTACTTTGGGGAACCACCAGGAACGAGTCTTGAAGCTTCTGTCCTACATGTTTCTAGTACTTATGATGTTTCTTTTCGCACTTTAAGTCTATGGAATGCCCGTTTGGGGCATGTAAACTTCCAATATTTATGTTTATTGTTCCGTTCCTTAAATAAAGCTTGTAAAGACCATAAGTTTCAATGTGAAGCTTGTGAACATTCTAAACATACTAGAACTAGTTATATTTCTCATATGAGTCGTGCTCCTAGTATGTTTGATCTTATCCATTATGATGTTTAGGGCCCTTCCCCAGTTACTGCTTTCTCTGAGTATCGATATTATGTGACATTTATAGATGATCATTCTCGTTGTGCTTGGGTTTATTTATTGAAAAAGAAATCTGAGGTGCTTCCTTTATTTACCTAGTTTCTTCAAATGATTAAAACCCAGTATAACACTGTTGTTCGTAATATTCGTTCTGATGATGGGCGCGAATATGTTTCTAATGAGTTCCGGCCTAAACTTAATAAAAAGGGGATTTTACATCAACTCACTTGCCCTTGCACTCTTGAACAGAATGGCGTAGCTAAATACAAAAACCGTCATATTATGTCTGTGGCCCGATCCAATATCTTTTGAGTGGTATGCATGTGCCTAAATTCTATTGACATATGGTTGTTCTTACAGCTGCTTTTATGATTAATCGTACTCTCAGTCGAGTTTTGGGTGGTAAGGCCCCACTTTAGATTCTCCATTATACGTTGTTTCATCTTCTGCCTCGTGTTTTCGGCTATACTTGTTTTGTTCATAACCGTAATCCTTCTTGTAATAAACTTGATGATAAATCTATTAGATGTATTTTCTTGGGTATTCTGCTATGTCAAAGGGCTATCATTGTTATGATCCTGTGTCCAAACACATGTATCATTCTCTTGATGTGACATTTCATGAAATTGTTCCTTTTTATGGTACTAATTCTGTGATCCAGGATCCTCTTTCTTGTGCTCCGGAGAAGGAGATCTCTCCTATTGCCCGTCCCGTTCCTATCTTTGAAGATCACACGGTCCTGAAATCTCCTTCTCCACCCATGTAGGATTCCCCTCTTCCTTTGCAGGTCTACTCTCATCGCCATTGCGCTCAACCTCCCTTGCCAGAATCATCTTCAGAACCAAGACCAGGCAACTCTCCTTCTCCTGTAGCTAATAAGTCTACCATTCCTGCAACTCTCCTTCTCCTGTAGCTAATAAGTCCTACCATTCCTGCAACTCTCCTTCTCCTGTAGCTAATAAGTCCTACCATTCCTGTGCATACATCCTGTTATCCTACCCATGTTCGTCACCCTCCTAATTGGTATGGTTTCTCTAGTAGCACTAACCACCCTATTTCCCAGTATGTCTCCTATGATGGCCTTTCAAGTGCATATAAAGCCTTCCTATGCAAGATTGGGTCCATTTCTATCCCTCGTTTAGTGTCAGAGGCCCTCTAAGATCCCAATTGGGTGTCAGCTATGACAACAAAAATGGATGTTTTACAACGTAATGATACATGGGAACTTGTTTCTTAACCTGCTAAGGAGAAGACGGTTGGTTGCTGTTAACAACCATCTACTCTAAAAGCTTAAGCTGTTAGAGAGGATGTAACTTAAATATATAAATCCTTGAACACGCCCCATCACATGTGGCCTTCTTTTGGTCCAACACGTGTTTCAATTTTAATTATCAGGGTGACGGTGAGGTTTGAACTCGAGACTTTTGGCTCTGATACCATGTTAACAACAATCTACTCTAAAAGCTTAAGTTGTTAGAGAGGATGTAACTTAAATATATAAATCCTTCAACAACTGCAAATGGGTCTTTAGCGTGAAATACTTAGTTGATGGTTTTATTGATCGGTATAAGGCTCAGTTGGTGGCAAAAGGCCGTACTTAGATTCCGAGCAAAGATTTTGGTGCTACCTTTGCTCCTGTGGCAAAGTTGACATCAGTGCGACTGCTTATCTCCTTGGTTGTGGCCCATTCTTGGCCTCTTCATCAATTAGATGTCAAGAACGCATTTCTTAACGAAGACTTACTTGAGACTATATATATGGATCCACCCCCGGGATTCCGGGCTGAGGGAGAGTATGCTGGGAAATTATATCAGTTGCGAAAGTCTCTTTATGGTCTGAAGCAATCTCCTAGAGCATGGTTTAGTCGTTTCAATGATGTTGTCCTATCCATAGGTTTTGTCTTGCTTTATTTCACTCTGATGGTCTATGCATTATTTCATTAGTATATGTGGATGATATTATTGTCACAGGTGATGATGCTTCAGGGATTGCTCAGGTGAAACTTCATCTTCAAAAGTCATTTGATGTGAAGGACTTAGGTCCCCTTCGGTATTTTCTTGGAATTGAGGTTGCTAGATCCCGTCGTGGAATTTCCTTATCTCAAAGGAAATATGTTTTAGATCATTTTCAAGATACTGCCATGCTTGGATGTCGACCCGCTTCCACCCCTATGGATCCCAATCTCAAACTTTCTATTGAGTCAGGGGAATTTCTCCCAGATCCGTCTATGTATCAACATCTAGTAGGTCGTCTTATCTACTTGACTAACACAAGGCCTGATTTGACCTTTGTTTTTAGTATGGTCAGTCAATTCATGCATGCCCCACGCTCAGCTCATATGGATGTAGTCTACTATATTTGAGGTATCTTAAGTCGTGCCCTGGCCTTAGTCTATTCTATGCCTCTGGAAATCAGTCAGGACTCTCATGCTTTACTGATGGAGACTATGCTGATTGCAAGACAGATAGACGGTCTACCTCCGGCTTCTGTGCTTTTTATGGTAATCATCTCGTATCATGGAAGAGTAAGAAGCAAGTTGTTGTCTCTAGATCCTCTGTTGAAGCTGAGTATCGAGCTATGGCTCAAGGTATTTGTGAACTCCTTTGGCTTCAATCGATTATGGGAGAATTGGGTTTTGTAGAGAAAGGTTCTTCAAAGCTGTTTTGTGACAACAAATCAGCCATTATGCTTGCTTCTGACTTAGTGTTACATGAACGATCTAAACATATTGAGGTAGACATTCACTTCATTCGAAAGAAGGTTCGGTCAGGTATCATTAGTCCAATTTTTGTTCCCTCTTTAGAACAGACTGCAAATATGTTCACAAAGTCTGTTGGGTTTTCTCTTCTTCAGTCTTCCATAGTCAAGATGGGCTTGATCAATATATTTGCTCCAGCTTGAGGGGGAGTGTTGGGAATCATATCTTTGAGTTGACTATTTAATTGTGGCAGATTTATTGGGTTTCCATTATTAGGCGTATGTTTAGACTATTGTTTAGGAATTTGTTTCTTTCCATATTTGTAATTTTCCTCATGATATAATGATAGTCCGGCCCTCAAATTGAGTAAGCCAATTACAAATATTTTACTTTTCCATCCCCTTCCTCTAACCACACCAAAAGAGGCTAAAAGAGCCAATACCTAAACCTAATTTCTCATTGTGATGTTGTGATACCTATACCTTAATGACAAATTCAACATTAACCTACTCACTGCAAAGACACTTAAGAAGTATAGAGACAGTACCCAAGGCTTTGATAAGTACACACAGTGTTTCAGACAAAGGGTGAACAGATTTGTGGAGTACCCTAGAGAAGAAGTAGAAGGAAATGAAGTTAATATAGGAATGATTGATAAAATCACCAATAAGGAGGTAGAGGACACACTTAAGAAAATGGGGAGTAATAAAGCGGTAGGTCCGGATAGTATTCCCATAGAGGCTTGGCAGACGTTAGATAAGGTAAGAATTGAGTGGCTAACAAAGTTGTTTAACAACATCCTAAAACAAGGCATGATGCCAAATGAATGGAGAGAAAGTACAATAGCACCACTTTATAAAAATAAAAGGGATATACAAAATTGTGGCAATTATAGAGGAATTAAATTAATGAGTCATACAATGAAAACATGGGAAATGGTAATAGAGCAAAGACTAAGGAAGGAATCCATGGTATCTGATAACCAATTCGAATTCATGCTGGGGAGATCAACAATGGAAGTTATATACCTACTCAGGCAATTAGTTGAAATATGTAGGAGTAAGCAACAAAACTTGGATATGGTTTTTATAGACTTAGAAAAAGCGTATGATAGGACTCCAAGAGATAATTTGGTGGGCCCCTACAAAAAAAAATCCCCTTACAAATCATAAAAAGTATACAAGATATGTATATGAATCCAAAAATGACAGTGCGTACCAAGTGTGGTGACACTAGTGAGTTCTCCATAAATAGGATTGCACCAAGGATCGGTGCTAAGCCCATATCTATTTGCAATAATCCTAGATGAAATAACAAAAGACTTCCAAAATGAGATCCCATGGTGCATGATGTTTGCCGATGATATCATGCTCTTGGATACCTCTAAAGAGAACCTAGCAATCTAGAAATGTGCAGAAATGCTTTAGCTACGAAAGGATTAAGAATTAGTCGAACTAAAACCGAGTATATGGAATATAAATTTAACAAGGATTCGGACATTGATAATATAATGATAGCACTTCAAAACCAAAAAGTTACTCAAAACAACCAATTTCAATACCTAGGGTCGATAATACAAAATGATGGAGAGATAGATAGCAATATAACTAGTAGAATTGGTGCGGGTTGGACAAAATGGAGGCAAGCTAACGGGATATTGTGTGATAAAAAGAATAACACATAGGTTAAAAGGCAAATTTTGTAGGACCATTATTAGACCAACCATGTTGTATGGGGCAGAGTGTTGGGCCCTAAAAAAGAGACAAGAACAAAGCCTTCATGTAGCGGAAATGCGAATGTTAAGGTGGATGAGTGGAGTGACTAGAAAAGATGAGGTCACTAATGAGAGAGTGAGAGAAAAATTAGGAGTAGCACCCATTCATGAGAAAATTGGAGTAGACTTAAATGGTTTAGACACATATATCGGAGACCTAGAGATGCACCGGTGAAATGAGGAAGACTAGTTGTAATGGAAGGTAAGAGATAGAGAGGGCGCCAAGAAATAACATGGGATGAGGTTATCAAAAATGACTTGAAAAAGTTAAGCATGGCAGGGGAAAGGGCATATAATAGAAAAGAAAGGAGAAAGAGAGAATTCATGTGACTGACCCCATTCATACGGGATTGAGGCAAAGATGATGATGACAATGATAATGATGATGATGGAGAATAGATCTTGTGGATATTAATTTGAAATTTTCAACTAACTTTTAAAATACCGCTGATTGTGATTTGAAATTAAGTTAATTAGTTATATTTGTGAGTAATACTCATTCACACACTCACATAAACATAAAAAGTAAAAAAGAAAGCAAAGACACTAGATCTTTTACGTGAATTACCTTAAATAGGAAAAACCACATGACCTATGTGAGTTGCGCTATGCGGAAGCGGTGTATAAGTCAATCATAGTTAGAAAGAGCTAGAGGGGGGTGAATAGGTCTAGTTTGCTCTTCTAATTAATTTTAAATTCTTTCTAGATTTTAGTGAATTAAGCATGCAATCAATCAAACAACACATAAAAAGGAAAAATAAAAGTAGAGTGGAGTACGAGGGTGATGACACCAGGATTTTACGTGGAAAACATCAGCGAGGAAAAACCAAAGAGATTAATCATCTCAGGCAAATCAATCCACTATACTCGAGGAAAAGTACAACGAATTCCAATGCCTTCAGAACTGCTCTCCATGAGTAGTTGATTCCAATGTCGGAATCACCTGCCACTGAATTATCTTCGACACTGAGTGTCTTTCGACTCCAGTGCCTTCCGAATCACCAGCAACACTGACCCACGTCAACGCAATCATCTCGCAATGATCTACTTGACATAATGATCGATTGCCTTTTCTTCCACAAGAACGTGCGAAGAATTTGAATGAAACCTATTGCTCTGAACGTAATGAATATGCTCCATAACAAGGCTCACAGTAACAATGATCAGGGAGGAACAACACACTAAACACTCGTGAACGTGTGTGGTTCAAATCAAAGAAATAAAATCAAGAAAAATCTCAGCTCAAATTCTCTCAAAAACTAAAAAATACTTAATAATAGCTCATGTATGAAAATCTGATAAAAGTTGTGTTTTTATACCTTAGAGAGTTCTCAATTTAATTGAAAAAGTCGTCCAAAAACATTAGAAGATGTCTCTAGGAGCTTGGATAAGAATTGAAAATTAAAACAGCTGGAAAATCAATTTCCTAGTTAAAGTTGACAAACTTGAACCAGTACAAGATTTGTTAGTATGGTACAAGTGCAATCTGGACCAAATAAATCAACTCCTGAATCATGTACAACTGATACAAGGTTTTGGTCAACTGGTTGTAAAGCATTCTGGACTAATTTATACTACGACACAATCACATTTTACCAGTACTGCATATTCTATAACCGGTAGAATAACATTCTCTTTTAAAACCACCAAGTCCAATAGTTTCTTCAACCAGTACAAGGATTCTTTGAATCAGTTGAATCTGATTCTGTTTTAGAAACACTTAAAAAAAATTTGAAAAAAAAAAACATTTCAACTAGAATTATGTACAAAGTGTACTCACAACACTCACTTACCTGACCCAAGTGTTGTTCAACCAAGTTCATCCTTGCTTGAGCGTGTGATGATCAAACCATTCTCCGCTTTCGAAATCAAGACTCAAAAGAAATAAAAAGTACAAACTTAATAAACAAGTTTTGACTACGAAATTTGCCAAGAAACAATTGTATTTCTTACAACCTAGTCCAGCCAAGAAAAATCCAGGTTACCAAATTCCCACTCTATAATCCCTAGTTACCTCTTGACACAAACACATCAAACTTTCCACTTGAGTCGCTAGGTTTTATTCTGTTAACAGATTCGCTCCTCACACAATCTACTTCTCCATAGCTTCTTCAATTCTTTTGCTCTTTCTTTCATTGGTTGTACTGCCCTTTTGGAATTGATTCTGCTAATCTCCTTCTTATAAAACACTTGTCAATCAATTGAAAGCCCTAGATTGAGAAACAAGGATTTTTCTCTCTCTAAGATAAGAATTATCTACTTTTGGACTGACTATGACCTCATATTTTTGGCCAATATAGGAGACTGTTAGGATTAGAATTTAGTATTGGCAAATTTCGTAACAAAAACCAAAGTCTGTAACTCGTGTTTTATTTTCATAAGTTAGTTTGGTTAGTTAGTTAGTAAGTGATGGTACCTATGTCCAATGGCAGAATCAAAATTTGAAAATACGTCGAAAATCATTTCTTGAATAACTAACTCACCAATTAGAGTTTCATAATCATGCATTCCTATCGTGACTCATTTTAGGCCACAATGCATACACGTTTTGATTCATGAAAAAAGGTTAATCTTCCATCTGACAACTACTGCCTTTTCCTGACATTATTCGTACAGTGTTCTAGTCAAGTCAAGCTTGCGAGCCACACATACACTTTTGGTATGATTTTAACTCTATTACTGAAACTTTAGTAGTTTCAAGAAATACAACTTAAGAAATAAAAAAGAAAATATTTAATTTTCTTTCAATGTGAAGAACCTAACCTGCTTCAATAAGAGCATTTAGCAGACCATAGATAAGTGGTGCTGACAACTTTGGCCTTCCCACAGCAGTGCCTTGTTCGATAGATTCAAGTAATTGAAATGCTTCATCAATTCTTCGAGCATCACCCAACCCCTTTATAGAATAAGGAAGAACCAGTCATACTTCAAGATGGATGAATTCTGTGAGTTGCAACAATATGTACTGCAGAAAAAAATTACCATAACCAAAAAAAAAACTAAAGATAATGCTGAAATTGTGGTTGTCAAAATGCCAAGGGGGCATAGCCGCATAGGATATTGTCCTACAGTTGTTTAGGCATCAAAGCAATCACTTAATGCACCTCTTATTAACTGATCAGACAGTACATGCACAGAATTATTGTTGGGTAGGCTCAAATTCTTATTGTAATTAGGTTTCCATTATAGAGTTGTATCTTATTAGGCAATTTCTTAGCAGGCAAGTCTTGGGCTCTAATGCAGAGCAAGTGGAAGAGGAATTTTTTCAAACAGTTGATCATCGCAAGAAGTCTAGGCTGAGAGTGCATTATTTGCTTTATGGGTTCTATGTCATTTATTAAGTCTTAAATCTGTTTTAATTTTCTGTTTAATGTTGCCTAAGCTTTAGTTGGATATTTTTGTCATTTTGCTTCTATTTAGTAAGTCATGTGCCGATTAAGTGAGTCATGTGACCATTTAATGGTTGTTTTGTCATTTTTAGGACCTTTTATTCTGCTGGACAGAATATTAGCTCTTAGATTATATTTATATGAAGGGCTAGGATTGAATATTTGCTAGGGCATCCCTTGTGGCTTATAAAAGGGTTGTTCCTAGTTGTGTTCCGCAGTTTTTTTTATATTATCAATATATTTAGCCCACTATCGTAGCTTTCTACCTCTCCCTTTCTTTTGGGATTGAGTTGTGGGTGTTTAAGCTATTCCCTAGCTTGATATAGCCCTCTGTTTTTCCTTTCTTATAGATTTCAGCCTTTCTTTCATAGCTAATTGCATTAGTTGGTATCAGAGCCAGGTTCTGGTTCAGTCGTTTTGTGTTAGGTTATCAGATCTCTCTCTTAAGTTTTGCAACATGTCACCAAGGAGAAGAAATTCACCTCGCAAACCAGCTGTTGGGGCTGATCAGGATGCAGCAATTGATCAACAACAAGTACTTGTTGTGGTAGAAGATCTAAGAAGGCAGACTGAAGCTTTAGCCCAGCGCGTTGTGCAAACCCCAGCCCCTTCTCTAGATGGCGTTGAATCTGAGGAGGAGGACGATCTGGAAGAGGATTTTGTTAATCCTTTTCGTAGAAACGCAGCACCCAGACCCGCATCTATTCCATTTTATGAAAGGCGTTGGGATGGTGGTTTCAAGAGAAAGCTTCATTGATTGGTTATCTGTTGTGGAAAGAGTCTTTGACCTAAAGGATGTACCCGAAGACAAAAAGGTGAAATTGGTCGCAGTGAAATTAAGGGGAAGAGCATCAGCTTGGTGGGATCAGTTCGTTATGACACGACAAAGACAAGAAAAGCCCAAGATTGTTGATTGGGAAAAGATGCGAAAGAAGCTAAGAGAGACTTTTCTTCCTTACAACTATACCCAGTCAATGTTTCAAAGGCCGCAAAATTGTTGACAAGGAAGCAAGAGTGTTGACGAATACACTGAGGAATACTTTGAACTTGTTCTCAGGAATGAGTTAAATGAAAGTGAAGAACAGAAGGTTGCACGGTATATAGGGGGATTACGTGTTAACTTTCAAGATATATTGAACCAGCAAGATATTCGGAATGTTTCTCAAGCTTATAAGCGTGCCAAAGCTGCAGAAATTCAGCAAGCTAGAGGGACGCTTAGAGCACCAAATAATCAGGTTAATTCTAATCGGGCTACTAATTCTAAGGGCCAATCTCATGGGACAATTGCTAGCAATCGACCAACAACAACAGTGCCTCAAAGTGGCAGCAATACAGCCCCTTAATCACGGCCAAGTGGTGGAGCATCTATTGCTAAACCGCAGCCAAGCGGGGCAGGAGTTAAATGCTTCAAATGTGGAGCACCAGACACAAGTCGGCTGAATGTCGAAAAGCAAATAGCCGTGAAGGAAAACAGCTTCTCGTTGAAGAGTGTGGAGAAGAAGAACAATCACAAGAAGAAGATGAACCTATTTATGATGACGATGACGAGGATGTTTGTTGTTAGAGGAGATACAGGGTTTTCTCTTGTGATGCGAAAGGCCTTCATAGCACCACGACACGAAGATCCTGAGGTTTGGCTGCAACATAATATTTTCCAAACCACTTGTACCTGTTAGAGAGTTCGGGTTATTGGGCTTATTGGATTAAGGGTGTTTTTGTCTTCTTACTATTTTTCTCTATTAGTGAAGAGAATATAAGGGTTTTGTATTAGGTCTGAGATTGATAATAACAATACTAAGAATTCTCTTCTCCTTCTTTTCTTCTTCTTCTTCTTCTTCTTCTTCTTCTCCTCTCATAAACCCTAACTCAAATTAGATCAACTTCAACTTGATATCAGAGCAAGATCAAGACCTAGAGCTCATTCCTATTCACTTGGCCAACATCAGAGAGGAGTGACGTCAGCATACAGGTGCTGACGTCATGATGACGTCATCATTTATAGGTCAAGAACCCTCCAATCTGATTCACCTGATTTTTCTAAGAATTATAGTGGTGTTTATTTTTTGATTTGAAGCAGATTGATGGGTGTTTTCAATTTTCGGAACTTTTTTTGATTTTGGGTCTCGATTTTTTCGATCTGCGATTTGGGGGTTTTTCAGTGGTTTTTGTTGGTTTGAATCCCTCCTAAGGGTGTCGTCTAGACCTGGTAAGGGCTCATGTGGTGGTTGTTTGTTGTTTTAAAGCATTTTGAAGTGTTTTTGGCCCCAAAATGAGGTTCGGCTGAGCGTGGAAGTGCTCCTCTGTTGTGTGTGCTGTTGTGTCTTGCTCTTAATATCTACTGCAGATGCTGTGGGGACTTGGGCATGTCCAGGTTTGATGATTACTTGCCTCTAAAGATCAAATCTGATTCCCTTCTTCTCTTGTAACAAAATTCTGGTTCAACTTTGGATTTTCAGACTATTTTTTTGGTGTAAATTGGTCTCCGTGAGTTGTTTATTGAATTTCAAACATAATCATGGCTGATAATCAACCACCACCTGTCAAAACTGATGATATGCCTCGGTCGATTACCTCAAAAAAATTGAATGGTCTTAATTACCTTGCTTGGGCTCATGTTGTGCAAGTTTTTCTTCGTGGGCGAAAGAAAATTAAGTATTTAATGGAAGAACTTCCTGCAGACACGAAGAAACATGAGGATTGGATTTGTGAGGATTCCATTGTTATGGGATGGTTGTGGCATAGTATGGAATCCAATATTGCCTCTACTGTTGTCTTTTGTGATTCCTCTAAGAAGATTTGGGAGTCTCTTGCCGAATCGTTTTCGCAACAGAGTAATGTTTCTCAGGTGTATGAGTTGTATGAGAAGATTTTTGCTTCTAGGCAATCCGGAAAATCATTGTCTGAGTATTACAGCATGCTTAAGAATTTGTGGGATCAATTATTGCAGTATCATCCGTTTGCTACTGATTTAGAACAACAGAAGCGTCATTGGGAAGAGTTTATAATTGCTTCACTGTTGTCTGGTTTGGACTCTGATCTTCGTGGCTTTAAAGATCAAATTCTTGCTAGCGAGAAATTGCCCACTGCTGCTAATGCATATTCTCGCTTATTGAGGTCGTCCTTAGGGCAATATTCCATTGTGCCTCCTTCTGAGTCGTCTGCCTTAGTCTCTAGTGGCGGTGGTCGTGGTAATTCTCGTGGTGGTCGTGGTAATTCTAGTCGTGGCTTTCGTGGTGGTTTCCGTGGTGGCGGTCGTTCTAGTGGACGTGGTGACCAGAAGTGTGATCATTGTGGTGGTACCAATCATACTGAACCTTACTGTTGGATGAAATATGGGAAGCCAGATTATGTGCATTAGGTCACTGAGAGTATTTCACAGCCACTGCAACCTAGTACAACTCGTGGATATGTAGCTTCTGATTCTGGTTCTCGGGATGCACTCACTACTCAACTTAGTGAGTTGATTCAGAAACTACAAACTGCTCTTCCATCCACCTCCACTGCCCTTCCATCTACTGCTACCTTAGCCAATTCAAGTAATATTACATGTGTGGCTCAATCCTCTCCTTCTTGGGTCATTGATTCTGAAGCTAGCTCGCATATATCTGGTAACTCATCTCTTTTCTCTGCTTTAAAACCTGTTAACCATCACATTGTTCTAGCTGATGGTTCTTCTAGGCCTGTTCTTGGGAAAGATTTTCTTCATCCCACTAATTCATTGTCTTTATCGTCCAGTCTATATGTTCCTACTTTTCCTTTTAATTTGCTTTCTGTGAGTCAATTGACTAAAGCCTTACACTGTTCTATAACCTTTTCTCCTACTGCTTGTATATTTCAGGACCTCCGAATGAAGAAGATGATTGGTTCGGGGCATGAGAAAAACGGACTGTATTATTTGGATTCTGATGAACCTTCTTCGGTCGTGTCATCGGCTTTGAGTGCTACAGTCTCTCCTCTTCAGTGGCATTTTCGTTTGGGCCATCCATCCTTGGCAAAACTGCGATTAACTATTCCCAGATTGAGTCATGTGTCTGTTTTAGAATGTGAGGCTTGTCAGTTGGGCAAGCATCACCGTAGTTCTTTTCCGAGTCGTAGTCATAGTCGTCAGACTGAATCTTTTGATGTAGTCCATACGGACATCTGGGGTCCTTCTAGAACTGTTAGTTTGAATGGATTTCTTTATTTTGTTATCTTTGTTGATGATTACTGTCGAATGACATGGTTATTTTTTATGAAAGAACGATCTGAGTTATCTCGTATTGTTACAAAGTTTTATAATGAAATTTTTACTCAGTTTGGTAAGCGCATTAAAATTTTTCGCTCTGATAATGCCTTGGAATATACACAGTCTATCATAGATTCTTTTTGTGTTGATCGTGGTATTATTCATCAGACTAGTTGTGTCCATACTTCTCAACAGAATGGTGTTGCTGAACGAAAGCATCGCCATCTGTTGGATGTTGCCCGTACCTTGTTATTTAATATGTCAGTACTCAAACAGTTCTGGGCTGATGCGATTCTTACTGCTTGTTATCTCATCAACCGTATGCCATCTGCTGTTGTGGGTAATCAGACTCCTTTTTCTCTTCTATATCCTAGTACCTCTCCCTTTCAGCTCACTCCTCGTGTTTTTGGTTGTGTCACTTTTGCTCATGTTTTGGATCCTGGTCGTGACAAATTGTCTCCTCGTGCTCGTAAATGTGTTTTCCTTGGATACTCCCATACTCAAAAGGGATATCGATGTTATAGTCCCGAGTCTCGTCGATACTATGTGAGTGCTGATGTTACTTTTTTTGAATCTACTCTGTTTTTTTCATCTTCTGGTCAACGTTTGTCTCTTGATCTTATCTCTGCTCGTCAGGGGGAGCCTTCCTCATTCTCCCCACATTTGCCGTTACCCTTAACCTCCTCGTCTGATTCCTCCTTACCTTCTAATTCCTCCTTGCCGTCTAATCCTCCACTGCAGGTTTATCACCGATCTCGATCTCGGCCTGTTGTTTCTTTTGGTCCGGACACCACATCTTCTTCACCAGAGGTTCCTGATCCTCCCTTACTCACTTCTTTTACTGATGATTTGCCCATTGCTCTACGTCGCGGTAAGCATACTTGTACTCAGCATCCTATTGCTAACTTTGTGTCCTATGATCGTATTTCTTCCTCTTTGCACACTTTTGCTTTTACCTTGTCCTCTATTTTTGTTCCCTCCTCTTATCAGCATGCTATCTCTGTGCCTGGATGGAAACAAGCTATGGATGAGGAAATGAGTGTCCTTCACAAGAATCAGACTTGGGAGCTTACTGGTCTTCCTTCGGGAAAACAAACTGTTGGGTGTCGATGGGTCTATATTGTTAAATATCTTCCTGATGGTTCTGTAGAGCGCCTTAAGGCACGGTTGGTTGCCAAAGGGTATACACAGACGTATGACGTGGATTACTTAGAGACTTTTTCTCCTGTTGCTCACCTTAATTCCGTCCTAGTTCTTCTTTCTGTCGCAGTTTGTTATTCTTGGCCTTTATATCAGCTTGATATTAAGAATGCATTTCTTCATGACGATCTCCAGGAGGAAGTTTACATGGCCCAACCGCCTGGTTATGTTGTTGCTGGTTCTGAGCACCTTGTTTGTAGACTGCGCAAGGCTCTTTACAGTCTAAAGCAGTCTCCACGTGCTTGGTTTGATAGATTCAGTGTTGTGGTTATTGCTTTTGGTTTTCAGCGTTCCACTTCTGACCATTCTGTCTTTATTCGTCGCTCTTCTACTGCCATTATTGTGTTAATTGTTTATGTTGATGATATTATCATCTCTGGTAGTGACTCTATCGGTATTGCAGCCTTGAAACGACATTTGGGTCAACAATTCCATACCAAAGATTTGGGTGCCTTACGCTATTTTCTTGGTATTGAAGTTGCCCGTTCTGCTCAAGGTCTCTCTCTCTCTCAACGTAAATATGTACTTGACCTTTTATCTGAGACTGGTATGTTAGGTGCTCGACCTATTGATACTCCTATGGACTCTACCGTGAAACTGGATGGTGAACAGGGGGAATTATTTACTGATGTTGGACGCTATCGTCGTTTGGTTGGGAAGTTGATTTATCTCACTGTTACTCGTCCTGATATCACCTATGCTGTTAGTGTGGTTAGTCAATTTATGCATGCTCCTCGTCATCCCCACTTTGAGGCTCTTTGTCGTATTTTGCGGTATCTAAAAGGTGCCCCTGGGAATGGCTTGTTGTATAAACCCTCTTCCTCCATCAACGTGACAGGCTTTAGTGATGCTGATTGGGCAAGTAGTCGCTCTGATAGGAGTTTTACATCTGGTTATTGCACGTTTGTTGGTGGTAATCTTGTTACTTGGCGCAGTAAAAAGCAAACTGTTGTTGCTCGTTCTAGTGCTGAGGCTGAGTATCGTGTTATGGCTCACACTGCTTCTGAGATGCTGTGGGTTCGCTCTCTTCTTCAGGAGATGGGTGTTGTGGTTCCTGCTCCTATGCCTATGCACTGTGATAACCAAGCCGCCATTTTTATTGCTAGTAATCCTATTTTTCACGAGCGCACCAAGCATATCGAGGTTGATTGTCATTTTATTCGTGATTTGTTGATGCAAAAGCACATTGTTACCCCCTATATTTGTTCTGACGATCAGCTGGGGGATATTTTTATGAAGCCATTAGCTCGTGGTCCCTTTCAGAGATTGTGTGTCAAGCTGGGCATGTTCAATCTGTATGCTCCAGCTTGAGGGGGAGTGTTAGAGAGTACAGGTTATTGGGCTTATTGTATTAAGGGTGTTTTCGTCTTCTTACTATTTTTCTCTATTAGTGAAGAGAATATAAGGGTTTTGTATTAGGTCTGAGATTGATAATAACAATACTAAGAATTCTCTTCTCCTTCTTCTTCTTCTTCTTCTTCTTCTCCTCTCATAAACCCTAACTCAAATTAGATCAACTTCAACTGTACCATTGGTGGTCGTGTTTGCAAGCTGATCATTGACAGTGGAATTTGTGAAAACATCATTTCTCAAGAAGCGGTGACAAAGTTAAATCTATCCAAGACGTACATCCTCAACCTTACAAACTTTCTAGGTTCAAGAAAGGCAATGAGGTATCAGTCACTAAACGATGCTTGGTTAATTTATCTATTGGTAATAGGTACTTTGATAAAGTATGGTATGATGTTATGGCAATAGATGCATGTCATGTCTTATTTGGTCGACCTTGGCAATTTGATAATAAGGTGCAACATGATGGCTGCAAAAATACTTATACCTTCTATAAAGATAAGAAAAAGATAATATTGGTTCCATCTAAAGAGGAAGTTACACCTAAAGCTAAAGTGGGGGAGGGTGTTAATTTACTCTCTATGGCCAATTTTGAGGAGGAATTGGAGGAGAGTGGCATCGTTTATGTTTTAATTGGCAAAGAGAAGCTTGCAGGATTAGATAGTTCAGCTGTTGTTTGGCCACTTTTAGAGGAGTTTGCTGATGTTATGCCTCAAAATTTACCTCATGAATTACCTCCCATGAGGGACATCCAACACCACATTGATCTAATGTCCGGAGCTAGTTTACCTAACAAGCCACATTACCGAATGCGTCCTACAGATCATGAAGAGCTTAATAGGCAGGTTTCAGAGTCATTAGAGATGGGTTATGTGCATGAAAGCATGAGTCCATGTGTTGTACCAGCTTTATTGGTTCCAAAGAAAGATGAGAGTTGGAGAATGTGTACTGACAATAGAGCCATCAACAAAATTACTGGGAAATCCAGATTTCCTATCCCTCAGTTAGAAGACATGCTAGATCATCTTTCGGGAGCCAAAGTTTACTCAAAAATTGATCTCAAAGTGGATACCATCAGATTAGAATTCGACCCGGGGACGAGTGGAAGACAGCTTTCAAAATTCGTGAGGGGTTGTATGAATGGCTGGTTATGCCATTTGGTTTATCAAATGCATCGAGCACTTTTATGCGTGTGATGAATCATGTGCTGAAACCTTGTATTGGGAGGTTTGTTGTGGTATATTTTGATAATATTCTTGTGTTCAGCCCTTCCGAAGAGAAACATCTTGAACACTTACAAGCCCTCTTGACTACTCTAAGGAAGGAAAAATTGTTCATAAACTTCAAAAAGTGTAGCTTTATGACAGACCAAGTGTTGTTTTGGGGGTTTGAAGTCTCCTCAGGAGGAATCCAAATGGATCAGTCCAAAGTGCAAGCTATCATTGAGTGGCCAAGTCCAGCAAATGTTCACGAGGTTCGCAGCTTTCATGATTTAGCCTCGTTCTATCATCGTTTTATCAGGGATTTTAGCTCACTTGCAGCACCAATTATGAGTTGCATGAAGAAAGGACCATTTAAGTGGAGTAATGAAGCAAAAGAAAGTTTCCAATTACTTAAGAAAAAGCTTTCTGAAGCTCCTATCCTTGTTCTACCAGATTTTGACAAACACTTTGAAGTCCATTGTGATGCTTCTAGAATCGGCATAGGAGCAGTGCTTAGCCAAGGAAGGAGTCCAGTGGCATTCTTTAGCGAGAAATTAAGTGGGACAAGGTTGAATTATTCTACATATGATATGGTATTCTATGCTATTGTGCAGACACTCCACCATTGGGAGCATTATTTGATCCAAAAAGAGTTTGTTTTGTATTCTGACCATGAGGCTTTGAAGTACATAAATGGGCAGCATACGTTGAACCGTTGGCATGGCAAATGGGCAGCATACTTGCAGCAGTTTACTTTCACTTTGAAGCATAAGTCAGGTGTCCAAAATAAGATGGCTGATTCTTTAAGTTGTGGGTTTTGACACTTTCAAGGATCTGTATGTTGTTGATCCATTCTTTGGGAGGATTCATGAAGAGGTAGTGGAAGGTAAGAGGATTGACTACTACTTGCAATCTGGTTTTCTCTTTAAAGGAGCAAAATTGTGTATTTCTAATTATTCCTCAAGAGAGAAAATTCTACTTCAGCTACATAATGAGGGACACTTTGGCAGAGACAAAACTTGTGCCTTGGTTGATGCAAAATACTCTTGCCCAAAGTTAAGGAAGGATGTCAATATGCTTGTCGATCGCAATATGCTTGTCGATCGTTGCCAAATTTGTCAAGTGTCAAAAGGTGGAGCTACCAATGATGGTTTATATATGCCTCTACCTACTCCGACTTCTCCGTGGGCAGATGTTAGCATGGATTTTGTGCTTGGTCTTCCTCGAACACAAAAGGTTATGGATTCTGTCCTAGTCGTTGTTGATAGATTTTCTAAAATGGCGCATTTCATACCATACAGGAAAACTATGGATGCCTCTCAAATTGCTAACCTGTACTTCAAAGAAATTGTTCGTTTACATGGTGTGCCAAAGTCCATCACTTCTGATCGCGATAGGAAGTTTATCAGCCATTTTTGGAGGACTTTATAGAAGAAATTGGGGTCTGATTTGAACTTTAGTTCAGCCTATCATCCTAAAATTGATAGGCAAACCGAAGTTGTCAACAGAAGTTTGGGAAATCTGATTCGAAGTCATGTTAGGAATAATTTAAAATAGTGGGATCAAGTTATCTCTCATGCAGAATTTGCTTTTAATAGGTCGAGAAATCGAACAACTAAGATGAGTCCTTTTGAGATAGTTTATGGGCACAATCCGAACAGCGTTTTAAATATGGTTTCACTTCCAATAATAAGCCGTGTGAGCTCTAAAGCTGACAAATTGGTGGATCAGATCAAAGAAATTCACAAGACGGTGTGGCAACAAATCGAGGAGAGCAATCATAAATCTAAAGAACATGTCAACAAGGGTAGAAGGCGTGTGATCTTTGATGTGGGAGATTATGTATGGGTTGTTTTGACTAGAGATCGATATCGTGAATACAATAAGCTGAGTGCAAGAAAGATTTGACCGTGTGAAGTACTTGAGAGGATTAATGACAATGCATACAAGTTGAAGCTTCCAAGCCACATCAAGACATCCGATGTTATCAATGTTCGTCATTTGATTCCTTATCAAGGTGACTCTTCAAGCGACGATGATGCTAACTCGAGGTCGAGTTTTCTCTCACCTAGAGGGACTGATGTAGAGCAAGTGAAAGAGGAATTTCTTTAAACAGTTGATCATCGCAAGAAGTCTAGGCTGAGAGTGCATTATTTGCTTTATGGTTTTAAGTTATTTATTTAAGTCTTACATCTGTTTTAATTTTCTGTTTAATGTTGCCTAAGCTTTAGTTGGATGTTTTTGTCATTTTGCTTCTATTTAGTAAGTCATGTGCCTATTAAGTGAGTCGTGACCATTAATAGTTGTTTTGTCATTTTTAGGACCTTTTATTCTGTTGGATAGAATATTAGCTCTTAGATTATATTTATATGAAGGGCTAAGATTGAATATTTGCTAGGACATCCCTTATGGCTTATAAAAGGGTTGTTCCAAGTTGTATTCAGCAGCTTTTTTTATATTATCAATATATATAGCCTGTTATCACAGCTTTCTACCTCTCCCTTTCTTTTGGGATTGAGTTGTGGGTGTTTAAGCTATTCCCTAGCTTGATCTAGCTCTTTGTTTTTCCCTTCTTATAGATTTCAGCCTTTCTTTCATAGTTGATTGCATTAGGCTCTAAGGAATTGTAATCCTTGTCCACCAAGGGATTGGGTTTTGGACTCTAAATAGTTACATATATTATAGGTTAAGACTCATGAGAAGAAAAGAGGCAATACTCTCTTTGAAATTGAGAGGTCACTTTCATTGTTTTTTGAGAGGGCACTTAGAGAGAGAATTCTTGTTTAAAATTTGTGATTTCCTTTTGAGTGAGATTGGGTATATAAGGGTTAAGGATTGAGAGTTGAGCGTTCTCTTGATACAATCCTTCAACTTGTACTGTAATGATCTATATAGTGCAATTGGGCTCTCCAGGGACGTAGGCTTGTTTAGCCGAATCACGTATAATTCTTGGTGTGTTCTTGCAAATTGCTTAGCGCTTGTTTACTTATCTCACATCATAATATTTGGTGGTACATGGTTGGAGGCTTATTTTCTCAACAAATTGGCATCAGAGCTTCAAGGTACACACAAGGTGTTTGAAAAAAAATCTTATCTAGATTTTTTTTTCATAACACGAGTGTTGTTTGTCTTGGGCACTTGTGACAATCATGGCCAGTAATATTGCCACACAGTACAAGGTGGGGAGATTTGATGGTAAGGGTAGCTCACCCTATGGCAAGGGGTGAAGGACATCCTAGCTCAACAAGGGTTAGCACGAGCGTTGAAAGGGAAAGATGGAAAGCCAGAAAAAAAAATGTCAGTTGATGATTGGCAGGATATAGAGTCAACGTGTGTTAGCACTATTTGACTCTGTATTGGGGATAACATCATTAACAATGTTAATGGAGAGTATTCGACGCCGAAATTGTGGGAGAAGCTAGAGAAGCTCTATCTAGCGAAAAGTCTCACTACTAAACTCAATCTGAAGCGGGATTTGTACAAGTTAAAGATGAAGGAATGCGGAAACCTCTTGGAGCACATGAATGAATTTTATGGAATTATTGACCAACTTGAAAAGGTCGATGTGAAAATTGAAGAAGAAGACAGCCCTATTGCTTCTTACTTCACTTCCAGATTTCTATGAGAGAACATACTGACTACCGTCTTGTATGGCAAGGATACGCTGAAGATGGAGGAAGTTGAGTCGACTCTCTTGTCCAACGATAAAAGGAAATCTCCTGTTAATGAGAGTTCAAGTTTGGCTATGGTTGCTCATTGGTAGATTAGGGGAAGGCAAACCAACCAGGGATCTAGTGATAGCAGCAGGTCTAGATAAAGGGGTAAAGAAAAGTGTAAGCAGTGCCACAAATGTCGTGAGTGGGGCCATATTAGAAAGGACTGTCCACTTGCGGAAGGATGATGGCAGCTCCGAGAATGGATCAACCGCATATGCTTGTGATAATAACCTTAGGGATGTTCTCACAATTTCAAAAGGTGACACTCTTACTCAACATGAGTGGCTTTTAGATTCAGCTTCATCGAACCATATTTGCTATGTGAAAGAATGTTTTGATTCATTTAAAGAACTTGATGGCAGTTCTTTAAAATTGTCTAATGGTGACAAGAGTGTCGTTCAGGGCATGGAAACGGTGAAGTTCAAAATATTTGATGGGGTGGAACACACTTTGGGGGATGTTGCTTACGCACCCAAGTTGCGGCGTAATCTAATTTCCTTAAGCCGGCTAGACTCCATAGGCTGCAAGTGCTCTATTGTAGGGGGGGTCATGAAGATGACCAAGGGTTGCATGGTATTAATGCAAAGAGAACAGAGTGGAGGTTTCTATCGTCTGGTGGGGAGTGCCAATGGCACTCAGACTTCGATTGTGGATAGAAAACAGGGTATACATAGTAACAAGATCTTAAGACGTGTTTCGTTTGATTTATCGAAGACACGGGTTGCACAATTCCAGACAATCGAGGGTGAGATGAAAGTTCCTGCTTGGAGAAGGGTTGCATCAAAGCCCCCTTCCAAAGTCACTTGATAGTGTTGACTTGACACAGCTACATGAATACATTGGTCGTGCGGATCAAGGGGGAGTATTGTTTCATACTTGATTCAGGTTATGTAGTTGGAGTTTGAAAGGCTGATGGATTGTTTGCGAATTTGCAGACGGGAGTCTCGTGTATTGAGGACTTGTTAAAAAATTTGCCAAGGGGGAGATTTGTTGGTAGGCTCAAATTCCTATTGTAATTAGGTTTCCATTATAGAGTTATATCTTATTAGGTAATTTCTTAGTAGGCAAGTCTTGGTCTCAAGGAAGAAAAGATTTTTTCGGCAAGTCTTGGGCTCTAAGGAATTGTAATCCTTGTCCACCAAGGGATTGGGTTTTGGACTCTATAAATAGTTACCTATGTTATAGGTTGAGACTCATGAGAAGAAAAAAGGCAATACTATCTTTGAAATTGAGAGGTCACTTTCATTGTTTTTGAGAGGGCACTTAGAGAGAGAATTCTTGTTTAGAATTTGTGATTTTCTTTTGAGTGAGATTGGGTGTATAAGAGTTTAAGGTTGAAAGTTAAGCGTACTCTTGATACAATCTTTCAACTTATACTGTAACGATCTATATAGTGAAATTGGGCTCTCCGTGGACATAGGCTTGTTTAGCCGAACAACATATAATTTTTGGTGTGTTCTTGCAAATTGCTTCGCGCTTGTTTACTTATCATCACATCATAAAATTTGGTGGTACGTGATTGGAGGCTTATTTTCTCAACAATTATAATTGTCAAATCATCTTTAAATAAACATTTGTGAGCATTGTTCTACTAAAAGTACAAAAAAAGAAAGTGATAAACAAAAATTATATCCTCATCAAAGTACAAACAACAAGAATAAGAAAGAAAGAGGGAAAAAACATTTAATTCAAAAAAAAATAAGTTAAAAAAATATGGAAGAGTATTGTATTACCCATATGCAAAGACAATCCTACCAGAGATAGAGAGAGTCCTTGTTACATGTTGAAAAAAAGAAATGAAAAATGATATGGAAAAAAAAAAAGCAATTTCTTTACCCTCCCATTAAGCAACAAAACATATCACCCATAAAATATTGAAGAATATAAAATAGATTAGAGTGGTGTAAAAGCTTTCATAAAGCACCCAAAAGAGTTCAAATTCAGGGCTTTGCTTAGTTTGTTTTTTCCTTTTTTTTTTTTTTTTTTGCCAATATCCCTTTACCATAACCAGTTTAAGTTATTTACATAAAGAATTATTAGATTATTTTTTAACTAAATCCCAATATACTTGTGTTTATGTTGTTGTTCCAATTATTTAAACAAAATAGTTTTTCGAGATTCACAAACGTTTTCTAAAGAGCAATCAGTGATAGAGAAGATTTTCATTCTACAGTTGAGTAGCAACTGCAGCATTGATCACTAGTGAAGAAAAGCAACTCATAAAGAGAGATTGCATTGACAAGGAAAGCTGGTGATTACGTGTGGAGTTTGGATTTGCTGAGATAACTTTGCGAACCAAAGGTAAAGCAACTAGCTAGTGATTCTAAGGTTAGAAAGTGGACTAGCAGGGTAAGTTTGTAACCATTCTTCAACATAATTGACTGTTTGAGTTCTAGACTTGGTCCTGTAGTTTCCTTCCATTTGATTTTTCCACATAAGAATTTGGTGTCTTTGTTCATGCTTTTTACTTTTAACTTTTGCTATATTATACAATTGTGGTTGGTAATAACTGATAAGTGAAAATTGGACATTGAGCAAAGGCAAGCTATTCACCCCTTCTCCACATCCATTCATAATTAAGGGTCCAACCAGATACTCCAATGTGCAAGTCTCATCTATAATTTCTACAAAATTCATTAAATATCATTAAAAAACCAAGTTCATGGAATTATGGGATTATGGGATTAAAACATCTGTATCGCAACATATAGGCCATTGTGTGCTGGAACAAAATAGCACAACTGTGATAGCACATCTGTCAGGTAATGCCATTACATACCATTTCCACGTCATCGTGTTCATTACCATTATACCAGTCGTACAACTTTTCAAAACTATGCTAAAGACACACAAAAAAGAAAGACATATTTTGATTATATTTCTTGCATTACACCTATGATGTCCACAGTAGTACAATGACAGTTGGGATTCTCGATATCATCAATGGTTAGATGACCAAAGTCAACTTGATCATGTCATGACAACTAGAAGTTTAAAAGATTCAAAACACAAGTCCTATGTCATAAAATATGTAGCTAAACCATGAAATTTGTCTTTTAGATCTAGAAAAACAACAAAAAAAAGATCTTCAGAAATCTGGAAATTAGTTGCAAGATCAAGTACCCTTCTTGAATGTAGTCAACGCCAGATTTGTTTATATCTTTTTCCTATTTAGTTCTCCGGAAAAGAAAAAAGAAAATGCCAACAAAATTTTGCAATTGTATTAGTGACACTGGCAAGGAAAAACACCTATATACATAGATACATCATACATGGATATAGCTTCTACGCTTATGCTCAATTGATCATATTCCGATTTCTGACAGTACGAAACGCAAATACATAAAATTGAAACAAATTTTCCACAAGAGACATTAAAGTACCTTCAACAGTGTACCATATGTGACATCATCAACCCCACAGCTCTCTGGCCTCGACATTTCGTCGAACACCCTGAGAGCTGAATCAACATCACCGCAATGAACACAAGCCCGCATTACCGCGTTCATCACAATTGTATTCAGCTTCCCACGTCGCTTTTTTTCAATCTCAATTTCCTCAAAAATCTGGAAGACAAAAACAAGTACCCAGAAAATTTTGAAGAGTACAGTAAGCAAAATGACAGAGACACAATACAAAAATAACCATATATAAATCGTTCAGATTGATCATAAATGACCTGACGAAGTTGTCGCCTGCGTGTGAGTTGGACAATGCGCGAAGTGAGTCGTTTAAGATTGGGTTTGAAGGGGAGGATTTGAGGTGTGTGCCCTTCGAGTGGGCGTTGAGAGACTGACGGAGAGGAAGAAGAAGAAGAGAGAGTGTTGAAAGATTGTGATGGTTTTGATTTTAAAGCATAGCAAAATCTGAATGATGGAGTTAAAAAGGTTTCATGAGAAAACACTGAGGTACAAATTTGATGCATTTTTTGGTTTGAATTTGATGCAACTACCCATCACCTATACATACAGGACTGAATGTTTTGCATTGTTGTTGCAGTTACACATAATCCATTAACCATATATACAGGTTAGAGAGAGAGAGTGGATAATGGGAGGAGGCAATTGGCGCGTAATCAAGTTATCTACCCTTTCTTTTTCTCTTCTTTTTCTTTTTAGTCTGCTACAGCCCTTGATACTCTCTTTATTAATTTTTAAAATAAAAATTACATGACCATGTAAATAAGTGAAATAACATATATACTCGTATATTTTTAAAATAACACCGACTTCTTTTTAAAATAATATTGACAAAATGACAAATACGCTCGTGTATAATTTAATTTTTTTATTTAAAAAAATTTTGTGATATTAAATTATCAAACTAACCTTATCACATTAACCCACTATTCATCATCCCCATCTCTTAACAGACACACACACACACACACACGCGTATATATACTAGTTTAAAGTATGTGATGCACGTGAATGAAAAATAAGTTAAAATTATATTATAATACCCAAAATATTAAAAACTATTATAATACATTCAAACATATTAATTAAAACACCCAAAACTCTTGGTAATATAAACTCGCTTGTTGAAAAAAATAAAACTATAAATTAACTATTATTCACATTAAATCAATCAAGTATAAATTATAAGAAATCAAAAGGTATAATTTTAATCATTCTTAAATAATCTATAACTATTCTTTTGAAAATTCTTAATTTTTATATTTCTGAATTCTTTTTCAAATAAATCATTCTCAAGTGAAACTTCTTTGTTAGCTGTCACCACAAAACTATTTTTGACTACGTCATTTTTACTGTTGTCTATTTTGATCATAAAAAGAAACGATTTTTCCTTTGCAACTTGTCACTTTGTCATAAAATTCATTCATATCCTCGTCTTACAAAAAGAATAAATTTATTTTAGTAATATTCATACATTTCAAATGAATTGTTCTATTCATAAATTTTACGAGTAAGGAAAAAAATATTACCTAACTTTTTAACTGTATTAACTCATCTAGTGAACAATTTATTAATGATTGAGAATCATCAAATATTGTTAGATATAAATTATTTGTTATATCTTTGACTCGAAATTGCATTATAAATCTGCATAAATGAGTATACTTCATTGATACATAATAATAAAAAATGACATATTTGTCATATTATAATTTTAAAAAAAAATAGAATGTTTGAAGATATAATAATACATTTGAAAACATTTAGCGTATTTTGTTTTGCAATTAATACAACTGAGTCCATCCTTTCGTACTTCAACTTTCTTCTTACATTGTTTACATGCATTGTATCATGGTTCAGATGCATTTTTAATATCTATAATTCTTGGTTCAAAAAATTAATGTGTTTTCTGCAAGTTGAGTGACAAAATATATTATAATATTAATACATTTCAAATAAATTATTTTATCCATAAATTTTATGAGTGAGGAAAAAAGTATTACCTGACTTTTTAACTGTATTAGCTCATCTAGTGAACAATTTATTAATATTGAAAATCATCAAATATTATTAGATAGGCATTATTTGTTATATCTTTAACTCGAAATTGTATAATAAATTTACATAAATGAGCATACTTTATTGATACATAATAATAAAGAATGACATATTTGTCATATTTTAATTTTTTTATATAAAAGAAATATAAAGTTTGAAAATATAATAATACCTTTGAAAGCATTTAGCGTATTTTGTTTTACAATTAGTACAACTGAGTCCATCCTTTCGTACTTCAACTTTCTTCTTGCATTGTTTACATGCATCGTACCATAGTTCAGATGCATTTTTAATTTATATAATTCATGGTTTAAAAAAGTAATGTGTTTTCTGTAAGTTGAGCGACAAAATATATTATACTATTAATACATTTCAAATAAATTATTTTATCTATAAATTTTATGAGTGAGGAAAAAAGTATTACCTGACTTTTTAATTATATTAGTTCATCTACTGAACAATTTATTAATGATTGAGAATCATCAAATATTGTTAGTTATGCATTATTTGTTATATTTTAACTCGAAATTGCATCATAAATCTGCATAAATGAGTATACTTCATTGATACGTAATAATAAAGAATGACATATTTGTCATATTGTAATTTTTTTTTTTTAAAATAGAATGTTTGAAGTTATAATAATACCTTTGAAAGCATTTAGCGTATTTGGTTTTGCAATTAGTATAACTGAGTTCATCCTTTCGTACTTTAACTTTCTTCTTGCATTGCTTACATGCATTGTACCATGGTTCAGATGCATTTTTAATCTCTATAATTCTTGTTTCAAAAATGTAATGTGTTTTCTACAAGTTGAGTGACAAAATATATATTTTTAACAGAAAATAATTATAATCATGTGATATAATAAAGAAAAATTAAATGAATATATAAAATAATAATAATTTAATACCTTGAATGCCATTGCAGATTTTTCAATTATGTCTTCAAGTGAAAGTTTTTCAGCCTCTTCGAATAATTGATATTTTGAACTTGAAATGAGAGAATCCATGTCTTTTTCATTTACGTTTTCTTCAAGCCTATCAAAGCATAATAAATTATTGGAACAATATGTTGTTAATATATACAAATACACTTCTGTTTGATTTTTTAAACATTGATAGTGGATTAGCTTCCACCAACCATGTCTTACCAGCTGTGATATTCCTCAAGTAAAATAAATAATTAAAACCTAATGTAAGTAAGAAGAAATAAATAACCAACCACTATCATAATGCTTTGACTCTTTCAATTTTCATATTAATTTGTAATGTAGATCCCAGTTAGGGATGGCAACGGGGCAGGGCGGGACGGATTTTGCCTTCCCCATAACCGAAACCGTTTAACTTTTTCCACCCCGTTCCCGCCCCGCAACCGTGTATAAACGGGGCAGGCGGGGCGGGTTTTGACTTCCCTATTTTCATAACTGTTTAACTTACCCCGCCCCACCCCGTTTATACATATTTTTTTTAATGCAAAATTTTTTATAGTAATAAATATGATATTTTGATACATATACACCAAAAACACACATTTAGGAACTTACAACACAATGGATAATATTGAGTCATATATAATAAACTTGTATAGTTGTATGATATATATAATATTAATATTTTCTTTATACATTATTAATATTTTCTCTATATATTATATATATAAAAGTATAAATATATATATACTTAAACGGGGCGGGTACCCGTCGGGGTAGGGTCTTACCCCCGTCCCCGTCCCGTTTAAACGCGGGTTATTTTCTTTAACCCCATCCCCACCCCGTTTCCTTAAACGGTTCCGTAAACGGGTTTTAAACGGGACGGAGCGGGGCGGATACCCGACGGGGCGGGGCAAATTGCCATCCCTAATCCTAGTTGTGTTTGAAGACCCAAACCTGAAATATAATATTATTTTTTTATTTTATATTCATTTAGATATAATAAAAAATATAAAGTGAATAATCTTAATGTTGTGTGATAAGTTATATTTGAATGTGTTGATTGACAAATGTGTGACTGTAATAATAGGTCTTTCGTTTATTAGCTTCATTATCAAATTTTCTTCATTCTCAGCAAGATCGTCCCACAATGTCAAAATAATTGTTCTTGAACTATTATAAAAAATAATTAGTTCAATAATTTATAATGGAAATTATGAGCATTTATGTAGTGTTGTAATGATGAACCTCATATCCATTATAATGATGTCTCGTAATTTGGATGTCCCTCCATTGTTCTTCTTAGCTATGTTAAATGCAGGAGATGCTTCAATAACGATTCCCAAAGCATCTAGCGAGAGTAAAATTTAAACTTATAGATAAATATAAGAGAAAGTATATATAAGGAGAGTAAAGAGTTAAAAGAAAACAAATCTATAGTTTTTTTTTTCCATCAATTTACTTGTTCAAGTCCTTGAAGTCCACAAAATTATATTTTATTTTTTCTAAACTTACAACTTCAAGCTCCAATTAAAACAGCAAAATAAACCATATAAATTGGAGAATAACATATACAAAAGTTGTTGAAGATCTTCTCAAATCTGAACCAAACTTGCTGAAAAGGAAGTCAAAAGATTAAGAATATAGACACCATCTCCAACTTTAGATTCAAATGCTTGATAGCAATGAATTGGATGACATAACCCTCATCAGACCAACCATACAACAACTGAACATAATTCTTCACAAATAACTTTCAGACTAGAAATAACATTAAGACAGTGAAGATATAATCTTTTATATATAATTCCATTAATAACAAACAAAACCACAATTTGCCTCAACCATATATGCATAAAGTTTCTAATATTAAACTTTTAGGGAGATCAAATAAATTGGATCACATTGATCACCTTCTAATTTAATTTTATTTTTTAAGTGAACTGTCACCACTCATTAGAAATAATGATCAGACAGGTTGATACATGTACCGTAGACCAGATGAGAAGTCTTGAGGGCATGGTGTTGGATGGAGTCCAATTATCCCATACCTTTTTTCAGAGCCTCAAGATTGGGAAGAGGTAACAATGTACTTCATCAAAATAGAGTTTTAACTATGTTTGAAGAAATTTATTGATCTTAATCAAATAAACATAAATTATTCAATCGTATTTATGTCAAACTGATCCAACTTTTGATCTCTATATCCTACCTTGTAGGGTTTAGTGTTTATCGAAAGCCTTAAATAACTTCTCTAAATTAGTCTCTTGATCTATATTTCAGGTTCCTATATTGATTGCAGATTTAGGTGGACAGATGTAATTTTTTATTAAAAATTTATGATTCAAAAGCTAATAACAAACAATAAGGAGAAAAAAAAAAGTCAAATAAAACAACTCACATGTAAGCTGAGATGAAACCGAATTGAATGGTTGTTGACGAGATATGAGAGAAAACTGATAGCCACAATGAGAGCCGAGATGAAGATGAGAGCGAAGAGGAATAATAAAGAGCCGTAGCCGAGAGGAATAGTGATTTTATAAGTGTTTAGGACCTCATTGTACACTTTTTTTCACGGGAAAAATGGTTTTGCTTTTTTAAATTTAGAAATTAGAAATAAAAAGAAAGGGTTTTTCTTGAGAAATAATTTAAATAAAAAAAGTAAATTTAAAAATTAGAACTAAAAAGAGAGAATATTTTAGATCTCTCGTTGAAATACCCCCTAAAAAAATTTTGCGCATGAGGTGACCAGTCTCATACACAAAACCTGGGAGATATATACAACTGGTAAAAACAAGCATAGAAAACAAAAGACAAAATGAAATAAATTCAAAAAATAGAGTAGAAAGTTCCTCTGAATTAAAGTAACCGCTAAATAAACAAGTATATGTCCGGTAATACAATTTGGAAGTCCCGTAACCCAATGATCCCTTAACCGTAAGGACCAAAAGTTTTTGAATTGTAAATTATTACCAACAATCAAAGTCTCAAAAGTTCATAGTCTGACTCTTAAAGAAGATAAGTTAACCGATGAGAGGAGATATCTGTTACAACCAATCCTAAAACTCTATCCTCGCGGTGGAACCTGTCTGAGACCTGAAATATCAACAAAGTGGGTTAAACCCATGAGCAAGTTCTATCTACTACAAACTTATCCGATGAGAGGAGATATTTGCTACAACCAATCCTAAAACTCTATCATCGCGGTAGAACTTGTCTGAGACCTGAAATATCAATAAAGTAGGTTAAACCCATGAGCAAGTTCTATCTACTACATCTCAATCAGAGAACTAATATACATACCCCTAGTATAAGGTACACAAAAGGAATCCATAAATTTAATATACAAATTATTCTTTTATCCAGTTTCATGTTTCCAAAACAACAGTCATTATTTAATGTTCCACCCAAATCCTTATTATGCAAAAGTGAACACATCTCTTAAGTTCAACAGAAATAAACATAACATAAAATAATATCAAGTTTAAGCAATCCTAACATGTCACCACTTTTTCCTTTGATACCTTAATAGGTATAGGTATATACATACTGGTCATTCCCTACCTAATTCATGTTTTCAGAAATCAAAATCATCTTATACATTATCTCAATAAACCCTTATCATTCAACAATGAACACGTTTTTTAAGTTCAAAAATAAAGAAACATATGCATGCATTTTATTAAATCTAGGCAATCCTGACAAAGCAAATATAATGTATAGATACCTTATTAGGTATGGGCGATCCTGACAAGCCGGGCAATCCTGACATGCCAAATAAAATGCATAGATACCTTATTAGTTATGGGCGATCCTGACACGCCGGGCAATCCTTACATGCCAAAATAAAATGCATAGATACCTTATTAAGTATGGGCGATCCTGACACGCTGAGCAATCCTTACATGCCAAAATAAAATACATAGATAGCTTATTAGGTATGGGCGATCCTGACACGCCGGACAATCCTTATATGCTAAAATAAATGTATAGATGCATTCCCAATATGAAACATAAAATAAATAAGGTGCATTATGATTTTAATTTGCACAAACAAAGTAATTCAAATTATCCGACATGAAATTATCACCGTAAGATAGATCGTTCACAAGTAAACTATAATCAAGTATTTACTGGGCATTTATATCCTTAAAGGAAAATACATTCAAGTAAATCAAATAACACAATTTAACCACTTTAGAAGCAAATACCCAATCTAACCCCCAATGCACTCAAATCTATGAGGGAGTCTAAACCTAACTCTTATTTAGGTTTCTGTGCCTATTCCACTTCTAAGAACCCTATTAAATTATTCTGAAATTTTTAAAAATATTTTCAACAAATAAAAGAAGGTGAAAACCCAACTTTTAGACACTTTAAAAATTAATTAAACAACAAGGGAAGATCATTTTGAGTTAAAAATTTAAACCTAAGTGTATTTAGCCTCCAGAAGTTACAGTAAAAATTTGGAAAATTTTGAAACTTTTTAACTATTTTATAAAATTAAAGAAGCTGAAAAATCCAATTTTTTAAACACTTTAAAAACAAGGAGAAATTATTTCAACATTAAATTTAAAAACCAAGCTCCTAAAACACCCAGGAAGTTGACATAAAATTTGGAAAATTTTTGAATTATAAAAGTATTTTAAAAAAAATGATTTTCTGAATTTTTAAGTTTTTTTAAAAATTTCAAAAATTCAAAACAAATACCAAAATAATTAGGAATGGGCCCATATCGGGCCCAGAGGTGGGCCCCCGCGAGTGGGGCCCAAAAATGGCTTTCCGGCCACTGGCCGGGGCCTGCGCCGGCCTCACGTTCCCCCACGCGCCTGCGGCGCGCGTGGGGTTCACGTGCCGGCTGGTCATTTTCCCCAGCGGGCTGGGGGGTTTTTCGGCCTCTCCCGAGGTCCGTTCACCCTGAGTTTTGTACCATTATTTTTCTCTTGATGCCCTCTACCCATTTGTACAAAAAGCCCCATAAAAAATTGCCTTAATCGGAAACCGCTAATTCACATGTTCTAGGGTTCTTCGCAAAAATTCAAAAGTTTAAAGCCAAATTCCTCACGATCTGTTTTCCTAAAGACCAAAGGTCATTTACTGGACATTAACAACTCAAAATTTTTACAAATCAACAACCCTTTCCATCCCAAGTTCATGCATGTACGAATTTCTATCCATTAAACACATACATTAACTATATATGCATATATTTATACATATACAATTCTAGACTCCTATATATAATTTGCATTATCATTCTCACGAAATTTATCAACAATAAGAACAGAAAATAAACATAAAAATTATATACAAATTTTCAATATAAACAAAATCCTCAAACGTAGACTATACATACGGATTCAAAGGAAAAGAGAAGAATCAAACTTGCCTTTTTGACGATTCAACAACTCGTTCACCCGATCGTTTCTTCACTCCCTTCTCTCTTTCGTTTACTCTCTTAGTTCTGTGCATAAAGTTACGGTAGGAACCCTAGTTTCTTGTTTTCTTTTGTCTTAATTAATTTTATTTTATTATTGTTTTTCTAAAAACTAAATAAACTAAAAAAATAATAACAATAATAATATAACTATAACCCTGGCCCAACAACTTAAGCATATCCCTAGCCCAACCATTCCAACCCAAATTCCTCCCTAGCCCAATCCAAAACATTTAAAAATTTTAAATCAAACAATACATAATCAATAAATAATTCACATAAAATGATAAAATAAAAACGGAGAAATTAACATAAAATAATTTTGAATCTATAAAATATAACAATCCACATAAAATGATAACAGTCAATCTTATCAATTCACATGAAATGATAAAATGCATATAAAGGAAAATCAACTCACATAAAACGATAAAATATAGACACAATGCATTTCACATGAATTAAAAATAAAAATAATAATAATAATAATATAAAGCAATTCAAATTCTTTAAAATAATTGACGTCCAAATTTCCGGGGTATTACACTCTTGACCAAAACTCACGCCCAACTCTCTATTCTCTCACCCACTTCATCTCTCTTCATTTCGGAGGCCATCAACTTAGATTCAAAAATTGTCAGTGAACGACAACTTGTAGCACGGGTCAAGGACTTCGGTTTGAACTGAATAAACTTTGATTTTCGGCAAGATAGGACTCGGTGAAATTCTTGGAAATAGCTTGGAAAGCCTTCAAATTTGACGTAGGGGTGTCTTTTCTTGCTTACTCATCGATTCTAGGGTTTTGGTGGGTTTGGAGAGGTGTAGGTTGAGTTAGCATGAATGAGAGAAATGGGTGGGACTGTGGTATTGTGTAATCCCTCAATTCTTATCGGGAAAAGGGTTTTGCTTTTTTAAATTTACAAATTAGAAATAAAAAGAAAGGAATTCTTGGGAATAATTGGAAAACCTTCAAATTTCAGGTAGGAGTGTCTTTTTTCGCTTACTCATTGATTCTAGTGTTTTGGTGGGTTTGGAGTGGTGTATGTTGAGTTAGCATGAATGAGAGAAATGAGGGGGGTTGTGGTATTGTGTAATTCCTCGTTCTTACCGAAAAAGAGTTTTGCCTTTTTAAATTTAGAAATTAGAAATAAAAAGAAAGGGTTAATAAAAAAGGAAAGGGTTTTGCTAGGGAAATAATTTAAATAAAAAAGTAAATTTAGAAATTAGAAATAAAAAGAAAGGGTTACGGAAAGGGTTTTGCCCTTTTAAATTTAGAAATTAGAAATAAAAAGAAAGGGTTAATAAAAAAGGAAAGGGTTTTGCTTGTGAAATAATTTAAATAAAAAAGTAAATTTAGAAATTAGAAATAAAAAGAAAGGGTTACGGGAAAGGGTTTTGCCCTTTTAAATTTAGAAATTAGAAATAAAAAGAAAGGGTTAATAAAAAGGAAAGGGTTTTGCTTGGGAAATAATTTAAATCGTTTCTTACTGGGAAAAGGTTTTGTTTTTTTAAATTTAGAAATTAGAAATAAAAAGAAAGGGTTAATAAAAAAGGAAAGAGTTTTGCTTGGAAAATAATTTAAATCGTTTCTTACTGGGAAAAGGTTTTGTTTTTTTAAATTTAGAAATTAGAAATAAAAAGAAAGGGTTAATAAAAAAGGAAAGAGTTTTGCTTGGGAAATAATTTAAATAAAAAAGCAAATTTAGAAATTAGATATAAAAAGAAAGGGTCGTGGGAAAGAGTTTTGCCCTTTTAAATTTAGAAATTAGAAATAAAAAGAAAGGGTTAATAAAAAAGGAAAGGGTTTTGCTTGGAAAATAATTTAAATAAAAAGTAAGTAAATTTAGAAATTAGAAAAAAAAAAAAAGGGTTAATAAAAAAGGAAAGAGTTTTTCTTGGAAAATAATTTAAATAAAAAGTAAGCAAATTTAGAAATTATAAATAAAAAGAAAGGGTTAATAAAAAAGGAAAGGGTTTTGCTTTGAAAATAATTTAAATAAAAAATGAAAGGGTTTTTCTTGGGTAATTATAGTTTTTTAATTTAAAAATAAAAAAATAGTGTACTGAAACTAAAAAACCCCAATGTACTTTTAGTAGATAGTATAGAAATTAGAAATAAAAAGAAAAGGTTAATAAAAAAAGGTAAGGGTTTTGCTTGGAAAATAATTTAAATAAAAAAAATTATAAATTAGAAATAAAAAGAAAGGGTTAATAAAAAAGGAAATGATTTTGCTTGGGAAATAATTTAAATAAAAAAGGAAAGGATAAAAAGTAAGTAAATTTAGAAATTAGAAATAAAAGAAAGGCTTAATAAAAAAGGAAAGGGTTTTGCTTGGGAAATAAGTTAAATAAAAAAGAAAGGATTTTGCTTGGGTAATTCTATTTTTTTAATTTAAAAATAAAAAAACAGTCTACTGAAACTAAAAAATCCCTTTGTACTTTTAATAGTAGGATAGATATATATATACTAGCGTATTACTCGTGCCTACGGCACTATAAGAAAAATTGTTGGACTGCCCAGCCACACCATGGCTCAACCTTTATCCACACCAAACCCATCACCTCTATTAAAGGCAACACCAACCTCCACCACAGCTGGAGCACCTATGAAGACCCACAACCGCGAACCACCACCATTCTCAAGCTCAATCACCATTGAAAACTCACAAGCACATTTCACGCACACAAATTTTTTTAGGAAGAAAAGTAAACTTATAAGGAATTGTTCTTAAATTTATTTAATGTGTTAAAAACAAATTTAATTACAATTAAAAGCTTTATAACAAGTGTGTTGTGTAGCATAGAAAATCAGAACACATGATAAAAAAATGATAAAAAAAAGAAGGGTACAAATGAGAGAATCAGAAATTCAAATAATACAGCGCAATCTAACACCATGTAAAGAAAAAAGTCATCATATTCTTTGGGTGCCAAGAAAAAAAAATCATATACTATGGGACCTTTTCTTTTTATGTCTCTTTTAAATAAATCGTAGAAAAATCTGATGCGTATAGTTCCACTTTGAATAGGACAAAAAGAGACGCTGAAGAACCAAAATGGAAAAGAGAGACATGGACATGAATTGGACTATTGAGGGCTCAATAATAATAGATAATATCAATTTTTTTAGTTGCAGACTTGCAGCCATCAAACGATGAATGGAGGCCAAAGACGACATCTTTCGTTTTGCTACTGTTCTTCCTGTAATATAAACTTCATTATAGTAACTTATAATAATAAAAAGTTGATACAATTAGGCACAGTAGATAGCATCACTCTTCCAGTTATTTTGTTTCTTGCCTACGTATCTTACTTCTGTGTCGGTCATAAGGGGTCAAATCCGTCGATTCAACATAAATAAATTATAATTTCCAGATTTACTGTAGTTAGACCACTGATTAAAGTAATTTATCTATCATAATGATCCCACCTTATTCATAAGAAACAAAGACCTGATCAGACATCTTCTCTATCCACGTCTTCTCTCCCTTTCCTCATTTCTAATCACTCATGTACTCTGTAGAGAGAGAGTGAAAGTGTAGAGAGATGGCTAAAAATAAACGTCTTCGGCCCAACTGTGAGTGGCCATGTGTGTCTCCGCATCTTAGGCGATTCATGATACTCACAATGACGCCGTCACGTTAACTCGCCATTAAGACTCGTCTTTCTCTCTCCTCGCCGTCACAATGTCTCTCACTCTGTCGGATCACTCTGCCGCTAGCTTGTGTTGTACCGAGGACGCAACAACCTTCTCTCCTTTGACGCCAGCACTTCGATCTTCGATCCTACTTCATCAGACCCCACTCACTCTCCACCGTCCGATGAAGCCTCCATCGATCGGCTCATCGGACCCAGATTTGTGTTCGAACCCAAAACGATTTAGAGAATGGAGCTCTGGGTCATGGGCAGTCTGGATTGGATGTTTGACCATGGTGGTGGGTCAGTTAAGGTGGTGCATGGTAAAGCCGTTAGTGTGGTTCGGCCGACAACAATGGTGGTGAAGGCTGGTTGTGGAAGATGGTAGCGGTGGCTGGTCCAGGGTACTCGACTATAGCTGAATAATGGTTGTGCATGGTAGTGCAATGAAGGTCTATGGTGAAGAGCTTGAGTGCCAGCCATGGTGGTGTAGAGCTTTGTTTGGGTAGTGAAGGTGATGAACAGTGGGTGTCGAAGACAGTTTGGCTGATGGTTGTGGTCTGGTCGAAAATGGTAGTACCCATGGTGGCTTCGGGTGGTTATAATGATAGAGGAGATGTTGATGGTAATGGGTGAAGATGGAGATCCAAAGGGCAGCTTGGTGGTCATCTGAAGTGGAGTAGGCTGTGGGTGGAGGTTGATGGTGGAAGCAGCTGAAGTTGGTCTATGGTGGTGGTCCTCGATAGGAAGTGGGAAATGGGTGGTGATGGTGGTGCTTCTTCGGTGGCTGAAGTGGGTCTACTCCGGTGGTGTTTGTGAAGGTTGATGGTGGTGGTTATTGAGCTCAGCTGCCATGGTGAAGGTCGTTGTGGCAGCGGGTGGACTGTGGTGGAGTTGAAGGTGGTTGATGACTGGAGTTCTGTTGTGGTGGCTTAGCGGCGAGGAAATGGTGGTTTAGATGAGCTTGGCAGAAGTGGGTCTTTCGGTTGGTGGTAGCCATGGTAGGAGGTGTTGTGGCTACTACATGGTGGTGGCTTGGTTGGAGCTTGCGGTGGAAGGTGGTGGTGCGGCTATTTGGCAGTAGTTGTGCCCGGTCATAGTGGCAGATGAAGGTTGATGGGACGTCGGGAACCACCACAACTTCCTCCGCTACGGGTGCCTCTGAGGCAGTTGCCTTCTAGTTTCTTCCACCATATCAACAATATAGAAAACAGATAGAGAGGGAGAAAAAAGGAGTTTAAAGAGAGAAAGTTAGAGAGAGAGAGGGGGGTTTGGGGAATGGAATGGAAGTTGGGGTTTAAAATGTGGGAGCGAATGTTATTTTAGGTGGGAAAGTAGGTGAACGTTTAAATTTAAATTTAGATGGGAGTGAATCGTGACCGTTAGATCGTAAATAGAGAGAGTTATTTTAGACCGTAGATAGACATAGATATTTTGAACCGTAAGATTGGTTTTTTAAGCATTTTTGACTGTTAGATAATGTTTTTTTTTGGAAAAATTCAAATGCAGAGCTTAAATGTAATATAGATATATACACAACTATATATATATATATATATATATGCGTGTGTATATATATATATCATATTAGTTTCATGTTTATCTTCTTAATTACAAGTTTTATTCCAAGATCTGGGCTTTGAAATTTTTTTCTTTAATTTGGTAACCGAAAACAATGGCCTCTATAAAAAAAAATGGCCTCTATCAAAAAAGCTCAATTCGCTGAAAGGCCACCATGCACAGCCAACCACCATCACCAAACCAAAGTCACCACCAAACCATCTCCACCATTTTCAACCTTTTATGCCACCATGCCAGACCCACCGCCTAATGCACCACCCACCATTATAGAGAGACAAAATAAGAAAATGTGAGGTCATACACTCGCCGTCTACCGATGTGAGGTATATTATAAGCTTTTGCTAGGTTATGTATATAAAAGTAATAAAACAGGGGAAAGAAATATATGAGAAATAGACATTAGCCTCACTATCATTGACTTCAGTTCCCTACCAATTTCACCTCTCGATCCAACCATTTTTTTTCGAGGACCTCATTTTGCATGATGATTTCATCTTTCACTTGGCTTTATACAAACCACACATTTCCTAGGGTTAGGGTTTCTAATAACCCTTAGTCCATTGCCAGCCATGAATTGCATCATTTTTTTACCGATCCAACCATCAATGTTTCAAATTCTCCATTGTCTCTCTTAGGATTTCGGTGATCGCTACTCTGAAGTTTCTAGGTTCTTGAACGTTTTGTCATTGGAATCTGTTAGATTTAATCGGAAGCCTTCGCAAGAATCCTTAAATAAGTGCTTGAATGCTGCTATGATTTGGATTACTCTTCACTAGACATAAAAATTCACAATGAGGAATTTTATGGGCTACATCATCTCTGGATTTAGGCAATTGTGGCTCTGATGTTTTGGATGCTCAAAATTACTCGTCGTCGGACTCGGGTAACTGTTCTCGATCTTTAACCTTCTTCTCTCGATTGCACAATTTTTTTGCTCGATGATGGTACTAACGATCAAAAGATTAAATTGGAGGAGTTAGGCAACAATTTCTTGTTAAAAATAAAGAAAAAGAATGAAGATGTGATTTCTCCATCATTGAGATTCTCTCAAGATTCTGGGTAAAAAAAAAATTTCAAACAGTTTTGTCTCTCATACCTTTAGAAACCAAAATTGTAGGTGTATATACAGTGCATATTGTATATTGCGTGTATCGATGATGGGTTTGGTGCGGTCAGAGGAGGGAGGTGGTGGTGGTGTGGGATTAAAGGGTTTGAGAGTGTGTGTGTGTGTGTGGTCAAGCTTAGGTAAAGGGCAAAATTGTTCATAAAATTTATGCTAAAAGAGGGTATTTTAGTCATTTCATACGTTATAGGGGCATTTTGAGATTTTCAAGTAAAAAATACCACGTCATTAGCAATTTTCGTACCTGCAAACTAATAGGGGATGTCAATGTTATAAAAAGTACACTGACAAGGGAGGACAGTATTATTTGTGAAAACATAGGGGAGATATTTGTTATTTTGCCTATTTACAGGGGAGGTCAGTGTAATTTTCTGTCACGCCCCGATTCTCGAGTCCCAAGAACCGGGGTGTGAACTCCGGGAGGTCCCCCTCATGATATAACTATCACCTGATTATACAATCTCAATTTCCTATTATTTTCAAGAAAATTGGGCATCACCCATTTGAATAAATCAGATTCTGATATGTCATTCATACTTCAAGTTCAAAATGGACACTTCTGGGCACGTGTCCCCCCAACATTCATATCCTAAATTCAAAATGGACACTTTTGGGCACGTGTCCCCCCAAACATTCACATCCTAAATTTAAAATGGACACTTCTGGGCACGTGTCCCCCAGCATTCCTACAACATGCATAATACCATTGAAATATAACTCAGTCCCTGAATGTCCGTCTCATCTACATGCATCACATGAATAAAATACAACTGAAGGGATTGAATCAACATAATTGCTCCCTACATTTAGTCCAAATGTAATACATCAATCCAATGTCCTAGACATACATCAAATACTAATGAATCTAGTCACTACCTCAGCAACCAGTACTGTCAGTCCCTAGTTGACTCTGAACCATCTGCAGGTCGATCCTCACATATTCTCAAAAACATATACATTAAATATATCATAATACTTAAATCATGCTCCTGCTAGCATACATGGACCAACAATGCATATGATAGTTCTAGCACATATGAATATATAAGCCAATTACACATGATTTTTGAAATCATTTTCAACATACTTGAGAGCAGTAACATCCAACACCAATATGTTTAAAAAACATATATGTCTAAACATTTACATAAAATAATGTAAATCGATCATCACACTCCCTACTCAACAAGTAGCAATCTCAGATGCAATAAAATGCATTTAACATGTAGAGAAATTATGCATACAACACAACCATATCATAAGTAAGATAGAATGCAACATGATATGCACAACTCCCTCATCCTTCCCACATATTGGTTTCCAATTCCCGTAGACAACCAATCCCACCTATAGAGGGTTACCAGAAATACCTCTTGAGGGTTAGCTTTACCAGAATACCTCACTACACATCAATCCATGAGGGTACCTTGACCGGAATACCTCACAAGGGTTACCTTTACCGGAATACTTTGCCGTTTTACTGTATGGATTCCACCGTTCACATTGAACTTGCCTCCCTCACCATACCAATGAATATGAACCCCACAACTTTATCAAATGTACATTCATCATTTGCAACCAATGAGGTATTTAAGAACACACTCATACAAATTTCTATTTAAGCATCATATGCATTTGCAATGAACATGCTTCACACCTCCACATTTCACATAACCACATATCCTTCACATTTCACCAAATTCACAAATCAATTCCAACAGGTTTATAAATTTCTCCAAGGTATTTATAAACATACAATCATATCAACCAACATTAATAGCATATATGTCAAATCCTGCATATAAGTCCTATGTGCACTTATACTAGCATGAATATAATTATGCTTCCACTCGAGGCATGCATTTACTACAAGTAACTGGCATGCTTTTCATCCACAATATATAACCCTGCATATATTCTGTCATCCATATATGTATTATGCACATACACAAAACCATGTTTCTCAAATGCTCGCCAATACTATAATCATTTTTAACATGCATTTTTACTACTACCCCAAATATATAACCACACATATATTCAACACCATGCATAAAAGTCACATATGCATACAAGACAACACATAGCTAAACATGTATTATTTAGCATACTCTTCATAGACTTTAATCTATACCATACATGCATATCACAATGCAAGGAAGCATCTAAATTTAACATGCTTTCATACCCCAAAAATATATATACATTCATATGTATATATATATTTATTCACATCCCACGTATATACACAATCACTTATATATATGTATATGCACACACATATATATATATACAAACACCACATATGATCAAATTAAGAAATATATGTAAATTAACCAATATAATAAAATATATACGTAGGAGATAGAGGCAAGAATCAATTTCCCTTAGGTCCCACTTCTATTGTGCCCGCGCCCCGCAAAGCGGCCTAATTCAAGTCCCGTGCCAAAGCCCACACAACCAATCCACTGAGCCATTCCCCTTTTTATTTTCCATGCTTGGCCCAATTTAATTAGGCAACCCACTTCAATAATTTCAGGCCTAATTCATATATTACAAGCCCAACTATCAAGGTCTAAATCATAGTCCAAATCTAATTTAATTGATCCCCATTCAATTAAATTTATGAGCCCAATTACATGCAGATGGGCAGCCCAAACAGAACACCAAATTCAGCCCAATCCAATTAAATGTCTAGGCCCAAATCAAAGGACCAACTGCACAACCCACAATACATTAGCCCATGTGACCTCCATCATCTAACACCATTTCATGAGTCCAATTAAATTACCAACCCATGACCCAACTTCAAGGCCCACTAGTCGTGAACCATCGGCCACATCCCACTACTCAAGCCACCATCATCAACCGAGACACCATGGCCGGACCTTCACGGGAACCGCAACCCCCAAACCAAAAACAACCCCACACACCGCCAACTAATTCCACCGTTGAAACATCATGGCTGTCCAAGCCAATGTCGCTGAACACCATTGAACCCGGCCACCAAACAGGCTGTCCAAACTGAACCGAAGAGAGGCCACAACCATGATCAAACCTAGCTTGAGCCCAACCCAAGATCGCCATGGTCGGAGCACCACTGTCCAGCCACCACCCGAAACCCAGTCGCGAAAAACCCAGCCGAGTCCCCACTGTCGGACACTGCTACAACCGAATCAAACACAACCCAAGACCCTCACCTCTTTGCCAGAGCACCGTTACGAGCTGTCGAAACCACTTGTCACCTCAACATGGACAACCCAAAATCACCTCGGCTACACCGTGAACCACCCTCCTCCTTCTCAGTTTCTCTTCTTTCTCTCTCTAGCATCATGGTTTCTCTCTCTACGAACCACTCAACCGACCAAGACCGCCACCGTGGGCTAAGACCCCCTGCCAGAAACCACCCGCTATCACCACCTGCAGCAACCCACTGGTCCAAGCCCCACCAGCCACGAACACCATGGCTGCCGCGAGCCTCCCTTGCCTCTCGGTTCTCCTCTCTTCTTTCTCTTTCTTCTTTTCTCCTTCCTTTCTTTCTTTTTCTCCTCTTCAGCCAACCATGTGATCAGCCTCCTTATCCTTTTATTTCTTATGTCTTTTGTGCACCACAAGTCTTCAAATCATTCTCCTCCACATGTCTTATATTTATATATAAATATATATACATATCACACCACATGGGTTATAACCCATTCCCAGCCATGTGTGTTATATACATATTATATATATATACTCTACACTACATGGTATAATAGAACCCATATACCCATACGTATATATGCTCATACATATACACACTTTTACATGTATATGCAAAAATACATGTACTAATAGATATATTTATAATTTAATATAAATATATCTCATATATATATATATATACACACACGCATCCTCCGGCATTACAATAATTCCACGTACACAATTTTCTCCATCTCTACATATACACATAATTCCATATATATATATCCAATCTCACATCTTCTCGAATTTAAATAATTCAAAAAAAAAAAAAATTGGGTCCAAAAATCATCTGGGATCGGTCAAAAATAACCCGGTCCTTATATTTTCTCTTTTTAAAATTATTAGCTTTTTGCTTTTCACTTTAGTTGTATTTTCTAAAAAATGCTTTCTAAGAACTCAGTTAAAATATATATATTAAATAATTTTTTTTTGTTTTCTGAAATATTGAGAAGTGTTTTTCATAAATTTGAAGAAATCAATTCTATAATATTCAATCAAAATATCTTATTAAAGGGTTGCCCTTACTAATGGGCCCTTATTAAAAAGGTGAGCTGAATGAAGCATGAGACCATTATTAATCACTTTATTAAAGGAGTTCCTTATTAAAAAGGACGGGTTGAGTGAAGCATGAGACCATTAATGTCCTCATTAAAGGGGCTCCACTTATTAAGGGCTATTATTAAAAGGGCGGAAAAAGTGAAACCCCAAACCATTATTACGCCCTTACTAAAGGGTTGGGTTGAGTGGAGCCTGAGGTACAACTACTTCTCTTATTAAATGGCAAACCTACTAACTCTCCATATTAAAGGGTTGAGCCCACTCCTCCATTTACTAAAGGGCGAGCTTACTCCTCCTCTCCCAAAAGGGGCATGCCAATAAAATTTGGGACTACGACTTTTCTTATTAAATAGGCAAGCTGAATAAGTCGGGGAGACTATTTCCCTTATTAAAGGGTCAAGCAACAACTCTCCTTATTAAAGGACGAAGTAACTACTTCTCTTGTTAAAAAGTCAAGACAACATGTTTCATCCGTATTAAAAGTGATGTAACCCAACAACAGAATAGAACCAGACGAAAGACTCTCAAAGAAAATAACTCCAAGCCTAATGTCAAATTGGAAAAGAGCTCGAGAAACATAGCCCCGAGCAAGTGCACTACTCGAATGGATCATTAGCCTAATTATATATATGGTTTGTTGATCGTATAAAAAAAAATCATCGCCAAAAAAGACCATTGCCAAAAAGATTGCCCCAAAAAAGGGCATGGACCGACAACACCCAAAAGGTGCGTGGACCAACAACAGGGCTGGCTGGAGCCTTAGGCGATTGCCTAAGGCCCGAGTCAATATGATTCATTTATTAGGCCCTAAAAACTTTCATTTCCTTGTATTTAGGCCTCAATGAATAAAATGAATTAAAGTAGACTTCTATAATTTAATTCACCTTATTTTCATTGGATAAGTGGTATTGGAAACTGATAAAATTTTCCATCTACTATTAGATATTTTTCTATTAAACTCTTATTTTTAATTTTTTATTGCTATCTCTTGCGTTTTTTTCTTTCTCTTATCCTTCTTAGAGACATTATAATTTTTTTATTCTCTCCTCCTTTCACCCAATAGGGGTGTATTAATATTAGTACAGTCTCCCCATGAACCCATCTGTTTCACTATCTCACTTCATCTTCTATATATATTATATATTTTATTCTCTTACATATTTTGTTATTTTTAAACTCTTCTATATTTGTTTCCTCATCAACAAGAAAGTAGTGATTTTCTATTTGGGTTTAATAACTTGATGGAGAGCTACAAAATAGTAGTAAAACTGCTGAAGAATTTATTGGAGCACTGGACAAGATTTTTATAACATAGATTTTATTGTTCATTAACTTAATTTATTTTGTACTTTTATTATTATATTTTATCATAAAATTGTATATTTAGTTTGTGGCCATTTTTATTTATATTATTGATTATGTGTAATAGAAAATAGGAATAACGATATGAAAAACATAACAAAAGAGTAAAATAGATAAAATAATTCAATATAAAAAAAGAGCTCTTGATAAATTTGTTATAACTAATAATCAAAATGTAACAAAAAAAATTAGGTAAAAATTTAACAATAAACAACTAAGTCATCTAATTAGCAACTTTGTATCTCAAAAAAGTAAGAAGAATGATTTTTAAATAAAAACTATTAACTATTATTTGATATTAATATTTTAAATATAAGGCCACTTTTCTATTTTATGCCTAAGGCCTCAAATTTTATTGAGTCGCCTCTCACCAACAATATAGCCTTCCGAGTGTCTATAATTGATGATGATATGATTAAATATTCTTAGGTATCCATTATACTCACAAAGCGAAATGGTTTATTAGAATGAATTGGATTTGTGTGGTGTACAATATATGTCTTCATTATACACTGAAGTGGGGGTTACATGCATGCAACTGTAGATAGACTATATTTTTATTTAATGGAAGTTACATTTCAAAGGAAGATAGTAAGATGTAGTATGGTTATAGCACAATTAAGTACATGCAAAGTGATAGTACATATGTGCAAAGAATTTTTTGAAAGCAATAAACCTTATTTAAAAAATAAAAAAAAATTCTAAGGATGTTGCCCCCTGGACCCTGACAAGGTCTGCGAATTGGCAATGTTGACCAAAAGTTAAATCAATAGTTTTGATGATAACAACCTATTAATGTGAAGAATTTGATAATTTACTTGAGTATTGTTCTTTACAGATTTATTCTATTGACTCAACGCTCAAAAGCTCACATGGACCAATGAATTATGATAATCAAGCTTCTCAAGGTTCAACACATGGGTAGTGTAGGTTGGGCATATGCTAGTACATGAATATAAAGTGGTAAATATACATTGTGCATTGAAAGCTCGTGTCTAAGACATTGCATATAGTATTAGGGCCAAAATGATCTCATTGGATATTCTTCTCGGACCCTAGAATTACCTGACCCTTGATCTTAATTGATATATCCTACAATAGCTTTACAGTCTTGTGACTATAACTTTATCACTGTGTGCTACATAAACTCATACACGTCCTTATCAGTGACTGAAACATCAAGGAGATGTTTCAAATTACCAATGAACTTAAAATTCCATATATTCCTAGAGGTAAGACAATTACTAGTTATATACTCAATCTTATCCTTACTCTAGCTGAGTTACAATGGTTAATTTTTTAAAATGAGACAAAACACCTTTTAAGTCGTCTTATATGCATATTGTTGTCCTTATGCCTTGTTTAGAAACACCAGGTGTGTAAAAAAGTCTTATGTTCCAAAGATATATGTTTTCAACTCATAAATTTCAAATGACCTTTAGAGATGAACATAGGACTAGTGAGACAGATGCCTTGCTTTCTAGCATAAGTCATTTTGGTCTTCATGGTTTTGATCTTACATAATATATGAATTATGTGTTTATCACGCCCCAAAATTCAGACCTTCGGAACTCCTCGAGTTCGAGCCTGAACTTCAAGTAGTGAGGTATCATGAATGCCCGTTCGTTATCACATGATCCGAACAATCATGGCAATTTATCAATACTCATCCTCGATTTCCTCACGGACCACCGATCCAAATTCATGGAAGCTTAACAAATTCATTCCAAGTCTCTTACATGGAAAACGTGGGTTCTATTCTCATTCATCATTTTTATAACGCAACGGAAGCTTAATAATCTTATCATGAGTCCCTAAATAGAACACATGAACTCTCAATGCCCAACAACATGTAATTAACTCATATTCAATGTTCAGTCAACTGATGGAAGTCCCACTAGTCGGTTGTAACCTGGCAATCTATCAGCTGGTTACCCTTTAGCTTCTGTCGGCTGAATGAGGTATTTCGATCGGCTATAGGATAGTTTCGGGTGACTGAAACAGGTACCTGCAGAACCTGCAATTACAAATTCTCGGTATCTCACTATTTTAGTCGGCTGAAGGATCTTTCAGCCGGCTGAAACTCTTCAGAACTTGTTTCTCTTTGTTTTCAAGTCTCAATTTACCTTCCACAAGGTTCACATCTCAAAGGAATTATTCAATACGTCAATTTCTCATCATTTACCACTTTCACTATCACCATACGTGCATAATTATGAAGAAAGGGAATTCCTTATACACACAACAATTAGTTCATTTTATGTTTTCTCAGCTCAATCATTCTACAATAAATATACATACAAAAATAGACATTAATAGAAATGTAAATCATTATTCCAATTAATTAGCATTCACCATGCTCAACATTGTACTTAAACATCTACAATCATAAAGCATAATCATAATACGTTCTCGAAACATAAAAGGTCTTATTCATGTTCACCACATGCATATAGTTTACATCCCAGACATGCATTGAAATAACATTAAATGCTTTTAAATGAAACCGGTCTTGTTCCACACCAACTCACCATTGGGGATACTCCGTTTCTTCCTTTCTATTTTTTGAAAATAGTTAATACTCATAGGATGAGCTACAATATGCTCAATAAGAATGTCTAAAAATAATTTCGCAAATCTTATGAATACCACATAACACATAATCATATCACCATGTTAAGCACAATCTCGTAGACAAATATCCATGCTAATAACCATGCCGTAAATGTATGCATTATGCTGTACACTCACACTTTGTCTGTGCTTCACACACATGTGAATTCCATCGCTTTGACCTTGGCTCACCGCTGACAATGTCAAGGATAACCATTGATCCGAATCCCGACTCTTGGCAATCCGACTGACCACAACCTTTCAATTTCACTCCCGAATCTCGACTCTTGGCCATTCGGTTCCTACAAACCTTTTTTCATCTCACACCAGGATCCCGACTCATGGCTATTCGACTTTCATAACCCTTTAATATGCATACTCACTCCATGTACATGTAGTTCATGAACATTATCACAATCATGCTCATGCTAAACATGCATATATAACTAAAAGTAACATTATAACCACTCAACATGCTTGTACATTCCATACAAATCTTACATTCATTCATATTGAACATGTATCGCATTTTTTTCCATGTTTCACAACATTTATATTGATAATTAAAAATGCTTTACATCCAAACATACTCATCAAGACAATTTATCAAATACATATGTCACCTACACATATACACATAAACACACATTCTCTCATATTTCACATTCAATATGCTTCTTAATCATTCGAAATAATTATAATCATGTAATTATACTATTTTACCTTGAAAATTCATTGAATTGTATAATATACCATACTTTAACTTGAAAGACATCTAATTATACCCACATAACCAATTGGTTGCCATAGACAACCAATATACTTACTTTAAAAATTCATTTAATTGTATAATCTAGCATGCTTTAACTTGAAAGACATCTAATTATACCCACATAACCAATTGGTTGCCATAGACAACCAATATACTTACACAAACCCCAGATTTCATGGGTTAGTCATCCCTACCTCAATTTAGAAGAGTTTCTAAATAATTTTTCCAATTTTTCACTGAAATCAACTTTCTCCGAATTCGATTCCAAACGGATTAAACTCGAGCCCTCGATGCATAAACTAATTCTCTCTTATTCGATGCCTTCCAATTATCGTCCCAAACCTCTCAATTTTAACAAAGAAGAAATAAGATGAATATAGATATATATATATATATATATATATTTATATTGCTCTCTCAATTGACTGATAAAGAATGAGAGAATGAGGGCTGCATTATGCTAATTTCTATTTATAGACTTAGCCTCTCATATTTACAAAAATGCCACTCGCCACTTATCGAACCTTTCCGAGCACCGTTTTCACTTTCGGTAACTCATACGGACCCAAAATCGATTCCATAGCTCATTAAATATTTTATTTAATCTAATCTCAAAATTTGGTGTCATTTCAACACTTACAAAATTTTTGAGTCCATCGGACCCACCCAACCCGAAAAACTTAATTTTTACTGAACACTCCCAAAACTTTACTGGACCCTTATACAAGTCCTCGAACATGTATTTCGCATTTAGAACGCACATATAATAATCTAAATCATTTATATGAAAATAATAAAAAAATCAGCCAAAAATGGTCACGATCCTTACAGTGTTCCTCGTCTTAAGTTTTCTATAGAAAAATAGACAAGCATATTTGCTCAGTTGGGATAATATTTATTGCATATCCAAACATCATGAAAGCTGAATCAAACGGTCATATTATCATCTCTATCTATTTAAGGATGTCTTTATTCCATTTGGAGAGTATCAGCATTAGTAGCATAATTGTTAGAACACACAGAGAGCTTTGAGAGAAATATTTTTTAATTTTTTTGAAAGCTTTCTTCTCACTAATATCTAGAAAGCTTAGAGAGAGCTGCATAACAAGATCTTTTCACTCACACTTCTATCTTGAGGAAAGATCTTTGCTCATCTAATGATATACCTCATTCACATATTTCAATCACTAGTATCTCATTCATTGTAGAGTTGAGTTTTCATCACCTGATGTATTTATCACTCTAGAAATATAGTTTTTGAACTGTATTTATTTATTTTATCCTTGTAGAGGATCTTTGTTGTATCGCTCTTTTACATTCCGTAAGGATTTGTAAAAGGGTTATGAACCCTAAAGGACTAGGTCATAGACTTGGCAAGAAAGTTTTTGTGAGGTGATTCACTGGACATGAAGTCTAAGTGGTGTGCTTGGAGGCTAGAAGAGTTTTTATTCTCACTTGGTTAAAGAGAATTGAATGGTGGAGATCTTGTGAAATATTGAGGGATAAAGTCTTTTAAGTTATGGACGTAGGGAAGAGGGCCCAAACCACAGAAAAATTATTGTGTTGTGTTTGCATTTCTCTATCCTTGCCTCTTTACTTTGTGTATGTTAGTATTATCACCGTTTCATTCATTGCATACTCTATTTGCTCATTGTTAGCACACCTAGTATATGGAGAAAAGTGCAAACCAAACACAACTTACCAAAAAATTCAAGTCACCCTCTCTTGAGTCATTGTTCGGTCAACAAACAACAAACCTTAGAAATTGAGATGACCTGAATAATTGGTTATGTATTACTTTTAAGTTTAATAGACTATGTCAGATTGAAAATGAAGAACAAAAGTGACTTAACATTCCCTATGTTTAGCAGGCAAACTCGGGAATGAGGATACGAAAAATTTAGACTTTGGGAATGAGGATACGAAAAGTTTAGACTAACAAGAAGTTCAAAGGACAAAGAAGTCAAATGGATGAGATAAACTACAGCTAAAGGATAGAGATGACTACTTTATTCCTTAGTATCCCTCCTAAGTGAATTGAAAGAGATAACTGAAGGGGTCTCCTATTACAATACAACTACTAAATACCCTTTCCTATAAAAAAAGAAAGTCAGACATACCAAAAGATACGCAAGACACTTAAAACAAAATTACTATTCTGTTATACAATTACAAGTACTAACTTGATCATTGGAGGGGTAGACCAAAAGGTACGCAAGACACTTAAGACAAAATTACTTTTATATTATACGATTACAAATACTAACTTGATCATTGGAGTGTACCCAGCCGACACATCGATGCCGATTCTAGTCTCATCTCCTTTGTCATGTAAAAACTGGATCGTGCAAATTTTCGCATCAACAATTATAAAGTTTTTTTAATAATGATATTGACAAAAAATTATAAATAAGTTACTTGTGTTAAATAGTCTTTAAAAAATTAATAAAAATCACTAATGATTCATTATTATCCAACTACGTTATAAAAACTATCCTATTAGTACATTTTTAGACTTATGTGCAAGTTAAAAAAAAATCATGAGTTGAATTTATTATGTTACACCAATACGGAGCCATGTCCGTTGCATTATACAAATACATCGATCAAAATTATGTTTTTATTATGCCTATATATATATGCGTAGTGCTGGGGGCAGTCACTCATGCGACTGTCCGTGCACAATCGCCTCTCTTGATTGGTTGAAAAACCAATCATAAAGTCTCATTTATTATCTTTCTGTTATTTTTAGAAAACAATAAAAGCATAATCCTTTAGGACAAAATTACCCTCATAATTTCTTAATAACTTATCTCTCAATATGCATCTTTAGTAAAATTTCGGGGGAAAATTAGATTTTAGTGACCAAAATTGAAAAAATATTGCTCTTTAGTGACCTTAAACTCAATAAAAGGTAAATAGTGACCAAACTTAAAAAATAATTGCTAATAAGTGACCATTTAATCTTAAAGCCCAAAATACCCTTCATTATGTCAATAAATCCCCATCTTTTCTTCATTTTTTTTAAACCCAAATATCAAAAAATTTAAAGAATCCAATGACTTGTATACAATATATGAACATATATACATTCTAAAGAAGATATAATATATATATATATATATATATATATATATATATATATATTCTTGTATATTAATATCTCATTAACAAAAAAATAAAAATAAAACCCTAATTTGGGTGCATTAATTATTAATAAGGAATATTGGAGGATATAAATAGACTTGGTTAATAAACATATTACCTACTGTTTCATATCTTTTTTTTTTTTTTTATATCAGGTATCCCATAGTTAATTCATTTCAAGTTATAACTCTTGCATTATCTTTGGAGCCCTAAAATCTACCGAAGAAAAAAAATTCATATATGCACATGCATTAATTGTAAGATGAACATATATGTCTAAATATATATATATAGAGAGAGAGAGATTCTCTCTATATATACTTTCTTTTCTAGAATCTTTGTATATCTTTTGAAGATTTGATATTTAGAATTGAGATTGGAGAAGATGAATAAGAGATTGAGAATTTCTAAATAAAAAAGAGGGTATTTTGGACATTAAAGTTAATTGGTCACTCATTGGCAATTACTTTTCAAGATTGGTCACTATTTATCTTTTATTGAGTTTAAGGTCATTGTAAATCAATTTTTTTTAATTTTGGTCACTAAAATCTAATTTTCCCAAATTTCGGTGCCCTAAGTTACTGCATTTTTGACAAAAAGACAAAATTTTTTATTTTATTTTATAAACTCATGTATATATATATAGAAGTTTTAATTGTAGTAAAATTTTGAAATTGAGTTTTAGTTATTTTAAAATAAAATTAAAAGTTTTAATTGAAATAAAATTATGGAATTGAGTTTTAGTTGTAGTCAAATACTAAAATTGAGTTTTAATTATTTTAGGAGAGAGAGATGAGGATGGTAGAATTTCGATGGTGAAAGAATCTATTATATATTTAAACACACACGCATTGAAAGAGGATAGATAAAGTATTAAGAGATTATGAAGATAATTTTGTCCTAAAAAATTATGCTTTTAATATTTTCTAAAAATAACAAATATGTAATAAATGAGACTTTACGATTAATTTTTTAACCAATCAAAAGAGTGACTGTGCAGGACAATCGTGTGAGCGACTACGTGTAGCACTCCTCATATATATATATATATATATATATATTTCTTTTTGTTATGTATTGCCCTGATTATTGCTTTTTGTTATGTATTACCCTAATTATTACTTCTCTTTTACGGTTACTAATTTACGGTATTTACCCGAAGAAGTCTACAGTGTAAGTTACACAAGCGCTTGGTCGTCCGTAGACCGTAGCAATCTCGCAGATCTGATAAGAGTGAAATGTTTACACCCATAACACTCGCGATAGTCATATATAAATCACACACAGTAGCTGTGATCGCAGATCTGCTCTCTCTCCCTCTCTCTCTCTCTATATATACTCCCTCCCTCTAAAAAAAAAAAAAAAAAATATATATATATATATATATATATATATATATATATATATATAATATCTCTGAAAATTCACTCTTTGTTTCTCCTCTCTGCTCGGAGGATCTGAGAAGATCGAGATTGAATTCTGCATCCGACTGGTAAGTTCAGTCTCTCTCTCTTAATAGCTTTTATAGATTGTCAGATTTAGGTTTCAATTTGGATCTGAATTGAAAATTCATGAATATAGTAGTATCAGATTGATTATCAGAAAACAAGGGCAACATTTCAATCTTTTGTTTGCAAGCAGAAAGTGAGGGAACAAACAGATCTAGATGCAAGTTCAATAATATATGTACTAAGCTCCCTAGATCGTTAATCTTAGGCCAGATCTTCCACACTACTGTATTTAGTCTACATATGTGTGTAATATATGTTATTGTCTTTCATATCCAACTATATTTCTCAGTGTTTGTGTGTGTATATCTGTATCTTTTTCTGATTTGGGCTTAAAACTTGATCTTCCCTCATTTTCTCTCTCGTTCTACATTTTATATGCTCCATCTAGGTTACCCATGATTGCCATTCCTTTATTTTGCTTATAGCTTGTCAGATTTAGGTTTCATTTTTGGATCTGATTTGAGAATGTTTAAATTTAGTTTCAGATTGTCATTTGAAGACAAGTGTGGCAAAATGGAGAAATCTTGTTCGCTGCTGATTCACTTTGACAAAGGGACACCTGCTCTTGCGAATGAGATCAAGGAAGCTCTTGAAGGTAACGATGTTTCTGCAAAGGTTGATGCCATGAAAAAAGCAATTATGCTTTTGTTGAATGGCGAAACCTTGCCTCAGCTTTTTATAACAATTGTTAGATACGTGTTGCCATCCGAAGACCATACGATTCAGAAACTATTGCTTCTTTATTTGGAGATCATTGAGAAAACTGATTCCAAAGGTCGGGTTTTGCCTGAAATGATTTTGATATGTCAAAATTTGAGGAACAATCTTCAGCATCCGAATGAGTACATTCGGGGGGTAACATTGAGATTTCTTTGTCGTTTGAATGAGGTGGAGATTATTGAGCCTCTGATTCCTTCTGTTTTGGCAAATCTGGAGCATCGACATCCGTTTATTAGGCGGAATGCAATTCTTGCTGTGATGTCGATTTACAAGCTTCCACATGGCGAGCAGCTTTTGGTCGATGCACCAGAGATGATTGAGAAAGTTCTTTCAACAGAGCAGGATCAGTCTGCCAAGAGGAACGCATTTCTTATGCTTTTTACTTGTGCCCAGGATCGTGCAATTAATTACCTTTTGACTCATGTTGATAAAGTTTCAGACTGGGGAGAATTGCTTCAGATGGTTGTGTTGGAGTTGATCCGGAAAGTATGTAGAACAAATAAGGGCGAGAAAGGGAAATACATAAAGATCATTATATCTCTACTGAATGCCCCTTCATCTGCCGTTATTTATGAATGTGCCAGCACTCTTGTTTCATTGTCTTCTGCCCCTACAGCTATTAGAGCTGCTGCCAATACCTATGGTCAGCTTCTTCTCTCCCAGAGTGACAACAATGTTAAACTTATTGTGCTTGATAGGCTGAATGAACTCAAATCCTCTCACAGAGAGATTATGGTTGATATGATTATGGATGTTCTTAGGGCACTCTCGAGCCCAAATCTTGACATTCGGAGGAAAACAATTGATATTGTTCTTGAACTGATCACCCCTCGTAACATCAATGAGGTTGTTCTCACTTTGAAGAAGGAAGTTGTTAAGACTCAGAGCGGGGAGCTTGAGAAGAATGGAGAATACAGGCAAATGCTTATTCAAGCCATTCATTCTTGTGCAATCAAGTTCCCAGAAGTGGCAAGCACAGTGGTTCATCTATTGATGGATTTCTTGGGCGACAGCAATGTTGCTTCAGCTATGGATGTGGTGGTTTTTGTGCGAGAGATAATTGAAACCAACCCAAAATTAAGGGTTTCTATTATTACGAGGCTACTGGATACTTTCTACCAGATTCGAGCAGCACGGGTGTGTTCCTGTGCTCTTTGGATCATTGGAGAGTACTGCCTATCTCTTTCCGAAGTTGAGAGTGGTATTGCAACCATTAAGCAGTGCCTTGGAGACCTACCATTTTACTCGGCATTGGAAGAAGGGGAACCTACTGATTCTTCACAAAAGTCTAATCAATTAAACTCCATAACAGTTTCATCTAGAAGACCGGCTATCCTTGCTGATGGGACTTATGCTACACAGAGTGCTGCCTCTGAAACTGCCTTCTCGCCTCCTGCTATTGTTCAAGGATCCTTGGCTTCTGGAAATCTGAGATCTCTTCTTCTCACTGGTGACTTTTTCCTTGGGGCAGTTGTGGCCTGCACGCTAACAAAGCTTGTTTTGAGATTGGAAGAGGTTCAACCATCAAAAGTTGATGTGAACAAAGCCTCCACTCAAGCATTATTGATCATGGTCTCAATGCTACAGTTAGGGCAATCTTCATTTCTTCCGCACCCAATTGATAATGATTCTTTTGATAGGATTGTTCTCTGCATAAGGTTGCTTTGCAACACTGGGGATGAGATCAAGAAGATATGGTTGCAGTCCTGCCGTGAAAGTTTTGTTAAAATGCTTTCAGATAAACAATTAAGAGAAACAGAGGAACTTAAAGCGAAGGCTCAGATTTCTCATGCGCAACCAGATGACCTTATTGACTTTTACCATTTGAAGAGCAGGAGGGTAAGCATTGATTCTTGTATTTGATTTTAGAAAGCCCGATAAACATCATACCTGTTTTATTGTCTAGTTCTATTATTTTTCTTAATTCTCACGTCATATCAATTTACACTCTCATTTTGTAGGAAGATTATTGACATTAGCCTTTTCCTCGCGTTATTCTTGCTTGCTTAGTTATATGCCAACATTAAAAGAGTTGCAGTTCTTCTTCCAGTGGATGGATCCAACTGTGCACAATGTTGCCTTTTCTCTTCTTTTTGTGCACTTGTTATTTGTATACTTGCTGATTGTTGCTCTATTTTGTTCTTGGATAATCCATCCCTTGTCCATCTTCAACGTCAAGGTTGAATTTCAGTTTATGGTGCTAATACTTTATCTAAGCTTCAAAATAGTCGGATTTTTCTGTTGTTGGTATTTACCAAGTTATTAGTCAAAATGAAAAAAAAAATGTCAGGAGGTTCCTTAGGACTGTTTTTACAGGATTGAAATTTATTGCTGATTAGTGCCCCCCCCCCCCCCCCCCCCCCAACACACACATTTCAAGTCAATTTCTCAGTCCCCAAACCACCACACACCCACATTTCAATTCAATTTCTCTGTTTGAACTTCTCGGCTTACATTGGTATCTGATAATCGTTCAGTGTGTCTTTCATTTATGAATGCGAGGTTTGTGTCCTTTTTGTTGTCACTTCGATAGATGTTGACTTGTGTTTATGGCATACTATCTGTTTCTGAGTTGTCTCAACTTTATCTACTTTCCAGGGTATGAGCCAGCTGGAGTTGGAAGATGAGGTCCAAGATGATTTGAAACGTGCTACTGGGGAATTCATCAAGGATGGAGATGATGCAAATAAGCTAAATCGTATTCTCCAGCTCACTGGATTTAGCGATCCAGTTTATGCCGAAGCTTATGTGACAGTCCACCATTACGATATTGTCCTTGATGTTACGGTTATTAATCGAACCAAGGAGACCCTCCAGAATTTGTGCTTGGAGTTGGCAACTATGGGGGATCTTAAACTTGTTGATCGTCCACAGAACTATACTCTAGCTCCTGAATCAAGCAAGCAGATAAAGGCCAATATTAAGGTCTCCTCAACTGAGACTGGAGTCATATTTGGGAACATTGTTTATGAGACATCAAATGTACTTGAGCGGACAGTTGTTGTCCTCAATGACATCCACATTGACATCATGGACTACATCTCTCCTGCTGTGTGCAGTGATGTGGCTTTCAGGACCATGTGGGCGGAGTTTGAGTGGGAAAACAAGGTACTTCCAACCTTTCCTCTATTGACTTATTTCCACTAGTGCAATTTTGAACCGAGTGTTCTTTTTTTTTTTTTCCATAAAAGATTCCAAAATATTGTGTAAAAGAAATGTGAATGGTTTGATTCACATAACTAAAAGGCCACAGATGACAGATTAATTGAACTTCGGGAGCGAACTAGAGTGGGAACACTACCTTAACTCCTCCATGAATCCTGACTAATTTTTATTGTTTCCATTATGATTTCATTTTTAATCCAGGTTGCATATAATTCAATTTTTTGTCGAGTGTTAATAAATCATGACCTGCATAAAAATGTGAGAATCGCTGTAGTGACAGTTGTTACTGTGAACATAGTTTAGTGTTTCTTTAAAATAAAGCCAAAATCTCCTAAATTATTTTGTTAATTTTTGAATTTGGTCGTTCCTACTGTCTTCTCTTACCCCCACCAATCTTCCCAGGCAATTGTTGTATTCTAAATCATCCATGACTTTGCATAACTTGCGAACCCAATAGTCGTTTCTATGGTTGAAAATGTGTAATTCAAATTAATTTAATTGACTTGTTGACTGTCTAATTTGCACTAGGGAGTTGTCTTCAGTCTCTAACCCATGTATTTTATTTTTTTATTTTGTCACTCCTAGCCTTGATTATTACATTACACCAAGTAATGGTAAATATACCGAAACACATGTGCATGCGATTTTAAAATAAATAAGAGTTCCTTGTGCTAACAGGAAAGCCGTTTTTGTTAAAGCAATTGATTTCTTGGACAGATAGCTCCTTGTTACATCGCTTCAAAATTCAATTTTTCCCGAGAGTTGAATTATTTAGGACGGAATTCTTGTTTTGTTTGACCTTTCTATTTATGCCGTGATATGTTTCAATTTTGATTTTCTCAGCTGAATTGAATTTTATGTGAATAGCGAACAAAATGAGAATGCCTAAATTCCAAACTAACTTTAGCTACTTCTGGTAGTTGTTACACTTGTTTGTCATGCAGACTGATTTTTAATGCACTAGTATTAATGTTGCTAATATTCTCGACTTGTCAAAGGAAAAATGTTGCTGATATTTTTTGAATTAGTAAGTTGAGATATTTGAGTTGGTAAGATGTATGATATGGACTTCCTCTTCTGCACAGACGGTGTTTGGTCCATCAGATTGATAGTGCTGTGACCAAATTAATGAATTTTAGTGCTTGGTCTTTTTTTTTTTCCTTTATTGTTTCTTTTTGAAGGATTGCAATATCTAAAATGAGAAGGGGTTCATAAGTTTACAAAGGGTTGTGAAACGAACCAAGCTACTGTAGCTCAGGTCAATATCATCTTGGTAAGATAAACAGGCCTAGCTTAATGATACTTTGAAGCTCATTAATCTATCAAGATCTGTTAGAACTTAAATTGATAAGCTAACGAGCTATCTAGTACTATATAGATAACTGACTACTTGAGTTTGGATCAAGATATGTTCGGTAAGAGGCTTACTCAAAATTGTTGTGTTAAAAGGAGCCTTGATCGGTCTTGATTCTCATTTTGACTTGAGCTTGATTAGCCTGCTGTCCTGCTCATTAAAATCCTGAGGAATAGAGGTCTTTACAAGAGAAGCAAAAACAATAAGTGAAAGCGAGAAGCAACAACCTCAAAGGGTGGAAAACAGAATCACTAGATGTTCTAAATAACACCTAAAAGTGGGGAATATGAAGGGAAGAAGAAATCACTAATGCTCTAAATAGCTCTCCTTTTAGCAGGCTAGTAAGCCAAACTCATCATTAGTTGATTTAGGGACCTAAATGTAAGCAACAATCAATGTACGAGATGAGAGATCCCTGTAATGTAATGGTTCTGGTTCCAAGGTTTGATGCAAGAAGAGCATACACCTCTATGCAAGACTAGCTAGGAGCTAGAACCACAGTAAAACGCAAAAAAAGATTGTTGCAAATAACCAAAATTAACAGTCCTTCCCATAGTTGTTAAGGCTACAAAATGCCCAAGGCTCATTAGTGCTCAATAGGAGCGACCCAACCTACTATAAGCCACTCCCATTTCTTCCTCAGGCTTGCGCTTTTTTTGTAAGCTCTAGAGCTCAAAAAAAGCGCTCCCTTTATTTTAATTATTCATTCATATTGTTTTCTTTTTTTATTTAATGACCGTTAATATTAACATGTTTTATATCATATCACGATCACATTGGATTGGACGGATCGTGTTGTTTAGTGTAATGAAGTATTTGACAGAATTCATAAGTTTATGATTGATTATTTACATTAATTTTGTCTAGTGCTTGATTGTAAATATTTATGATAATATGTTATATATGTTTAAAGTCTACATGAGCATAGTTTTTTATTGTTTCACATTTGTAATGACAGTTAATTTAGTTATGCATATGCATTAATCTATCTGATCCTCTTATTTTATATATTGAAAATCGCATTTTAAAATAATATTTGTAAGTTTTGTTGCATATCTTGAATTGTTCCAATTAAAAACTGATTTAATTGAATTCATATGCAAATTGCAAAAATAGATTTACATTGTTTAGGTCCATTGAATAGATATGTTGAAAAGTTCCTTTATTTTGATCTTAACTAGTTTGTTTTTTGTAGTTTAATTATTTTCTCAATAGTTGTGTTTAATATGCATTTTTATCATACACACGCCTTACTTAGATCAGGCACACTGCTTTTGTTGTGTGTTGTGCTTGGGTTCCCGGATACGTTTGACGCCTTCGTGCACCTTGAGCCTTTAACAACTATGGTTGTTTCTATTATTGTTAGAGAGAAAGTATCAAGAAGCTCCAGGCGTTATGTTTATTTCTCAGTAGACAAGTATTTTTCACCCTCTTCAGTTTACCAGCTCTCTTCTTTATAGTATTAAGGATTGACTTGAATCTTGATAAGAATCTATCCGTCTGTGCTTGAGATTCACAGCCTGATTTCTCTCGTGCCATAAACAATACTTTAGCAGCGGTAGCCAATTTCTTCACATTAGATGAATGATTCTTTTTTCTTTCAGGTTTTGCAAATTCCACTCTTTTTACGGCTGCCGGGAGTATAAATCTCTATTGATAAGAAAACCTGCATAATATCTTTGATATAACCCTGAAACAGATAACCAATGAAATGGTGGTTGATGGACTCTTGGTTTTGAATGCACAAAACACACTCAGCATTGATATTAATACCCCACCTCCCCAATCTTGTCCTTGGTAACCATTTTTTCATTCTTCATACTAGCCATTAGATAAATAAGAACTACGGGACAGATCTCTTGAATTAAACAATACATCACCAGTTCTTTTGTTCTGCCCTCTAATAGTGTTGAGGCTGAAGCTGCAGATTAAGTTACTGTGGTGTTCAAAGTCCAATCTACACTGACTGTTTCTTGATTTGGAGAGACCCCTCGGAGTCCTGTTCTTCATTACTATGATATCTCAGGTTGTATTTTGTTGGTCAATTCCACTGATTATTTTGAATAGTGTGAGATAGATTTTATCCTTCTCTTTACTTGAACAGTCCTGAATATTTTTGTTGTCATATCTACCAACAAGGGGGCCCAATTGTCTATCTGTAGGAAAGCTTATTTCCATCACCTGTTCTCATCTAGTCATATGAAAAATATTCTTTGATATAGCCTAAGTTTAAATTCTTTGTGACCCAGAATAGTAGAAGGGTTGGTTCAGATTTCATTGAAAAGTGCTATGTACAGTGATTAGCTCTGAGTAAATAACAATAATATTGAGAGAAGAGCGAGGACTAGGGATGGATCTATTACGGATTTACAGGGATTTGTTAGAGCTCTTCAGCCCAACTGATAAAGAGCTCTACACCCAAACATTTGTGAGACACTAATATCTTATTTTACATGGAGCCCTATTTTTAGGTTCTAGACATCTTGAAAAGACATCATGCTCTAGAAAGTGCCCCACTCAACATTATAGCCAAAAAATAATTCATTTTCCACCAAAGTAGATTTCCAAAGTAAATGATTGGCACATTTAGAACATAGAAACTCCAAGTAAAATAACAACTTTGTTGATTAGACAATCAAACTCAACTCAACAAAGCCTTTCTTCCAACTACTCAGGGTCAGTTACGTGAATCTTCTTTTTCTATTTGGCTCTATCCAATGCTATAGCCTCAATTAAACCACATATTATCATATCCTTCCTTACTAAATTTGCCCACATTAATTTTGGTCTTCCCCTTCCACTAGTGTTATCCTTTATGTGGACAATCTTCCTAATTGGCACACTTAGTGATCTTCTTTGCACATGACCAAACCATTTTAATTGATTTTCTCTCGTTTTATATCCAATCGGTGATACGTAACCATCTCACGAATGTTCAATTCTAACTCTATCCTTTCTTGTCTTCCCGTACATCCATCTCAACATTCGCATTTCCGTCATTGTCACTTTAAGACCAAAGATTCCCTTGAAGAGCTTAATGATAAGATTCATTTTTTAAAGTTTATCCTCCTAGGTTGATAAAAAGATGTTTGCATCGACAAACTTGCATAGGTCGTGCTTACATGAAAACCATGGAGAGAGAGAGAGAGAGAGAGTTCTTGTGATTTCCCACCCTAGGAACACCAATGCTGTTCTTATCTGTATTGTGCTGGACTTGCCACCTTGGTTCAGGAGGCATGTAGAGTATCTGTAGAATGTGCTGGGCATGACACCTCTCATGGTTCCCTTTATAGATTGCCCAAACGCAATGTGGGAGATAATCACGGAATTAACTCAGAGTCACAATTAGATCTGCACCCAATGTTTGCTGTCAAGCCGTCAAATCCATGATCCCAAGAGAACTCTACCCAGTGCTTTGACCACAGCATTGCTGCGCATGAGTTCAGGAAGCCCATTAGGCTCTGCCTTCAACCCAAGCAGGCATCAATGTCTCAGGGTGCAGAATGGCTGGGATCAATGTAATGGAGGATCACATTCATTGCACTAGTTTCCTTACAAATTTACGTGAATGTCCTCCATGTTGAGATCCTAGACCAAGGTGCTATGTTTGAGAGACTGGTCCCATATCCTCATCCAAGAAGCAGGGCATGAGGTCTCCACAAGGGCCCAACATGGCTGCTATTGAAGAGGTCTGCACGGTGGTCACAGGAGAGATCTACGTGGCACAATCAAGGCTCTATGTGGCTTCTTACATTTTCTTGCCTTATTTTAGGCAGTCATTATGTTAATGTCTCTGAGTTCTTTATTGGTGCAAGTGACTTTGCTTAACATTTTTCTGGTGCCTGGCCACTTGGATTTTAATCCTTTTCTGCATTGCAGGTTGCTGTCAACACTGTAATTCAAGATGAAAAAGAATTTCTTGATCACATCATCAAATCAACCAACATGAAGTGCCTTACTGCACCGTAAGTTATTTTTCTATGCCTGTTGTAAATAATTTCTCTTTATAATTTTTTCATGACATCCTAGCAGCATTTCCATGTATCAGAGAGGTGGTACTTGCTTTTGTGAGTGCCATGGGATTACTGTAGTTTCTTACGTTTTTATTTTGCTTTCTTATGAAGTAATCCGGGTTGCCATAAACCTTTTTATGGAGAAAATGGTTGTAAAATTTGTCTGAACATTTCCTTTGTTAAAGATGACTGCAAGATAAATTATAATTTAGGTAAACAAATTTTATTTAATAAGTGATATTTACATTATTTAATAGAAGATAAACTATCGAGTGCAAAGCTAAAAATGATTATCAACTACTCTATAGACTTGCTGTTCAAAACGTTACTGATCATTAGCCAGTTTAAAACCTGGTTGGACACCATATGAAGTGGTTCCCTGGAAAGAGCTGTCTTATTTGTGGTAGAAAGTTAAAGGAATCCATCTTGCAGAAGTGTGTTATTTGTGCTCCCAAATAGCTGTTGTTTTCATCTGAACAGTTTTGGCTTTTGAAACTACCAAGAGCCTAGTCCAAGTGGTATGTCGTCTTCCTCCCACCTTGGAGGTTGAGAGTTCAAGTTGCTGTTGGGGCAATAGTGGGGTGTGAGTGTTGCCTATCTTAAAAAAAAGGCTTTTGTAGCAAGTAGCGGGAAAGTGCGACTTAAGAGAGATGTCAACCAAATGTATGGACAGGAAACTGAGACCATTTAAATTTTTTCTTAAATTCTTTCCCTATTGCACTCTTCTTATAATGGGCGTAACTCTCAATTGGAATATGGGCTGGGGCAGGCTAGGTCTAGCTTTCAGATCATTCTTCTCGATGTATCATGTGTCATTTAATCAATACCCTAAAAAGAGAATTTCATTTTACACGTTCCTTCCTGTAGCTTAACAGTAATGCATATTGCTGGGGAACTGTCATAGTTGGCTTTCTTGTATTTCAGATCGGCACTGGATGGAGAGTGTGGATTCTTGGCTGCTAACTTGTATGCGAAGAGTGTGTTTGGTGAGGATGCTTTGGTAAATTTGAGCATTGAGAAACAAGCAGATGCTAAGCTGAGTGGGTATATTAGGATAAGGAGCAAGACTCAGGGAATCGCTCTTAGTTTGGGCGACAAGATTACTCTCAAGCAGAAAGGAGGCAGCTGAGATTGGTCATCATTAGCGACAATAGATTTGGTTCAGTCATCATTCCGGTACCACCTATTGATGCTACCTTACTTTCAAATTGTTAGTATAATGGCATTGATTATGCCTCTTACACTCATTTTGTTATGTTGAAAGGAGAAGAGGAGACTCTAAAATACGGGAGAGAGAATTCATTCATTTTCCTCTCTCATACGAGCGAAGGAAAAGGCCAGTGTATGTTTTAGAAGTATTTGTTTTATTGTGGTAAAATGTTTTGCCGAACTATATCCTTGAGTTTGCACTGCTTTCCTGTTGTAAGGTCACCCGTAGAGATGCATTCTTTATGAGAAAGTAAGAAGAGGACCATACTTGTCTTTATTCCTCGCAACTATCAATTTGCAGGGTTTTGCAGATTAATATACAGACCATTGTGTTATGTGAACGATGAGCAAATTGGAGGTTTGCATGTAGCATTATCTTTATTTCTGGGTTGTGCTATTCTAAAATGAACAATTTATCATTTTGGATGGCTTTTTTTCTTTTTCCTTTGCAGAAAAGATCGCAAAAGAATAATGTTACTGATGTTTTTTTGGTTATGTTTAGAACAATAGTATTTGCTAAAATTAAACTCTTAACTATAAGTTTTAACGCTTGTTCCAAAATGTACCTAAACGGTAAATCAATTTTGATGATGCATGCTGCTTTACAGTGTCTTACTCGCAGAAGGAAGGAGGAAACATGCAGAAGAGGTTGGATTTGGGTGGGCCTAACCCGAGTCCCGCCCGAAATTGTTTTGAACATGGGTCAAGTATTTGTAATCATGAGATTTGAATTTAAATTTTAGAGCTTGAATTTATTTGGTTTAGAAAAGGATTTACTAGCCGGATCAATCCAAAGTTTATGACTTTTATATTTTATGACTACATGTTATTTATAGAAAACAAAGTTTCTGGTTGAAGTAAAATTAGAGTAACTAATAATAAGTTAAGTTTATTAACAAAATAATAAAGTGCATAAAGTTCAACAAAAATAATAAAAAAAACATAAAAGTTTTGAATCCATGGATGGGATTTGAGGTTGTGCTTCAAACGGAAGGGTTTAGCCTATAAAATATTTCCGACCAAAAAATTCGATTTTACTTCATATCATTATGGACTTAATTACACTATTTATTTATCAAACTCTAAGAAAAGATGCTTTGAAAATTTCAAGTTAAGCCTTATTTGCCGTGCATGAAAAGGAACGAAACATGATAGCTTTTGAAGATGAGCAATTATAGGCTACCAAATTTGAAGTTGATATTCTTTTATTGCGCTTGAAGAATTTGTCTTTATGTTACTGCTACTCAGGGTGGTTGTGGACAGTAAATTAAGATTTCAGAATAATAAAAATAAAATTATACTGTGAGAAACCATGATTTATTGAATTTCTTCTGAATAAATAAGAATAAAACTTGACCGTTACAGCCCAAATGGTAAAGTTGATTTACAAGCCCTCATTAGATGAGGCCATATAAGCCAATAACAAGCCCTCGTTTGATTTGTGTGTGTGGGGTGGGGGTGGGGAAGGGAAGGAATGATGCGTCAAGGGGTTCTGATTGCAAAAGGTCTATGGGCATGAAAATTTATTTAAGCTGCAGTAGAGGTCCAAGCTAAGTCACACAGAGCGACATCGTGAAGTAACAAATTCTATATCATGCAGAGACAGTGGCGGAGCGAGAGGCGGGAGCAATTTAAAAGAATTATGTGACTTATGATCCAAGCTTCAACAATATCACGTGAAAATGAATCTTATTATGGCATGATTTGAGTTAGAAGCGAAAAGAATGCTTTTATAGTGTGACAGTTTTGTGCACCATTCAAATTGTTTACGAGTTTGCATAGGTGTAGTTACATTAAGTAGCAAGACAAATAAAAAGTTGTTCTTTGTACTTCTAAAGGTCTTACAGATGTATTTCGAGGAAATGTTCTCTCATTGAAGTGTTTTTTCAAATGAGATTCAGTTCAAAACCTTCTCTGTCAGATCATCTAAATCCAAGACTGCAAGCTAACAAGCCACAAAATTTGCAATTCGGATTCAATTGATAATTGTTCTATTCTTTCCTTTCCACTAAAGACCATATAATTGCAAAGCTCTGCATATCCATTCATCCACCATTATTGAAAACCACCCGGCATAGCCCAACATATGCTTATTTCCTCAGCAAAGCAATCCATATATTGAAGGTAAAAAAAGGGTGAAACATATAACAATAATAGAACATGACCTTATCGTTTCAAGGGTTCCTTGCAAAAAACAAAACAATGTGGAAATGATATCCTCACAATCAACTTATTATTGGTCGAATGAATTTTCCATTGTCAACAACACAACAGAGAAAAATGCCAACAGACCTTAGGGCTTGCAAGTATTTTGAAATAATGGTAATAGGATCAGAGTTCAGTCACATAACTTAGAATAAAGTCCCATGAAGATAGTGTATAATTTACATTGTGTAACATCAAACATGATCAGGTGACACCAATTCGATGCAGCAAATGTTTAATTTTTGGTTAATGTTCGATGCAACAAATTATTCAAAAAGATGTGAACACAATGCGACCACGACACTGTATGCATATGGATGTGTGTATTAACTAACATCTTCCTCTTTCCCCCTCTAATCAAAATCCTCATCATACAGGAAAAGAAATCCAATGCAACAGTCATACCAATGCAAATTGAAGGGAGTTTCTCCGACTACATAATTAGTGGGACAAGCCCACAATGATTAGAGCATTCAAAGCAATGGTTTTCTAAAACAACCATCACAAAATATTTCTTTGGCATTATATTTAAAGGCCATTACCAGTGCTAGTCTCACCAATGCAAGATACTGGGAGGGATTATTGCACAAAACGATTATCCTCGTATTCAAATCCGTAAGTTCAGACTTCACTGCTGAACTTGCGCTATTGCACCCATAAGTGACACCCTTTTTCTCAATTATATATCACTTATTATCATTTCAATGATATTAGAAACCTCTCTTTATATAATTTCCTAATCCATCTTTGCTGCGTCTTAACACACATCAATAAATAATAAAATCTCCAACTACGGAATCAAGATGCAATAGGCATGTCCCGACTATGTTGGTATATAAAATATTGAAACTGACAAGTCTTTTGAAAACTTCCCTTTTTCCCTTGCTACCTGACTTTTTGACAAATTTGTTTATGTCAAGAGTGATTTTTACCATTTTTGTCATTTTGACTTTTTCTCCTACTTCTTAATGCTATTTTCCTATGTTTTCTTGCTTTCTTTTACATGAAACTCATCCATCATTGTTACTGAAACATCTGTTTCTCCTCAACTTGTGCTGGCTATCATCTATATAAAGTTAAGTGTCTTTAGGATGGATATAAAAATCATTACTACTGTATCATGTGGCATTGGCTAGCATCCACATACTCAGAAGTCAGAGATACAGTAACCTAGCTGCGGCACTAGAAACAGATGTATTTAAGTAGGATTTCGTGGCAAGTGAGAAATGGATGCACACGATCAGATCCTATGCAAAGTGAGAAACATGGGAGTTCGAGAAAGGAAGAAAGAGACGTAAAAATAAGGTAGCAAAGAGAGAAATAGTAATAAGGAGAGGAGAAAATGGAAATGCAAAGAAGACTAATTATTTTTTTATTAGCTTTATTTTGAGTTATGATTTTAGCCCTCTAACTAATCTCTATTTACCCCTTTCTTGTTTGTGATTTATTGGGATGAGGACCATTTGAACACATTGTAATTTTAGAGACCATAACAAAAAGGCCTTCAAATTTAATTGAATTATTGAGCGAAATATAACTTCTACACATGATGACTTATTGACGTCATATGGTGCTTTCCTTATTCCTTTTCTTTAGAAAATTATATTTGATTAGATTTCAATTCATTAATTTATGATATTCCATTTTATAAAAAGAAAGGGAAATGGATAGTTAATTCTAGTAAATGGACAATTGCGGTCAAGAATCTGGTTCAAGATGGGAAGCTTGGAATGGTGACTTGAAACATTGAAAAGATTGGTAGGTAAAGGGACTAAATTGATACACTAATCAAACGGAGGATTAAGTGGATAGTAGAGAAAGCTAGGAAAACTGATATACAAGATGTAAACTCTATTACACTGAAGGTTAAAAACTAAGACTGAAGTAGGGATAATAGCTGATAAGAATTTTTATTAAAAAATAAAAAAGTTATAATTAAAATAATAAAAAAATATTAATTAAACTTGTACTGGGAGAATATATAGTTAATATAATCAGCACTCATGCATCACAAAGAATAAATGAACACATTAAAGAAAAATATAGAAAACACATGGATGAATCAATTCAAAGAATACCAGAAGAAGAGACGGTATTTATTGAATGAGATTTTGATGGTCACATAGGAAAAAAGATGGATTTGGATGCTAAGTATAAACCATACTACAATATTTATTTTAATAAATATGAAGGATGGGGAGCAAAATACATACAGACTTGCTAAGTTAAGAAAGATAAAAACTAAAAAATTTAATCACATTACGTGCATCAGAAGTGAGGGACTGAGGGTGTTGATGAAATATGATTTTTTTTTTTGATAAGTAGTCTTGATGAAATATGATAAAATTAGAAAAATGCGAAAAAGCTAGTTCAAAAAGTTGTAAAATGAAAATTATATAGGAATCTTAGGATTAAAGAATAAGCTAATCTCAGTAAGACAAGAGAATGTAGTTTTTTCATTGGATCAGCATGTGAGCGGTGAAAAAATAAATCTTTTTTTTTTTTCATTGAATCAGTGTATGTGAGAGGTAAAAAAATATTAAGATGAAAACAGAAAAGAGAATTAGGACCAAAAGGCATTCCATTGCCGTTTGGAAGTGTTTAAGAGAAAAAAAACATGTATTGGTTAACAAATTTATTTTATAAAATGATAATATCTAAAAAATACTGAATAAGTGACAAGTACTTTATTACTTATAAATACAAATAAGAGAATATTCAAAGTTGTAGAAATTATCACAGTATTAAATAAATGGTTCATAATATGAAACGTTAGAAGAGAGTTATGACCAAACAAAGGGTCAACGACTGAACCCATGGGGAAGACCAGAAGACTAACGTGATCCACATTGAGGGTTTATACTAGTGGATGAGAAAGATAAAAAAAAAAAGATGTGATAACATGTGATTCAACTGAAATTACGACCACTAAGAAGAATGAAAAAACATGATCCATGCCTTTGCTGAGCTGAACTAATTTTAAGTTGGGGGGGGGGGGGGGGGGGGGGGGTGGTGTTGGGTGGTGGACTTGAGTCCATCTTACATGACTTGTTCAACAAGAAAATACTACAAATATTGTCTTTCATCATGGTTAAAAACAAATTATACTCTACCATTAGTCTTATGTTTCAAGAAATTTAGCTTATAAGAGTTGTCTTGTTTTACTGGAGATTTTTAAAATGCAAAACTACCGTGCCTAATCAGGTGCGGATAGTTGAATTAACTCCATATCAATTTATTGATAGATTCGATGTTGATGTTTTTCAACATGACACATTCATATGAGAAACTTGATCCTTACCAATGCTTAGTGTCTGGAAATAATCAGGAAAATATCATCTCTCTTAAAGTTATAATTTTATAATCATGTCAAAGTTACATAAAAGAATGAGAGATGACACCAATTCATCACCAGGTGCCCAAGATCCGTAAATCCATTTATTGTATAACATAAAGGTGAGGTCTAGTGAATTGGTAGAATGTCTTGGCATAAAATGGCTCAGCAATCATGCATGATGCATCTTAACATTTTGTGATACAATTAGTTAATTAACAGCCTGAAACACCAACTCTTCATGCATATACAATAAGAGGAAAAAAAATGTAGTCTTCCGAAGTATATCTATAAATTAAGCCTTTCTTATTTGAACAATAATCAAACATGAAACTAATCGTGATATTGCATTAATTTGCACGACAAAATTAATCCAATCCATCACTTACATAGTTTCAGCTTCCTGAAAAATGATGAAACAATGGATTTGGGGTAAGGCTTTGTGGCAAGGCATGTGGGAATGTTCTCAGGTTGCTCGATCCATAACTTGTGAGCAATGCCACCAGCTGTGAGCTTTTCAGACAAATTCAATATCTGTGGTTCTCCCTTTACTTCAAGAGTAACCTGCATAAATAACCCAGAAATAAAAACAAATGACATTCGGCTAGCAATAGCATGCTAATTGCCCATTAATAAAAGTTCGATCAATTGCTATAAAATGAAATTATAAGAGTGTTCGAGCAATTGATATAAAATGAGTAATAGTTCGATCAATTGCTATAAAATGAGTAATGATATGCTATTACTAACCGAATTGATAAGAGTGTTCGATTAATAGCAATAAATGAAATTAATTATATATAATCAAGACAACAGTGATATATATATATATATGTGCCTTGTGCATGGAATCGAGATTTGTGGGGCTACAGTAGGCAAGAGTGTGAGGATCGTCCTTGTGAGACCAAATGGCCGATACGGAGGCATGGCAACCCTGTGTGACAACGCTCCCCAGCGGCCAAGTATCGATGAGATCACGCCGGAGAACCACATACTGTATCAACACGTCGTCAGGCGGGACGGGGCTGCCATCTGTGTCTGCGGCGGCGGCGGTGGCGGCAGCGGAGGAGGAAGTACTCATTCGGGCGGAGGAATGGCGAGGGCCGGAACTGCAGAAGACTCCTCCAATCGAAGAAACCCTAACCCTAACATTAAGGGTGGAGATTAATAAGTGGGCAATGGAGGAACTACTGCTACTACTGATACAACAACAGATTGGTGAATGTACAACCGCCGCCATTATTTGTGTGGTGTCATTCTACTTTAGACAATTGTTTACATGATTAATGTTGAAATTTTGCGCCAAAAAATAAAAAATATAAAAAAAAAAGTAAAATTTTGGCCACTGTAGTTGAAACAATTTTGGATATAGCAGTCAAAATTTCTGACTCATAACTTCATAAGTAAGACTTTGTTTGGAATCAAATTATTTTGAAATTTGGAATTAGAATTGAAAAAGAAGTTGAATTGTAATTAAAATGAAATCCTATTTGCATGTTTGGAATAAATTGGAATTTGTAAAATTGGATTAAGCTAGAATTTGTAAAACTATGTTTGAAAAGAAATAAAAAATTTGCAATTTTAGAATGAGAGACGTGAAAGAGGTTTGCCAATTAGAGACATGAAAGTTTGAAAAGGGTAATTTTCATAAATTAAATAGTTAATTACCAAATTCTTTCAAATTTTCTTGTCCTAATTTCTCAACCTTACAATATTTGTTTTGAAATTCCTTCAAATCATATTGCCATTTAAATTCCCATAGTTCCAAACAAGTAAAATTCCTTTCGAGATCCAATTCTCATGACAGTCCGAGATTCCAAACACAGTGTAAGGCTCTATAATGTTAGTTTAGACTTACACTGAGAAGGCTAGGAGATAAATCGCTTGGCCAAATACAAAATAGTATGGGTGAAAAAGTAACTTAATAAAAATAATTATTAAAATGTCCTCTACTAACCAATTTATCAAAATGTCCCTAAAAATATTTCAAGAGACAAAAAGTCAATCTTACCCTTAATGACCATCTATATGAAATAACACAAATAACCTCATTCAATTTTCAAAAACAAAACCAAAAAATCTTCCATAATCATTATCTCTTCTTATCTCTCTTTAAGCCCCTAACGCTCAACCATCTCTCTCTCTAACTCCCCCACGCACAACCACCGGCTTCAGCGACTTGCTTCGACGACCACTACTTTTTGCACATTTTGTACCAAAATTACTCTTTCTATCTCTCAAACTAAACCCTATTACATATCCTCAATGTGGTCATTATTTGTGTCACATACCATGCCGGTGGTAAGATGTTCACTTAATCAAGGTTGATGAATCCTGTCTTATTTGTGTTAGATATGATGCAAAAGGTTCCAATTTTACTATCACCGTGAAGGTCCAACGTGTAGTTTATCTACTACAAGAGCAGCTAATCAATTATTTTCCTTTTTATACTTCTTTAGACGTCTTTAGCGTAAGCAATACTCATGACTAATATAAATTAAGATACCATTTGATAGAGAACAAATTATATTTTATACAATTGGAAGTTTTTTTGTAGAGTTCGTAATTTTCAAAATGTGGATACTGTTTTTTGAAATATGATAATAAATTAAAATAACATGTACTAATTGTTGGTGCACTGGTTATAAAAAACATGATAAGAACTTCAGATAACCAAGTTAAGGAGTTAGTTTGTATGTGCCACTTTGGTTGTGAAACAGTAAAATCCGTTGGTCAATTGATCTATCGTGGTGGAAGCACGATGACACTGATTTTTAGCACCAATATGACCTATAATGAATTAGTTCATGAATTAACCACACTATATGAAATTGATTTAGATGGCAAACAAATACATTATACCATTAAGGTTAGAAAAACCTATTTAGTGAAGTTATATAACAACAGTGTTTTAAAGGTAATGTTTCAACTGAATGACGAAACAATTGATATTTAGGTGATGGATGAGGGTGCCATATTGAATGCAGACTTATTATCTCAACATATTAGTTCCAGGTATGGTATATGTACACACATTATGACATATTAGGAATCTCACTTTTGTTGTATTCTCAATTTCAAATATTGAATAGTGTTAAATTGAATCACATGGCCTCTACCAATCCATTCCGAATTCCTCCCATATGATGAGCAACACTACACCGTTAGTTGTAGATCGAAAGGCAGTATTTGGATGATGTTGACAAAGATCACCGTGTGAGCTTCGCTTTCATTGCGTTAGTTAAAAAACTGGACATGGAGGCCAATTGTTTGAAAGTCCAGATTCTTTCAAACTTTCGCTGAATGAATTTTCTCTGAGGAACCACTTTGAATACAAGTCTTTAAACTATAATCGGAGTTACTGCAAGATGGTACGTGCGGTCGAATGATGTTCTTGGAAAACAACAGGTAGTTGTGATGGTAACTGTGATATAGTGAGGGTGAAGTATTTCAAAAATATGTATTCATACACTACACAAGTTATATTAAGTAGGAAGTTAAACATACATTCAAAGTAGTTGGGTAAACTGATGGTAATAAAATTTATATCAACATCACAGTATTTGCTGAGGGATACGAGCAATGATTTGGAGAACACATTTAAGATGAAAATGAATTACATGTAAATGTAGAGGACAAAGGAAGTTGTAAAAATTACATTAATGAGAATCCTATGATGGTTACTTAATGATTCTCTTTTGTTATGAACGCATTAAAGAATCTATGTTGGGATTTTCAACGACAAGTGACCAAATATTCAAATAATTATTTGTGGCATACGAATGTTCAATATAAGGCTTTGAACATTGTAGGCCTTTGCTTTCGATAGATGCTCATCACATCACTGGCAATGGGTATGATGTTGACAATGGATTGTATCATTTAGCTTATAGAATAGTATCTAAGGAAAGAAACAAAAAATGGACTTGGTTTCTTTGAAAAGTGAAGGAAATAATTTAACAACGGGATGTAACCATCTTAACTAATATGCACCCTAGCCTGATAAGTGGGTTAGAGAAGTTTGTGGATCTCATCGTCATGCTTGATGTGTGCAACATTTAATAGAGAATTACATGAAATTCATCAATGGATGTACCAATCTCTAGATCAGAGGTGGTACAAAAGATATCGCCAAGACTCTACTAAGAAATGTTGCCCATGCCAGGACAAAAAGGGAGTATTAGATAGTAATCCAGCAATTGAATACATTTCAACCCGAGCTACACAAATGGGCCTTGGGTAATTCTCTTGAGCATTGGTTAGATGCTCTCCTTGCGACAAAACATTGGGATAAATACTCCACTAACCAAGTGGAGTCATACCACACATGAGTTTATAAGGAACGACCATTGTGTGTTAGTCGATTCATTGAGGAACACTTTAACCATTGCACTAATGTAGTGTTTGGTATGTGAGAATGGAATGGAATGCCCATTCCACCATTTTGGATCCATTCTTTTGTTTGGTAAGAAAAATTAAAATTGGAATGACCATTCTAAGGTCATTTCCACAAAAACCATTCCCGGGATTCCATTTCTTAACCTATGGAAAGCTCATTCCACTCCTAAGTAATTTTTTTTTTAAAATTCACATTCCCAATAAACCCTTCACACTTCCCACTTCTTTCTCAACTCTTCACATATCATTTCAGCATCTATCAAACATCTCTCTCAAATTAGGTTTCTCACGTTTCTCTCAGACAGGGTTTCTCACGATTCTCTCTCATGTATGACCTTATCTCTAGTTGTTTGTATTTATCTCTCTCTATTCTCATATGTATTATAGGATTTATTATTATTATTATTATTATTCTATTTATTTTATTATTATTCTTCTTCTTCTTCTTCTTCTTCTTCTTCTTCTTCTTGTGTAGTTTTGGAGTTAGATTATTTATTTTGTTTTATGGTGTGGTAGGCTGTTGATTTTTTTTTTTTTTAGAAATCAAGGAAAATTAAGTAGAAAATACATAATATATAATTTTTCTTTGGAATTGGTACATATACATATATATTTGATGGGAGTCCTATGGAACTATTTCGGAATTGCGCTTCCATTAGGAGACTAATGACGGATCAACGTACATATCGATTACTGCTCTTATATTTTTGGGTCAGTTTTGTGTTATAATTTATAAACAAACAACCACAAACAATATGACTGGATGAGTTTGTGTTCTCTCTAACCTCGTGCATAGTTGAATAGTCTAATAAAGTAATTGTCCTTTTTCTATGAGTGTGTGTGTGTGTATATATATAATATATATATCCAGTGTATATGAGTATGAATAATTTGTTTGAAAAAGATGTTAGGATTTTATCTTTTCTACAAAGGCACGCATACAGAAAGATTTCATAACTTTCATTGCCTTTATTTTTGGATTCAAAAACCTGTTGTTACATATGTGTAATTATTCATAAATATAGTTTCTTTATATATTTCTACAAGAAAAAATTACACAATCTGTAATTTTTCTTGATTTGTTTTTTTTTTTTTTCGTGATTAAGTTTACATTTATAGAGTTACGGCTCACCTAAGTTTATAAACAAGGAAGATGATAAAGGAAAAAAAATTAGCAGCAATAAGTTTATTTAATTAGATCAAATATGATGTATGTAGTAAATTGGTGGTTTCAATTAATTTATTGTTTAGTAGACTTTTATACTCGAAGACATTCATTAAGTTTGGGATATGTCATAGACTTTTACACAAATAAAGAAATTTCATACGGGCTAGTTTACACAAGTGATGTGACTGTCATAGATCACAACTTAAAATTAATAGGAAAACGTTTACCAAATTATGTTTCATGCTCAAAAGTTTAGGTGGGTGAATGGATGGCAAGAATATGTTGATAGATGAACAAGAAGCAATGTTTGTGCATGTTCTTGTGCATCATCTCAAGAATTGGGTTATTAAATTTTGATTTAAGCGGTCAAGATAAACTATCCGTAGGCACTTCAAAGATGTATTGAATGCTCTTATGCGTCTTGAAGGAGTCTCACTAAAAAAATAAAGTCAATTCCTGGAAACTCAACTGATGAGAGGTGGAAACGGTTTAAGGTTCATTAATCTTTTATTCTTTTCTGGAAGAGTATATCTATTATTAATAACCATAATGACCCCTTTTCTTGAATTTAGAATTTCCTTAGAGCTCTAGATGGCATCATGGGACACACATCAAGATAAGGCTACCTATAAAAGATAAGCCTATGTATAGAACACCCAAAAGTAAAATTACTACAAATATGTTAAGAGTATTTTCACAAGACATGGAGTTTATCTACATATTACTTGGTTAGAATGGGTCAACTGCTGATTATAGAGTGTTTCAAGAAGCAATGGATAGGAGAAATGAATTTAAAGCTCCTAAAGGAAAGATTTTTTTTAATAATATATTTACATTTAACTAGAATTTAACCAAAATTTCTTATTAATACAATTTATATCACAAATATAGATTATTACTATCTTTTTTATGCTGGGCATACTAATTATAAAGAATTTCTTACACCATATAAAGGACAAAGATATCACTTGAATGATTGGAGGGATGGATACAAACCTAATACTCCTCATGATTTTTTCAACATGAAGCATTCTTCAGCAAGGAATGTCATAGAGAGGTGTTTTAGTCTACTTAATATGGATTGGACAATTTTGAGGAGTCCTTATTTTTATCTGATTATAACACATAATCGGATTATTTTGGCATGTTGTTTATAAATCTTATAAAACGAGATGTTTGTAGACCCATTAGAGGAAAGATTGGAAGTACAAGAATATGCTCTGAATGAAGCACATGGTGATCCAATAATAATAATAGAAACATCAAATGAGTGGAGTACATGGAGAGACAATCTAGCAACTAATATATTCAATGAATGAATGGAAACTAGACAACGGAGATTATATTTTTTTATGTCATTTTTTTTCTTTTTAAATTTATGTAATGAGATGGATGACAAATAGACAAGGGATTGAGATAATATTTTTGAGGAGTCCTTTTATGTTTCTTTTTAAATTTAAGTAATGAATTCTATTTTAAGAATTATTTTTTAATGTAACATGTCACTTTTTTTGTGTTGAATACTATTTATAGTTAGTTACTTATGAAATTTTCTATGATTTGGTTGATATATTGGTGTCTTTTTTCTGTTTTAAATTTACATGTCACATGCATTTAGTAGTTGTGTAAATTATAAGTTATCTATATACTGTGTTCTTCGGATGGAGTTACACAACATCAGATAAGAGAAGCAGGTAAAAATAAACGGATGTGAACAAATGAAGAAAATATGAAGCTTATTGAGGCTCTTATTGATTTACACAAGACTTGGTCTCTGTAATGCCGAGCGTGGATTTAAACCAAGTCATATTACAACTGTGGAGAAGATAATTGCAGTTTTAAATTCATGTTGTCATGCGTATGGTTATAACCGTGAAAGTGTGCAACATGAAGAACTCACTCTTTGAATACTAGACAATTTTAAATAATGATGTTCAATAAACTTTAAATGCATTTGGTTTGACATTACTTGGACAATTCATTCATTAAGCATTTGCTTTTAATGGTTACTACTATGATTAATAATTAATTAGTTGTTTATTGTGTTATGAAGAATTTGTTGTCATATTTACTTTTGAATTAGTTAATTATCTGATATTATGGTTGGTGTTACAAACAAGACACCCTTGTTTGATAAACTGAATTGGTATGCATTAAATTGGATATGTAGGAAACTCATGGGATGAGGAAGATTTTATGTTGTGTTCGTTGGACGCGAACCAGACATATACACGGTGTGGCCTAAATGTGAGGCACAGGTGCACGACTTTTTGAGTGTCGTTTATTACTGTTACAGTAGCCATGTCAAGGCACTTATAGCACTCACTAGGTGAAATCACAATCGTGGATCGTTAATCTAAATTGAGCAAGTGGCATACATTATTGTCAAAATCCAACCTTAAGCTCATGTTGAAATGGTTGATAACCATCCAAATCTTATATATCTGCACATCAAAAACATCGATTCATCTTACTTTCTTGGTTTTATGCTTGGCATCGAATATCTCAACTCTCTTCAAACAACATTCCTACACTGGCCTTGTAAGTATTTCTTCAATGTACCTATCATTGTTGTCTTCATTTCCTATAATTTACAAATTAAGTCTAAGAGTGATTACTTTACCAAAATTAATCACATAGGATATATACTTTGTTTAATGAAAATAAAGATGAATTATACCTCATATTTAGAATCATGTGATATATTCTCGAAACCTCAAGTCTCGTGATCTTCGTCAGTTTCAGGGCTACATGAATTGTAAGACGTGGAACCCACCCCTTAAGCATCCTGATGGTTGTAAATAATATTACATAACAACCAACACAATTACTATCTCGCAGGAAATCACAGGGCTCAACGGATATTGTTTGCTCATTTCAAGGTTGAGCCGACACGTGGCTGGGTCAAAATGGCTCCCCAACTATACATATAGTTCGTGCTTAAATGTTGTGCATTGTATGTCTAATAGGGTTTCGAACCCAATCTCCAGAACCATATCTTTCTTGGCGAATTTCAAACTATTGACAACATAAAGAAATAATCAGTGAGAGCACCTTGTTTTTATTGTCTGAAACGGGAACAACAGTATACAAATTATTTATTACATTATTGAATTAAATATATTAACATATGAAACACAAATCATTATCAAGTTAAATTTTTTCTTAGTTATAAACCTTGAATACAACCAAATTTCTTACCTATTCGTTATTTAAATGAGGTTTAGGGTTATATGTTCTAAATCCCTCCGTTATTCTACTCTTGTATGGTTGTTTCTCTTCCTCCATCATATAACTCTGCTTATGATGACTCAAAGCATTTAACTAGAACCATTTGAAATGAATATATTAATTAAAGATTACTTTAGAAACCTTCAATAACACCTAAATATTACAGAACATGTAAAATAATAAAATCACCCCCTTTAAACCCTTTTTCTTGTTATCTCTTACCTAGTCTTGTAATTTCTTAATGTATTCATTTCTAAAAAGAAAAGTTGAATCACATCCATTATAACGGTGTTTGAAAATATAAAAAATGAGTGTACAAACTTGTAGACATTTATTATATCTAGGGCTGTAAATAAACTGACTATTCGACAAACAGCTCGGGCTCGGCTCGATAATAGCTTGGTTTCTGTTCATTTGTTTGGTAAATGAACCAAACACAAAAGCAATTTTCATGTTCGATTATTAAACAAGCCAAGCTCAAACACCTATGAGCTCGGTTCATTTGTTTGTGAACAAAGTCTGTGAACGTATTCACGAACATATATAATTATATATACACATTACTATATACTTAATAGTGATAACCTATCTATACATTAATATGTACTTGAAAGTGAGAATCCATTTAGTTTATTTCTGAGATCCATTTATATATAAGGTCCAAATTCAATGAACACATTTAAATTATACATGAGTTCCATTTATCATATAAGGCCCAAAAAATAAGATGAACACATATAACCCCTAGCCTAACTAAGATCCATAATTAAATAAAACCTTAGCCCACATATATATACACACACACAAACCCTAACCTAATTTAATCTCATCTTCTCTTCTTATCTCAAATCGCCACTCCCAACACAATCACAATCGTTTCTCTCTCACATACACCACTATCTCTCTTTTATATGGTGGTATGTCTTAATCTTTGAAACCAATACCAGATCAGGAAAACAAATTAACTAGAATAGCAAAGCTTGAACTAGAAAAAGTTTTATCACACATTTATTTTCCTTCGAAATCAAGAGGAGATGGAAAGATTGTGCAAAAGCGGCATCACGATAGAGATGGACGGTTGATTAAAGGAGAAAATTTGAATATGTAATTTTGAAGATAAGTGGTGAGTTCATCCATTTATATATATATATATATATATATATATATATATATATGACTGTGTGATGTATCAATTAATGAGCTTCGAGCTCGGCTGGAATTTGTCACGAACATTTTTTAGCTGAGCTCAAACACTGAGGGTGAGAGCTTGACTCAAACTCGAACGAAGCTCAAACACCCTACTTCATGGCCAAGCCGAGCTCGAATAGGTCATTACTTAGCTCAGTTCATTTACAACCCTAATTGTATCTCACAAAAAAAAAACATATGGACCATTAGGCCACTTCGGTGCGATTGTTGTGTTCTTTTCACTGCTTAAGGGGTGCACATTTTCCTCAGCATCTCTGCGTTTATTCTATGACTCATTTTCTTTAGTCATTCTCAATGTTAATATTCAAATATCCAATTGCATTATTAAAATGTAACAATATCAGTCAAAATTATACAGAGTCATTGATGTTAACTAATGACGTGTTAAACTTAATTCCAAATTTGTATAAAAAAATACAACAAAATAGCTAGTTGATGTGGTTGATTATTCCCTTAGTTAGATAACTATATATAGACTTGAATTTCTCAATAATTATGTGTCACTCAATTAAGCTTTTTCAAAAATTAAAAATTTAAATCATTCATATATATAGATTAACTATATACCAACACTTGAACGATACATGATATTACATATGGAATTACAATAGTTACAAATAAAAGTCACTATTTTGCAAGTTTACCAAAGAGAGAAAAAAAATAATAGTGCAACAGCGAAGGAAAACCTCGCACCAATGCACTATAAAGATTTCATTCTACACGCAACAGAGAGATAAAGTAGTGCAAAAGACCCTATAACAAGAAAAATTAGAGAGATAAAAGTAGTGTTACCGGATTGTAAAGCGAGAATATAGTTTACTATCCTTGGTGGGTTGCCCGAATGAATGTCGCCGAAGTGGATGGTTTTGCCAATTATAACACGATTGGTGTTGACCACACTAGGTCTACCGTGGTAGCAAGAGAGGTCAGGCGATGACAATTGAGAGGTTGTCACTGAGCATTCCTAGTCACATGGGAAGTCACCAGAATGTCTCGCCGGAAAGGATGGGTGGATGTGGATATATAGAGAGAAAATTTGTGTAAGAAAAGAGATAAAGATAGAAAAAGAAAGAGGTTAATGCAGATAGAGAACCTATATGGTTTGACTGGTAAGTGGGTTGGGGTTTTATGGTAATTTTGTGCAGGGTTCGCAGGGGTAAGGTTTACTTTTTGTCTTTGGGGGAATTTTGGTAATTTGATAGATGGAGTAAATTTGGGTAAATAGTCTTAAAAGGCTATGAGGGATAATTTTGACTTAGTGTATTTGTGAATAATGAAATACGACAAATTCGAAATTACTGTACTAAGTTGTTTTTTCACCTAATACTTTTTGAACATGTTCGTTTTTGTAATATTGCACTGAAAAGTTGAGAAAAATTAAATTAACTTATCAATCTTTATGTTTGGATAACTTATTCGAAAAAAGAAAAAAAATAGATAGCAGGTGTTTGAGAAAAATTGTGAATAGAAAAGTGAATGATTTATTTTATTTTGCAACTAAATATCTTTTGTCACAAAGTGTTCAAAAGAGAAATTTACTTGTTATAAAAAATTATAATTATTTTTTGGCCAAAGACTTTAGCCAAGACACATGCATCCGTTGGTGGGACCAAGAGAGTGGATCCCACCATATGCATCCAAGCACTTAATGAATGCATGTGGTTCGACCAGCGCAGTGGCTCTATAAATAAAATGGGACAAAACATGTAATAGTTAACTCTTTATCTTTTTGGTCTGTTTTTTTCCTAAAAGTATAAGAAAATCAATAAACCTTCTTCTTCCTCCAATCCTTTTCTTTTCCACCATTTTTTTTTTAAATACAAACACAAGTCACACCATCTTTTTATTTCCTTCCCTCTTTTTTCCTTATGTTTCTGTCATTTGAAACTAGTCCTATCTTTTTTCAAAAAACCAAGTAAAAATATGGAGCTAAAAAACATGATACACCAATATGTCATACTTTGATTCTCTAAAAGTTTGGAATCTAAAACCAAAGTGATGAAACTATTTGAAACAATCAATTTGAATTGTAAAAGAACTATTTGGATCGGTTTGCTTTGTAGATTAAGCTTCTATGAAAATATAGTATAAATATTTAACCCAAATCAAAACTTATTTAACCCAATTTTCTTGATGTTGGTACTTTTTCATCTATTACCTATTCGAAGGTGAATTTCTAGTTTCTAAAATTATTTACGAATATAACATTAATGTAATATTCTAACAAGAAATATAATATAGTTTTATTAATATATTCATATAAATGAGGTTAAATTTATATATATATATATATAGACACACACACACACACAAAACATTGGTTTAAATGTGATGCAAGCCTATATTAACAAATTATTATTATTGAATTACATCAAAACACTTATGTATAAAATTCACAGTTCTGTTCGGATTGATTCGCCTTTTTGACTTCTAAATTGTGAATTGAGGGAAACTGCAGGGTTGGATGGATTGAATCAGATTGACTGTTTGAAAATTTTCATGTGCACCACTAAACAATTTAAGTATTTAACAAACCATCTCAAGTCTCACTAATTATTCTTCTTGTCATTTAACAACGAAACGATATTTTAGTCCTCTCACCCATAAAGCATGACTACTCTTCTAGGAGATGGTCTCTCCACACCCTACACATATTTAACATGGTTACACGCCGAACATGGTAGAACAAATGTTGAATACCATTGTCAAGTATGCTTTTCTTATTTTTTTATTCTTTTAAAGTCGGATACGACTGGAATTTGACAAAAACAAAGAGAGTATTGTTTTGGATACAAAAGGACAAGTTTGTAATTTTAATTTTTTTTTGTTTGTAATATTGAATTTTTTGTGGTTTGAAACAAAACAAAGAAAACTAAAAATAAGAATATATTAGAAAACCAAATATCCATTATTTATTAAGGCATTTTGTCCGGAACATGGATCATTTTGTGACGTATATTTTTGTAATTGGCAATCTTTGGTATCAAAATTAAACATGATTGAGTTATTATCTTTCATTTATATTATTGTAATAAATTATGTAATTGAAGTCTCTGAGTGAGCATAGTGTTCTACACCAACCATGCAAATGAACTTCAAAGGCATGAAGCTTAAATCTTCGAAAGAAGACATCATTGATCTGAACAAATCCTTGATCGATTGAAGTTTTTAGATGGTTTCGATTGTATGAGGATATCGTTGATCAAGTATAAGAGTCACGTAGTCCAGATAAAGTGGTGAGAATACATATATTTCAAATCGGGTGATTCCGACCTTGAAAAATAAGGCTTTGGCAAAAATGTAGAATATTCAAGGTTAGACTGGTCCAGCTCAAAACAGGACCAGTCCATGAAGTCTCAGGACTTCAAAACCTACAAGGCAGAGCCTTAAACTGGTCCAAGTGAAGGCTGGACTGGTCCAAGGCCTCTGGTGGCGAATTTTTGATCTACAATGTCCTATTTTGACCCAGATTTGACTTTTAAATTTTCTTAAACTTTGGGACTTGTTTCCTATTAATTTTTAATTTATTTTTCAATAAAAATTAGGATTTTTAACATCTGTAAAAATCTCATATGATTTATCTCTCAGTATGCTTTGACGAAGGTTTCAATATGCATCAAAAAGATATTTTTAGAAAGAAAACATAGAGATATTTTTGAACAGAGAACTTTATTTTTCTGTTTATATTTTTGAGAGAACACACATATTCACTGTGTGATTTAAGATGACTCCCATTACTTGATCAATTATTCGAAGACTACTTCAAAGATTTTTTATTGATCAAGTTACTGGATTATTTGGTTTCTTCTATAAGTGTTCGTTGGTGAGGAAGGAGAAAAAGATCGTACTACAAATGAGACATAATACTTGCTAAGTGTTTGTGTTTTTTCAGTTACCCTTCTGCAATAATTGTGACATTAGCTGAAAGTCTGTAACAATTAGATAAGGGAGTCGCAAAAATAAACCTGAGGCGTTATATATCAAGTTCTTGTTAGAGTGGAGTGGTGTGAGTTTAGGACAGAGTCTGTTGTACTTTACTTCGATGATAATAGATTTGGTTCTCTGGGGCTACAAAGTCTCACTTGTGGTTTTTCTCGATCTAGGTTTTTCACGTATATCTGGTGTACTCGTTTACTTTATTACACTTTATTTATTTACTTGCTTTATGGGATTGCTTTAATTTTTAATTGGAATTAAAATTGGGACAATTCGAAAAATTAAACAAAAACTGAGTTAACCTAATCACCCCCCTCTAAGTTTTAAATCTAACTTTCGCAGTCACTTCTACACTGCGAAACTCACAATTGATATCAGAGCAGTGTTATCTAATTTGTGAGTAATTCCTCGTGAAAGTAATTTTTTAAAATAAAAATTATTTTTGTTTTCAAAACTCATAATGAAATCTAGTATAAAAGAGGATGAATTGATTCAACAACCTTATGAATGTGATAGTTTAAACTATAAAGATGACATGACTCTCTTTGTAGGAAAATTTGGAAGACTCATTAACAATAAAAAGAATAAAAAATTTAGAAAATAAAATTCTTTTAAATTGAGAGGTAAAAATACTAAGAAAGATGTTTTTGTTACCTTTTCTGCTATTGTTCATGTTGATGATGATACTGCTAATGATTCTTTTTCTAATATAGGTAAATATGAAAAATATGCATCATTGAGTAAAGTTAGTTCTAATGATTTGAATGATGAGAAAATTGATAGAGAACTATGTGAAAGCAAGCTGCAAAAAGTCTTTGACGAATTATTAAAAGCTTACAAGAAGTAGACCAAAAAGCTCAAATTGGTAGAAAGCGAAAAAGATGCATTGAAGAAAGAGAATGACAAGAAAGAAAACTTGATTGAGGAATATAATGCTTATAATCAAAAGTTTCATAATAAAGTCAAGTTTCTCGAAAGCGAGGTAAGTCAAGTAATTTTTGGTAGGGATACTTTTGTTGCTATAATTCATTTTCTTGAGACTGAATTGAAAAATCACAAGAGAAATTAATTGCATTTACTTCTCGGTAGATTAAGCTTGGTAGTATGATTAGTGTTAGTAAGCCTATAGGAGATAAGATCGGACTAGGTTTTGTTAGGTCATCATCTAAGGGTCAAAGTGTTAAACCCAAGAACTTGAATTTGTCTACACCCAAACCTAAGCTTCAAGTTGAATTTATGTATGCTAATGTTATGTCCAATGTGTTTCATTGTTCTTTTTGTGATAAACATGGACATAATCAACACTGTTGACCTCGAGATTTCAACCAAAGGTTAATTGGGTAATTTTGATGATAACAATCTATTGTAGTGCAGATTTAATAAGTTTTATTGAGTGTTCATTTTATAAAGTATCAAATTATCTTAAATATCTTAAAGGATTTGGAATTCAAAGGTACTTATATGAAGATATATGAAGCCACATGATCATAGAACACAAAGATCAATAATTAAGATCAATGACGAAGTTAAAGCGAATTCAAGCCATATGATGAAGGAACCCAAGAGCTTAAAGATTTGAAGATCAGAAAACTTGGGTAAGCTAGTCTTGGGTGAGTGCTTGTATTTATTGTAAAGTTACTTTGATGTTCTCACATAAAAGCTCTAAGATCAATGCATATCATTCATAAGTTCTTAAAGCATAAGTAATAGACCATGAACTTCATTTATAACATCATGAGGCCTTTACTAAGGTTGAGTTAGTTTAAGTTTTCATAAGCTTTGGAATAACTTAATTATTAAGTCATAACTAGGACCATGTATTTCAATCACATCATTTGGAATGGTCTCTAGGAATTAGAGTAATAAGACTTGGATCAAATTAATTCATAAGTGATTTGTTGACTTGAGTTGGTTTAAGCATTTCACATCTTTTGAATGACTCATTTCTATGATAGGACCATGCATTTACATTCATATCATTTCTTGGTCTCTAAATCATTTGAAATATCTCTTGATCTTAATATAATGATTTCCTAAGACCAAGCAATTTCATTGTCCTAACCTTCTCTTGGAATTCTGACTCTTTAAAGATTAGAGGACTTTGAGACGCCTTAAACTTGAGTTTGAGTCACCTCAAAGTTACAGAAGAAAACAGAGCATTTGAGAAGACTTTTTGAGGAGTCTCAAACTGCATTTTGAGCCACCTCAAACTTCATTTTGAGCCAACTCAAAATTTTTGAGGCGCCTCAAATTACATATCAACTATGAGAGATGGGACATCTTGAAATAATATATAAGAACCTTTGAGTTAAGTAACAAGCTTATAACTCATAAGATTGCGAGAATGATTCATATTAAAATTCTCTTTTTGTAGTATTCCCTTTAGAGAAGAATTTTAAAGAACCTCAATATCTTAGGATTAAAAGACTTATGTTTTAGAAAGAAATAGTTCTTTAAAGGGAAAATAAATATTATTACCCTATGTTAAATGTTGTTTATTTTGGATACACATGTTACGTTCTAAATGTTGAAAAACATCCTAAGTGACATAGGTGTTTATTTAGACTATTCTTTTTTAATAGCAAATCATGAATATATGCAAATTGCATATGATTAAATGAAGATAGTTCCTCAAAACTCCAAAGATTCATAAATAAATTGTAAGTGAATTCAAATGCTTAAAGTTGAATTTCAAAGAGTTAAACAAGTCTTTGCACACTTGGTTTGAAATAGAATGGGGAGACTTCGAAGTATGCTCACTCTCCATAAAACTATGATATATGATCACTCGATGATTAAAGATGCAAATCTAAATCAATGGTTTGTCTATGTGAATATATCATAAACAATTGGTCTTAGTCAAGACTTAGTGTCTTGATCTTCAAGACCATAGAAAAGAAGATTCTTCAAGTATATGTTAATGACCTTATATTTGAATCAACAACTTGTACAAAGTTTTTATAAACTTCTTAAAATTTCTTGAAAAATGATCTTTTAAGATTGAAAATTCTTGAAATCTCTTCAACTCACTTTTGCACATTCCATAATACTTAAGTGATAAGAACATTGCTTGTGCTTAATTGGTGTATGTACATTTTTGATGAAAACATAGCATTCTTATACTTGAGTAGTGTTTATTTGATGCAACCATTTGAGCTTAAAAGTTATTGATTTCTATCAATATTTTTTATCAAAAGATTAAGTGAAAAATAATCTTTTTCATCAAACTTATGGTCGTCTTATAAATAATGATTTTGATTAAGAGATTAAGTGAGATGTAATCTTTTATATCAAATTCATTTATGATAAAATTATTGATTATACTTGATATGTCAAATTCTCAAATCAACAATTAAAGAATTGTGCAAATAATTAGCAAGAATGTTTTACAGGCCAAAATTCTTTAGATAAAAATGTGTTTTGAAAGTGATTTATGAAAACCGTATAAGCAACTGACAAGCTTATGTTTCATAAAACATGCTCATATTTAATAAGCTAAGTAACAAGCTTATTTTTATCAAAGTAACTTTAAGGCAATATGAAAACACTCTGAACATGGCTTATGAGAAAACCTATATAAGCTAATGGTAAGTTTATAACTCATATGACATGTGCATATTTAGTAAGCTAATGGCAAGCTTACTATTATTAAAGTGTTCTTGAAAGAAATCTTTGCACATTGGATATGTATAGAAATATTAAGAATGTTTGATTTAACAAAGTGTCAAGAGATCATAGAGATTACATTCTTATATCTATGAGTATCATGTTATATAATCACCTAAACTTAAAGGATATAAAATTCCAAACCTTGAGCTAAAACTTTAATCCTTCGGTTTGTGAAAATTTATGTGATTATATTATGATCAATGATTTTGATTGGAATAACTTTAGTTATAAATCTTTTCATGCATACATGGAAGTATGTTGATTATATAAATATATGTTTATCATCTTTCAATCAACATCTTATGCAAGGATTTAAGACTCTTTTATCAAAAATATATAGATGGGCTTGAGATTATTGACATTTCAAACGAGTCCACATTAGAAGAATCTCAAAGAAAATCACAAAAATCCTAGAAAGATAGCATCCAAAATAATTTTCATAAAGATCTTTCTATATGTTGAAGCACGGTTCACCTCCTCAAAATTGATCTTTCCTATGTAAACATTCCAAAAGTAGTTGCACAAGATCCTTGCTTCAAAATAATTAAAATTATTTGGTTCTCAAATCTCTAAATGAATATTAATGAGGCCAAAAATTTTAAGTTCTCGGATCTTAACAATGCAAAAGTGTCAAATTCATTTTTTATGAAGTTGTGTTTAGAACTTAGTTCTTAGACCACATGATAACACCTTGATAGACACATAGAATCTAAAAAGACGATTTAGGTGCTTTCATTAGAACCTAAGCTAGGTCAGTGACCCAAGGTTTCAACTGAGAAGAATGGATAACCATGAAAGAAATTTTGCACATGTATCTAGAATAGAAGTAATAAGAATGCTACATATTTTTTGCATGAAATATTTTTATCTAATACATTCTTGATTGACTTCATATTGGAAAAGTCTATATTGAACAACCACCCGAATTTGAAATGCATAAAGTTTCAAAACATGTGTTTAAAATTTTTTAAAGGCCTTTTATGATTTGAAATAAGCTTCAAATAACTTGGTATGAAAGGCTTAGTGGTTTTCTCATAGAAAATAATTTTTTTTTTTAAAAAAAGGTAAATTTGATGATCTTTATTTGTCAAAACCAATGTTGATTATTTGTTGATCATGCTTATATATTTGATGATACCATTCTTGAATCAACAAATGATAAATTGTGCAAAGAGTTTTCAAAAGCATGCAAGATGAATGTGATTTGAGCATCATAGGTAAACTCCATTTCTTCTTAGGATTGAATCCCTTCTAGGTGTCATAGAAAGATGTTCTAGATTTTTGTTAGACACTTTGGTTTAGGATTATGATATCTTAGGAATTTTTAGTTACCCCTAGTCATTTTTTAAGAGCTCATGTGCTTAGATAAGATAGATTTTGAGCTACCAGAAAAGAAATAGGCATAAGTAAGATTTATGACATTGATTGATCATGCTTACTTGCATTTATATGTATTTATGTGTAATTTGATACTTATGTGTATTTTGGATTACTTAACATAACCTTTCATATATTCACATGTGTTATTTTATCTTGAGTTTATTTCTTACGATGTCAAAAATGGTGAAATGTTATATGATATGATAAACCTCTCCATGAACTTTATTATAGCTAATAGTTAGAAAAATATCACATTATCAATTTTTTTTTTAGATTGGGTTTTGTATGAAACCATCACATAGTAAGTAGTTACAAAGGTGATGACATGACTCTTTTTTTTTTATCGGTGGATGTGAACTTGGAAATGCTTAAAAGAGAGAATGTTGTAAATGATCCAAATTTGTTGGCCTGTTCATTTGAAACACAAAAAGCCCTAGTGTTGTCAATCAAAACCATATCTAAAGAGGGAAACAAAAAAGAAGATTAAAGGGAGAAAGAGAGAAGAAAAGGGGAACATTGATTATCATCAGATATGTCTATTCTCTACATTAGGGTTTCTACTTACTCCCCCCTCTCTCTTTCTCTCTTCCAAGTTCCTTTCTATCTCTCACTTCTCTCTCTTAAAAAAAAACCCATACAGCTAAAAATCGTTATTAAGCTTGAAAATGTTTCTAACATGCGTGTGCGCGCATGAATGACTGTTATAATACTATACAGGTGGTGTGATATATGTAGGGATATCAATTTAACCCGCCCCGTCCCGCCCCTAATGGGACGGGTTTGGGATCATACTAATCGGGTTAGGGGCGGGTTTGGGAAGAGAGTTCAAAACCCGCTAAGCCCTGAACCCGCCCCGATTAATGATAAATATATAAATAATTTTTTTTTATTAACAATGATTTTTATATTTTTTTCATTAGATATGATAATTTTATATTTTAACAACATTTTTTTTATTATCATTTGTAAGTATTTGTCTATACTTAATTTTTTTTTTACAAAATTTATTGTAAATTCATTCAAGTGTGTATTATATTTCTTAAAATATATATATATCGGGACACCCCGACTCCGATGCGAGGAGCCCCGAAGCGGTTTGGGAAAGATTTTTTATTCGTGGGACGGGTTTGGAAAAAGGGTGCCCCGTCCCGAACCCGCCCCGTTGACATCCCTAGATATATGCAGGGCCGACCCTTTTTAGGCGAACTTTTAAATGTTAGGCCCCTTATACATAAGGTTTCACACGCGCATTAATTTTATAATAGCGCGAAATTTTTATTAAAATAAGACGATAAACACATAAAATATATTTATGTTGATAACACAAAAAAAAAATAAAAATTGGTCTTGGTACTTTATAAATAGCACGATACAGTTTGCATAAAAAAAATTAGAAAGAAATATTAAACAACTACTTTCCTAATAAGAGAAGCAAAATAATTCATTTTTTTAGATGACAAAATATTTCTGATGGCAAAGAACACTGTAAAGAACAAATATAAGCACATGTATGCTAACATTACAACAATTGTACTTCCAATTACTATATCAAGATATAAATTACATAAAGTAATTAAAAAAATTTTCTTTAAACTTGATTTAAAAATGTCAAATAATTAGACATATTGATTTCGTTTCTAATTTTCTAATCACTTGTGCCTAAACAGAATAATTTCATCTTTTTTTTTCCTTTTTTTTTATAACTTATGAATAAACATGATAATAGTAGCCAATAATTATAAGTGTTAAAGACTTGTCGTAAAAAATTACAATTATCAGAAAACATAATTTTTGCCCATGGGCCATAATACAACTAGAGGCTTCCAATTTGGGGGGGGGGGGGGGGAAAGTGAAGCAGATAATGCATAGAAGACTAGAAGTATAGAACTAGAAATGAAAGAGAAATTTACCTAAGAGATAAATTGGACTTTGATAGGCCACAACCTCTACAGGAAATAGTCGTTGTTTGCTGCCATTTAGCCGTGAAGAAAGAAGAAAAAAATGAGAAAAAATGAGTCGTGAAGAAAGAAAAAGAAAAAAAGAGAAAACGCAAATAACAATCTGGCAAACTCCAAAATTGGACCATTAGTTAGTAATTCTTTTTATAAAAAAATAAGACCGAGTAGTATTGAGTTTGGTTAAATGGACCATAGTTAATAATTTAAAAAAACAATGAGGCTCAGTAGTATTGGGTTTGATAAAATTGACCATAGTTAATAAAAAAAAAAAATTAAAATTGAAGCCAGTAGTAGTATTGGGTTTGGTTAAAAAAATGGAGCCCTTCAAAATTGGAGGCCTAGGCGATTGCCTGGGCCACCCCTAGATATATGTGTGTATGTGTGTATGCACTCGCGCTCGTGTGTATAACCTTTTAGATAATGTGATATTACTCATCATTAGTATAATGAATACAATATATTAATGTTTTTTCAAGAATTTGATAGAGTATCGACTTAAATAAGTCACATAAAAGTTTAATAAGTTTTGTCATCTTAGACATGTGTTTAGAATAATTTTTATGAAAACTTGACATTCTAGTTAGACTAAAGGTGTTGATGTTTTATGAAAATTTGGGTACAATCTTTATAAATATTCTTTACAAAAGAAAGAATGTATTTTTTTGATTTGATATCCGTTAAGAATTGAATTCAATGGTTATTAGAGTTTAATATTGAACTAAGTTGTTGCAAGTTGTTTTCAAGTACTCGTTGTTGAAGAAAACCTGTAAAAAAATTTCGATCAAGTGGTGAAGATGCTTGATCTTGAATAGTTTTATTAACATTCTTTGAACTTGTTAAATCGTTAAAGAAGAACGATGTGTTTAATGTTTCTATATTCGGAGAGTGAAGAGTGCAGCAGATTTCGCTCAGCCCGAAATCTTCTTGTTGTTGATTTCTTCACCCTTAAGTCACTTTTTATATTCTAGATGGAGAGGTGGAGACAAAATATTAAAAAGTTGATTTGAACACATTGTAAGATTTTGCCATACGTGATAATTATCTTACTTATATATATTATTTATAAAAATCGTCCATTATATTAATTGTGACGCCTGTCTATTAAGATGACACACTTAGTTGACCCATTTTTAAGCGGTCTAGACTTGATTAATTTGATTTAGCTATCTGACTCATATTTAGGCTCTGTTTGACAGAGCTTTTGCTTCAGCTTTTACGCAGAAGAAAAAGAGAAGCAGAAGCTAAATCAGAAAGCTGGTACCCCCAGCTTCCTTTAAACGCTCTTTTTGGACTCCGAAACTCTTCTGCCATACCAAGCCAAACACTCTTCAAAATGACTTTTGAGCTTAAAAAGCCGAAAGTCGTTTTTCAAAAACCAATCCAAACAAAGCCAAACACTCTTCAAAATGACTTTTGAGCTTAAAAAGTCGAAAGTCGCTTTTCAAAAACAAATCCAAACAGGGCCTTAATATTAGATTAAGGCACTATTGGTGGGACATAAATTGTGCTTTGAGTGTGGGACCAGTTAAAAAATAATTTTGACTCTTTGACCAATTCAATAGTTATGCTCTGTTTGCTAGAAGAGATGAACGATAAATCTTTAGAGAAAGAAAAGTGTTTTTCTCTTTTTTTTTTTTTTTTTGTATGATTGAACGGAACGGATAGTAGAAAATATGAAAGATGTGATACTTTTCTTTATTTGGTTAGAAAAAAGGGAATGAAAAAAATTATATTTGTTTTACTAATATACCCTCATCATCTAAATTAATACAAAATTATTTAGTAAATAATACAAAAATGGTATTCTATATTTATAAAGCAGTTTTTATTTCTGTTCCTCCTATCTTCTGGTTTGAAGGAATGAAAAAGGGTAGGCCAAAAATTCTTCCCCTCTCTTCCTTTCCCTTCCTTCCCACCAATCCACAAAAGCATCTTCCATCCACCCTTTCTTTCAACAAAAGAAAGCATTAATGTTTACACTGCCAAACAAGAACGTCCTCTCATAAAGATATGGTCAGCATCATATATTAAGACTTTTCTCTACAACAATCAAGTGAAATTTATTTATGTTATGTTTGATGGAAAGGAAAAAAATTGAATGAAATAGAGAGGAGGGACGAAAGAGACATTTTTAGAGAAGAGATTGTTTTATTCTTTTTTTTTATTTGGTTGGATGAAAGAAAAGATAAAAAGATAATACCTTACTTTCTTTATTAGAAGAGAAGAAAAGAGAAATAAAGAAAGTTTTATATTTTAAAATATTTATAATAATTTTGTATTTCTTCCGTTCTAATTTAAAGGGATAAAAATTTGTGAAAGATGAAGAATGACTCGTTCATTCTCTTTTCTCTTCTCTCCGTGTATCATTTATACCAAACAAAGAAAATTTGCTCATTCCTTTTTGCCTTCTCTCCATCCCTCTTCTTCCGTTCCTATTCAAACGAAGTATTAAGAAAAAAAAAAAAAAAAACTAAACAAATAATGTTCAAATTAGTTGTTCCAACCAACCATTTGACTCAAACACGAGTCCATTTTTAAATTATCGATATTGAATATCAAAATAAAGCAAAGCAGACACAACGAATCTTAAAGAGTTAAAATTGAATAAATTAAATCAAAGCACTACCTTGAGAATCTAATTATCTAAACAACACTTTGGCATATTCTGCCCTCTTTTTCTTTCGAAATTTACATCAATCTTAAAGAAGTTTCATGGCTTTTAACTTTTTTGCTTTTCAATTTCCTCTCCCTTTCTTTTTAAGTTGACTCGAACTCCGGCCCTTGACGTAGGACCCACATTGCGACTGACGTTGTTCCCCTTGGTACGCCAAGACCACCATCTTCTGTCGTTACGCTATCACACCTGTAAGAAAATCTTGGTTGCACCAAGACTAACATTTATTTAACATCATATACACGTTTTGACAATCCAATTTATAACAAACAAAAAAAAAAAACAAATGTTATATGAGTCCATACGACGTCGGATAAATTATTCGTTATTCTGGAAATACTAATTTGTTAGAGTCCGACTTATAAATTCTCATTATTTCAACAATGTACTACCAGGCCAATTAATACTCATTATTTTTATTCATGATAGGAATTATCGAGCTACTAGATTTCAGATTTTGAACATTTTTTCCACTTTTATTCATTCGAGGAATATGGGCGATTTTTGAAGTAATCGCCGTGATTCTAATTATTCTCTTAACCCACGATTTTTTAAAAATAATAAACACGTAATTAATTTATTTAAAGAGTAATACTAGACATTTAAAAAAACAATCGAGGCACATCACAAAAATTAGTTTGTGCTCATTTCTTAGAAAGAAAATTTCATGGATTAGGTCTTGTCAAATTTCATTTTATTTTATAAATAGAAATCTTTCATCAATAAGCTCGTATTCTAGTGGTTCGCTATGACTCTGGCTCTGGTCAAACACTCTAAAATCATCTAAATATTAAATTCTAGTGGTTCACTATGACTGTTGAAATTCGTTTGCGGTCAAACACTCTAAAGTCATCTAAATATTACTTCAACAACTTGAACCTAATCCAATAAAACTATTTTAAAGTCATATAATTCATGTGATAAAATGTAATTAAGCATAAATACTTTAGAGATTTTGTGACTTATATTATTAAAAATATATATATTATTAGTTGACTTTCATATAGAAGTTTGATTATGCATAGAAAGTTATTGGGTCCAACAAGCACCGCATAACATTCATGTCATTTCATAATTACATATTCTTATATCACTTTAAAATTGATTCATTGATATAAAATATATATATTTTAATATTTTAGAGATACACTTGTTAAGCTTGCAATATAGTATTGCTGAAACACGATCTTAATATTCTCGCATAAGATTAGATCGAATATGTGAGAGATAATCTTTATTATATTGGGCATGAATAATTTAATGTATGTGAAGAAATTTATAATACACGGGTGGTGTAATGCACACGTGATTTTTGATGATGCAAAAATCCGCCCCGATCTGGTCAAACGCCAACCTGTGAAAAAGACAAGAGAAGAGTGATCGAAAGGGCACCGGTGTAGTGCCGGCCGAACACGCTCCGACGACCAAGTTAGAACTCGGAATGGTGTTTCAAGGGATGTAGAGGAACTCAGAGGGTCTCGTTTTCGTACTTGGCATATGAATCGCCCCTGTATTTATAGCAGTGAAAGCCAAGCCGTGTCATAGTAAGGGACGACCTCTTGGAGATAGAGAAGTCCTTATAAAAATAGACTTTCTGTCCATATCAGCTTGGGCCCATTACTTACCCTACACGTTTCATCCTTTTAGTCAACCACTCTATCAGATGCCCCCTGTTCATGAGGGTCAAATGCTGAGTCTTATGAACATTTTGGATTACTGATTGGGCTTCTCTATCGTACAAATAAACATTTTTCCCTTCTTTCTTTTCTCCTTTTTTTTTTTTTTTCTTGGCGCGGCCAGGTGGGCCCGGCCGCGCCCGGCCGAGCGCCCGACCAAGGCCAGGCAACGCCCGGCCCGGCCGAGGCCGGCCGGCCAGGCAGCGCCCGGCCGAGGCTGGCCGGCCAAGGCCAGGCGAGACCGGCTAGGCGGCGTCCGGCCTGGTGCGCCCGTCTCCGCCCGGCGAATTCACTCTGTACCGGCTCCCTTGCGACCGTTTGGCTTGTGACCGTTACCAAAAGGTGCCTTTTGTGCTTGAGGACCGTTGGGAAAGAGACATTGGAGGGGCTTTGCAACGGTTGGCTTCCATTGCCTATATAAGCACACCTACCTTCATTCACTCCTCACTCCACCATACCTTGTCATCAGCTCTCCTTCTACTTACAGCTTGTTTCTCTAGCTCATGCCCGGCACAATTTTACCTTCTCTCTCTCGTTGTCTATACATTGTTGATCACAATTTCAACAAACCGGATCCAGAGCTCTTTGCCCCTGGTTCTCCCCTTGTCCAAGTATTCAACTTCCTCCATTCCATGATGGCAGACTACAACGAATGCCAAGACATTAGCTCTACAATGACGGATGCTGATGTTGAAGAGTTGGCTGCCTCATTCTCTTTTCCGGACGGGGTTGTAGCCAGAGCTCCCTTGCCGACGGAGAGGGCCTTTTCCATCTGCCCAGGAGAGACGTGTTTCTATGAGGGCTACTTTCTTTCGGGCCTGCGTTTCCCCATCCCAGACTTTGCGAAAGAATTGCTCCGATACATCAACCTTTGCCCTTCTCAGCTTACGCCTAATTCTTGGCGTATTATTATGGCTACCCTGGTCCTTTGGAGGTCCAGCAAGCTCACTCCTCAACCAACTATGAACGAGTTTCTTTCTTGTTATACTATCTTAAAAGCAAGGACTGGCGTCACATTCAAGGCCGGTCTCGCAGTGCAGGTAGTCTTCCCAAAGGATTGGTGATTCTCGACAATGGTCAACGGATAAAGAACTGGAAGGAACGATTCTTTTTCGTTTCGGGTGATTGGGAGCTTTCTCCTCACCTCATTCCCCGCACATGGACCGACGGGGTCGTGAGTGGTATGCTTTTTCTACCATTTCTCTTCAAGTCATTCCTTCCTTCTTACGTATGCTTATAGAAATTGGTGTATTTTCATGAACCAGCTGTCAGGGTGGAGCCCGAGATAAGCCAGGAAGAGGAAGACAGGTTAGACCTTATCTATAATCTTGGGATGAGGGATGCAGTGACCTTGACTTCCGACGCAGGATTGAGTACAATTGGTTACCCCCCTCGCATGTTTGGGGAGAGGAGAGGTACACCTCTACATTCTTTGACCCCTTATTCCCTTCTCTTCCTGGATTTGAGAAATATAAATTTTACCGTACACATCGTGCAGGATCTCGGAGGAGGCCCGACCAAGACATCCGCATGTTGGCGAAAGGGAAGGGTGTTGAGGGATCCTCGTCCCCTGTTCAGAAAAGACGACGTCAACCCGTTCTTAGGAGCATCGGTGCACCTACAAGTGGGGGCTTATCCTCTCCCCCTTCTATCGGGAATTCTCCCCTTGCAGCTACCATGAGTACTCCAGCTCCTGGCGCCAACCCCTTTGTGATACCTTATCCACCTCTGTTCACGGGCAGTAGCCTGGCCGACCCAGGTACCTTCGGGGTGCCGTCGACTCAACTCTTTGGTGGGGACAGCATGCATGTATCGTTCTCCCCGGCCACCAGCCACACCGGGTTATTAACCTCCTCGGCCGGCCATACAGGTTCGTTGCTGGGTGACACATCCTTTGCTATAAAAAGGGCTGGGGAGTTTGCTCTCCCTCGTGATCTGGAAAAGATGGACGCCCTTGATGCAGTTTCCTCCACCGGATACTTACTGGCCAATATGGCTCAGGTATGCCTCTCACCTATCTATCGTGTTTGGGTGAGATTCTGATATTTCTCCTTCTTAACTCCGTGCTACCCTTGTATATTTGATAGGGCCTGACGATTGCCCATGGTCTCTCCAACCGCTACCTATGTGCAGAGGAGGAGTTAGGGAAACAAAGAGCGGTCTTTGCTGCGGAACGCGCTTCCTTCGCCAGGGAGCGTGCCGGCTTTAACTCCCAGCTTGAGACCCTTCGCGCTTCTCATAGTGAGGAAATAAACACCCTCAACTCCCAGCTCAGCCATGAACGGGAGGAAAGAGAACTGGCCGTGGAGAACTTCAAGGAGTCGCCTGATTTTGACAGGGCCCTCAACCAGTCATACATTGATGGCTTTGAATATTTTCGTGAAGTAGCGCAGGGTCACTGGCCTGACATGAACTTCTCCGGTCTGCAACTTGGAGATCCTGACCCTTGAGCCGGGGTCTTTTTTCTTTTGGTATCCATGTAGTGTTCCTCGGTGTAGAGGCTCCATGTACCTTTTGTCCTTATTTACCTAATGAAAGATTGCGTGTTTCTATTGAATATGGATCATCGTGTAAAGGTTACTTCCACACTTCTTTGAGTTTCTTGATTCATTTAAAGAGACCCTCCGTGGAGGTGTGCCCCCGTAGGGTTCTGCCCACATAGGGTTTCATCCTTTCTCGGGATTCATTCATCCCGCCTTTTTCCTTTAAAGGCCCTCCGTGGAGGTGTGCCCCCGTAGGGTTCTGCCCACATAGGGTTTCATCTTTTCTCGGGATTCATTCATCCCGCCTTTTTCCTTTAAAGGCCCTCCGTGGAGGTGTGCCCCCGTAGGGTTCTGCCCACATAGGGTTTCATCTTTTCTCGGGATTCATTCATCCCGCGTTTTTCCTTTAAAGGCCCTCCGTGGAGGTGTGCCCCCGTAGGGTTCTGCCCACATAGGGTTTCATCTTTTCTCGGGATTCATTCATCCCGCCTTTTTCCTTTAAAGGCCCTCCGTGGAGGTGTGCCCCCGTAAGGTTCTGCAGCAACAATGTCTAGGGAATAACAGTTTTATTTCATGATAATAAAAAATTACAAGAGACCAGCTCGAACTGGGCAGGAATTCTATCCCGAGGTCTTGGGCATTAGCGCCAACCTCTCAAATGATACTTAAAGTGCGGCGTAGAGCCAAATTTTACAATAATACTTGCTTAAAACCAATGCAAGCTAAAAACCAAAAGATGATGGGGGCATAAAATCAAGTCACAAGAAAAAACCTTACTGATAGAACTTCCTTAAATGCTCAGCATTCCAAGGATGGGCTAGCTGCCTTCCTTCTAACGTTTCCAGCCAGTAGGTGCCTCGCCTTTGAGTCTTAATCACTTTGTACGGGCCCTCCCAGTTAGGGGCCAGCTTTCCCGTGCCGTGAGGCTTGGTGGCCTGAGTGACCTCTCGCAAGACTAGATCACCGGGCTGAAAACTCCTGTGCTTGACCTTGGTGTTATAATATCGGGACATAGCCTGTTGATATGCGGCCATTCGTACCTGCGCCTGCTCCCTATTCTCGTCGATGAAATCGACACTGGCCCTTAGCTCTCTCTCGTTGTGAACTGGATCGTAATGTTTGGCACGATGGCTCGCCACCGTCCTCATTTCAATAGGCAGAACCGCCTCACTTTCGAAAGCTAAGAAGTAGGGTGTTTCTCCTGTGGGGATTCTGGCAGTGGTCCTGTAGGCCCACAGAATGCTCAGCAACAGCTCTGGCCATGCTCCTTTGGAGTCATCCAGGCGTTTCTTAATCATTTTAAATATAGTTCTATTGGCTACCTCAGCCTGCCCATTGGCCTGCGGATGGCCTGGTGAAGAATACCGGTAGCTAGGGGTTCGGCCTCTACCCATTTAGTAAAATAATCCACCGCTACTATTGTGAATTTCGTCTGCCCCTTTCCCATGGGTAGAGGACCAACAAAATCCATTCCCCATTGGGCAAAAGGCCACGGGGCCATTATGGGTGTCAGTTCTTCCGGAGGCTGCCTCGGGATGTTGGCGAAACGTTGGCACTTTTCGCACCTCTTGACAAAGTTCATTGCGTCCCGCTGCATAGAAGGCCAGTAGTACCCCTGCCTAATGGCCTTGTGAGCCAAGGATCTGCCTCCTGCATGGTTTCCGCACTCCCCTTCATGTATTTCCTTCATAACACTCTGCGCTTCCTCTGCTGACACGCATCGTAGGTAAGGTAAGGAAACTCCCCTTTTATAAAGGATTCCGTCGATTAGGGTGTACCTAGATGCCCTGACCCTAGTTCTATGTGCTTCTGCTTTATCCGTCGGTAGCTCACCATTGCTTATGTATTTGGCTATTGAGTCCGCCCATTCCATGCCCTGTGTGACTTGGTTTACTTCTCCCGATGTTGCGGTTATTATACTCGGGTGGTCCATGCGCTCTACAAGCACCCCTCCTTGGGTGGCCTCTTGTACCGTAGCCAACCGAGCGAGGGCATCGGCATTGGAGTTTTCACTACGGGGGATCCGCGTGATTGAAAACCTCTAGAAACGGGTAACCAGCTCTTGTACTTTTTGCAAGTAGGATTTCATCCTGGCTCCCTTTGCTTCGTATTCCAAACTAACTTGCCGGGCAATTAACTGGGAGTCAGTATGAGCTTTCAGTTGTCTAACCTTGAGGATATCAGCCAGCTTTAACCCTGCAATCAAGGCTTCATATTCAACTTCATTGTTTGTTGCCTTGAATCCGAATTGCAGGGCGTATTTGAAGGTTTCCCCTGCTGGAGATCTGATTAGTATCCCTGCTCCACTGGCTTGTGTGTTAGACGATCCATCGACAAACAACTGCCACGTGCACCCAGGGTCCATTTGGCCCTCCCCTTTTTGGTGGACTGTATTTCCTGCCTCTTCCTGCTGAATCTGTTCATCTTCCTAGGGGCATGTAAATTCGGCTATGAAATCTGCCAGCACTTGGCCTTTGATTGCTGTTCTAGGCTTGTATCGGATGTCGAACTCTCCTAACTCCATGGACCATTTCACCAGTCGCCCTGAGGTTTCGGGTTTGAAGAGGACTTGCCGGAGGGGTTGATCGGTTAACACAACAATGGTGTGCGCTTGGAAATATGGCCTGAGTTTCCTAGCCGTAGTGACCAAGACAAATGCCAATTTTTCTATGGAAGGATACCTTTCTTCTGCCCCCCGGAGAATCTTGCTGGTATAATAAACTGGCCTTTGCACTCCTTCTTCTTCTCGTATCAGCGCGGAACTGATTGCTGCAGGAGAGACAACTAAGTATAAGTACAACTCCTCTCCTACGCGCGCGCATGACAGCAGTGGGGGTGAACTGAGGTATTGTTTTAACTCATTTAAGGCCTGCTCACATTCTGGAGTCCACTCAAAGGCCCGCTTGAGGACTTGAAAGAACGGGAGGCACTTGTCTGTAGCCCGGGAAATCAATCGGCTTAGCGCCGCCACTTTACCCGTCAGCTTTTGGACTTCTTTAATAGTTTTGGGCGATCTCGTATCCAGGATGGCCTGCACCTTCTGAGGGTTGGCCTCTATTCCCCTCTTGCTGACCAGATAGCCCAAGAACTTCCCGGAGGATACTCCGAAAGCACACTTACTCGGATTAAGCTTCATCCTATACTTCCGAAGAACATCAAAGGTTTCCTGTAAATCAACCAAATGGTTGGCAGCTTCCTGACTTTTGACAAGCATATCATCGACATACACCTCCATGTTTCTGCCAATTTGCTCCTTGAACATTTTATTTACCAACCTTTGATATGTTGCGCCGGCATTCTTCAGGCCGAATGGCATCACCGTGTAGCAGTATAATCCCCTTTCTGTTATAAAGGAGGTTTTTTCCTGATCTGACGGCCACATCAGAATTTGATTATATCCTGAGTAGGCATCCATAAAACTGAGCCGTTCATACCCTGCCGTCCCTTCTACGAGCATGTCAATCCGGGGGAGGGGGAAGCTATCTTTCGGACAAGCTTTATTCAGGTCGGTAAAGTCGACACACATGCGCCACTTTCCATTGGATTTTTTAACCAGTACCACATTTGATAACCAGTCTGGGTAGCTGGTTTCTCGCACAAAGTTAGCCTTCAACAACTTCTCCACCTCCTCGGAAATCGCCACGTTTCTTTCTGGGGCAAAGACTCTCCGTTTTTGTCTTACTGGCTTGGCGATGGGGTCGATGTTCAGTCGATGCACGGCAATGTTTGGATCAATCCCTGGCATATCCTGATGGGACCATGCGAACACATCCTCATTCGCTCTGAGGAATCGCACCATCTCCTCCCGGGAGGTGGGTGAGAGTGACGACCCCAAACTCACCTTTTTCCCCGTACCTTTTTCATTCAAGTTGACCTCAATTAATTCTTCCATCGGTTCTGCATGACGGACTTCTTCTTTTTCCTCCATCTCCTGTCCCTCAATGTTTAGGGTTTCTGTCATCTTCCTCTCCCTTAGGGAGGTGGCATAACATTCTCTGGCTGTGATCTGATCCCCTCTCAGTTCCCTGACACCATGCTCCGTGGGGAACCGGACAAGGAGGTGGTAGGTGGAGGTCACAGCTCTCATAGCATTCAACGTGGCCCTTCCCAGGATGACATTATACGTGGTTGGGCAATCCACCACAAAGAAAGTTACCATCTTGGTGACTTGTCTAGGACTTGAACCAGCTGTAACCGGGAGGTCAATAGTGCCCAAGGGGAGGAGTTTCTCTCCGGAGAAGCCCACAAGTGGCGACTGAGTGATCTTGAGTTTGCTTCTTCCGATCTTCATCTGATCAAACGCATCTATAAAGAGGATATCTGCAGAGCTACCGTTGTCGATTAACACCCGCCTAATTGTGAAGTTGGCGATGGTTAATGTGACGACAAGGGCATCATCGTGGGGTTGCTGAACTTTTTTGGCATCATCTTCTGAAAAAGTTATGATTTGGTCGCTCAACCGAGGGCACTTGGCGGGCGAATGGCTCACCTCCCCGACTTCCGAGAAACTCCTTGCTCTCCTAGCATGTGCTTTGCGAGCGGCATTAGACTCCCCGCCCCCCGCCATTCCTCCCGAGATGACTCTAATTTCCCCTACTGGGGGGTTCTTGCGAGCCGGACCCTCATTTATATCCTGTGTTGGATTCTGCGTTCTCTGTCCTCCACCAGCCACAAACCTCCGCAACTGGCCCCTTTGAATTAAACTCTCAATCTGCCTTTTCAAATCTATGCATTCATTGGTATCATGGCCATGATCACGATGGAACCTACAATACTTGTCACGAGACCTCCTGGCAGGATCAGTTCTCAACTTCGGAGGCCACGACACTGCCGGATCGTCTTGGATGTGTAGGAGGATCTGGCCTATGGGAGCGTTCAACGGGGTGAAATTAAACCCCTTTTCACGGCGCACGGTCCTGTCACCTTGTTCCTGTGATAATCTATTGTACTTGGGGTTTCGTTCTTCTCTGCTTCGCTGTCCCCCCCTCTTCCTGTTCGCCTTTTTGTCGCTATCACCTTTTTCCCTTCGGGCCTCAAGGGCGTCCTCGGCATTCATGTATTTCTGGGCCTTCACAAGTAACTCGGATATGCTTTCAGGGGGATGCTTAGAAACAGAATATAGGAACTTAGAGGGTAATAATCCTCCCATGAATGCCGTAACGGCCACCTTGTCATCCAAGGCATCTATTTGCAACATTTCTCTGTTAAATTGATTGATATAGTCCCGCAATGATTCTCCTTTAGCTTGCCTTACATTCAGGAGATAGGTAGCGGGTTTTCTGTGTCTCCGGGCAGCAATGAAATTGCCAACAAATAATTGGCTCAGCTCGTTAAAGGAACGGACAGTTGATGGCTTTAAACTATTGAACCAAGACCTGGCGGAGCCCTTTAATGTAGTGGGAAAGGCTCTGCACATGATCTCGTCGGGTACTGCCTGAAGATGCATCAAGGCCTTGTAAGTTTCCAGGTGGTCTAGCGGGTCCTTAGTCCCGTCAAAGCTCTCCACTGTTGGCATTTTGAACCTGGGGGGCAGGGGACAACTCATTACCCCTGCAGAGAAAGGAAGGTTGGTTTGCTGGACCAAATCCTCTATCGTGGCAGGACCTTTTCCTTTTATGGCGTGGGCCATACTTTCTACCCTGGCTCTTAGGTCTTGTATTTTCATATCGTGGTAAGCAAGGGATGCTGAATCCCCATGGGGTTGGCTTCTCTCAGGAGGGACCAAGCGATTTTGATTCGTCCCGCCTCTTATGTGACTCTGGGCCGCGTCTTCCGTCGGTACTTCACTTTCTCTCCGAACGCCATCCTCTTCGGGATCAATAGTCCTTACATAGCTTGGGAGCGGCATTGGCGCCACAGGGGGGAGGCGTTGCAGAATCGCCGCATTTTGTTGGAGCAGTTGGACCAGACTCTGGTTTAAGTTCTGGACCTGGTGCTCCAACGCTGCGACGCGCCCCTGGTCGTTTGGGACTTCAGGGTGAGTCCCACCGAAGTCCGTCTGTTCAAGGGGCTGCGTACCTCCCTATCCTGCGGGCGGATCGGCTGCCGGGTCCCGTGTATCAGGGGGGTCGGTCCCGATGGGAAGATCCTGAGTAACCGGGGGGTCGCCCTGGCCAGGTAGGTCATGCACTAGAGGACCTTGGCCAACAAGGGGGATCCTGTATGGCCGTGGTCTCCAATCCAGATCGAAGGTGCATCATGCTTCGTGTATGCTTTGGATAAGACAAATCGTGGGTTGGTTTCCCACAGACGGCGCCAACTGATGATGCAAAAATCCGCCCCGATCTGGTCAAACGCCAACCTGTGAAAAAGACAAGAGAAGAGTGATCGAAAGGGCACCGGTGTAGTGCCGGCCGAACACGCTCCGACGACCAAGTTAGAACTCGGAATGGTGTTTCAAGGGATGTAGAGGAACTCAGAGGGTCTCGTTTTCGTACTTGGCATATGAATCGCCCCTGTATTTATAGCAGTGAAAGCCAAGCCGTGTCATAGTAAGGGACGACCTCTTGGAGATAGAGAAGTCCTTGTAAAAATAGACTTTCTGTCCATATCAGCTTGAGCCCATTACTTACGCTACACGTTTCATCCTTTTAGTCAACCACTCTATCAATTTTTATAGTTGATTTGTTAAAAATTAGAGAGAAAAAAGAATTAAGAATAATTTCAAGGGATAGTTTATTTTTTCAAATCTCTGATATGATATTCTCTTTAAAATGAAAAAATTCAAAAAGAAATGATAAAATTTAAATAAAACTTTCTTAATATAAAAAATATGATAGTAAATTAATTAAAATGTTTTATTTTTTTTTTTCTCTTTTAATTTTTTCAAACAAGAATGTTATATTTTTATTTCTTTTCTTTTATAATTTCCTAAAATGAATATCAAAGCAAAGCAGACAACGAATCTTAAAGAGTTAAAATTGAATAAATTCAATGAGAGCACTACATAGAATCTAATTATCTAAACAACGCTTTTGTCAATATTCGTTTGCCGACTATTTCTTTCAAAATTTACACCAATCAACGATCCCCACTAGCCCTATACCATTAGAAGTTTCGTGGCTTTCAAGTTTCAACCATTTGCTTTTCTTTGTCTTTTTCTTTCCTCTCTTTTAAGTTGACTAAAACACCAGCCCTGGATCTGGGTCCACATTCCCCTGCTTCGCAGGTTGCGTGTGATGGTGCTCCCCTTCGTACGTGACAACCAGCATCGTCGGATCATCTGTGGCCCTCTCCACGTGTTTCCTCGCGGGACATCCTCTCACGCTACTACACTTATAATAGCCCCTAAAATAACAAAATTACACGGTCAGATCAGATTAACGTTTTCTACGATCAAATTTATAACAAAACCAGCGCTCCTGATTGAACTTATAGTAGTAGTAGTGTATTACCGTGGGTATGGGGATCCTTTGATCGGCTTTTGACCGTACTTCCTCCACGAGTATTCGTCCGGGGGAATATCGGCGATTTTCGAACTAATCGCCGGGATTCTAATGGCACTCTTTACCCGCGATTTCCTGAAAATAATAAACACGTAATTAATTATTTAAAAAGTAATATTAGACATTTTTACTAGATTAATGAGCGCTCTCTTTTTGTCTTGATTATAAACAAATATTAAATCGCACATCTAATAAAGTAATATTAGACATTTCAAAATGAGTAAAACGATTTTTTTTTTAATTATATACAAATATTGAAATGCCTGACAAAATTCATTTAGAATAAATCACATAAATTACCATTTTCAAGACTAGTATAATATTATTTCATAGTATTTTAACCGGATTTTCTACATTGAAATCATTTTAATATTAGTTAAAAGATGATATACTTTGTGCACTATTTTTGTGCTCAATATATCTAAATTTAATAATTGATCTCATCAGAGCATTGCTCATGAAAAAAATTTAAGTATCACAAAAATTGGTTTGTGCTTCTTTCCTCATATCAAACCATATAATTTTTTTTCATATTTAGTCAACTTTTGAAAATTAATTTGCAAATATTAAATGGTCAAACATTAAAGTCGTCTAAATATCTGTGGAACCTAATTCAATAAAACTATTTCAACCCATATGATGCATGTAATAAAATGTAATTAAGCATAAATACTTTAGTCTTTAAAGTCTTTAAAGTTTTTGTGACCTATATTGCGAAAAAAAATATCATTATTACTATTTATCAACAAAAAAAAAAAAATCATTAAAGTGCAACACATACCTCTTCTTAGAGCAGTAATAGCTGCTTGAGCCGGACGTTTTGCCGGAGATGTCTTGGGAGTGCTCATCGCGGCACCTCTTGTGCGACGCCGAGAGCGGTGGTTTCCCGGCGGAAACGGCCGGTTCCGGAGCCGCCAAGAAGAACGACGACGACGATCCTTGCTTCCCGTTAGAGACGCTCCCCTCGCCGGTGATCGACGACATGAACGTCGACGAGTTTGTCGAAGACATCGGCGGAGATAGGCTGAAAGTGAGATCACTCGCCGAAACCATCTCGGCGTTCTTAGAATGATCTGAACTCAGCCGATTAGGTTTCATGAAGTCCAGAGTCAACGTCTGAGTCTCCGATTGACCAGAGCTCGCCGAACCTAGGGTTAGGGTTTGAGACTCGGGAACGGAGATATTCGATGAAGGATGGGGGGAAACAGGTCCGCGACGGAACCGGGCGTGGCCGGTCCGGTTCATATTGGAAATGACTTTCTTGAAGTTAGAGAGGGTTAAATCAGTGAGTTCTCTGTAATTGGTGAAGTGATTTGAGGGTTGGGTTTGTTGAGATTGATGAGACATGAGACGAATCAGATTCTCCATACTCTTCAATTCTGCTGAAGCAGGTTCTTGGAGCTCCATATATTTGATGATATATGTATATAGATCTAAAGATAGGTTAACTCAGGCGGTCATGGATGAAAGAAACATGTGAGAGAAAGTCTAGAGAGAGATGGGAAGGAAAGATGAGGAGTGGGGTGTATTTATACAGCTGGAGGAGTTGACCAGGAAGCAGAGTGGAAAGAAAGGGCAGGTCTACTAGTCAAGAGTCATGAATGTTAATCAAACGGCTGAAATTGGTTTGAAGTTTCAATGTGTGGAAAAAAGCAAATCAATTATCAAAACCGAGTAAAAAAAAGGAGAAGTGATTGGTAGGTCCCACAAAAAGAAAAATGAAATTTGGGAGAAGACTCCTGTTGTTTTAGTTCGATCAATCATCTGAATTTCATGTGAAGAAAAGAATAGTTGACGAGACTCGGATGGTCAACTAAGCATTTATGCTGAACTACGAGTGGCAATACTCGATACGCCAAGATGAATATAGAATAAATCAGTTTTAAATTTGATTTTTTTTTTTTTTTAAAGATTTGAATTTGTTTTCAATGTGTTCAGATTATAACTGTCTGTATTTAAATTGACTAGCTATTTAAATGTGATGTTTGACTAGTTAAATCATCATCATCATCATCATCATCATATATATATATATATATATATATATATATATATATATATAACTTGGTTAAATTAAAATTTTATTCAATATGTTTTATAGTGTCGTGTAATTCTTCACTAGTTTATTAAACATGTTATGAAAAAATATATAAATTATGAAATAGTTTTTGTAATTTTTATCATTAATGATAAAAAAATTCTGATATGATAAAGGAATAGCCGAATAGGCAACATCCAAGAGAGAAAAAAAGGTTATCCAAGATTTGTGGGTTATTTAGCATTATAACAAGTTAGGTTAAATTCAAATTAGAGTGGTGATAATATATGTTATTATCAGTTAAACCTCTATAAAAGGGAGGGTAGTTACATTCTAAGTACACAAAAAATACAACATTCTTTTTCAAAAGAGACTTAATTTTCAAAGCGTACGCGCCAACATTCTATGTACAAAAAAAATACAACACTATTTTTCAAAAGAGAGTTCACATTTATGGCTTAATCTTCAGAGCGTACCTAATTAGTACCACACCAGTGTCAGTTAAGTCACGATTTCTTCCTTCTTATTGCAGGAAAACATGACCCAACAGATCGCACAGAAAATTGTATCAGCGACTAATGAATAAGTAAACAAAGTAATTAAGGTGATTGTGGATCAATAATTCCCTTGATTTAACAAAGTCAAATTTTGAATAGAAGAAATTAACATAATATACGATGTTGGTTGTATCATTCAAGATAAAATTATGAAAACTATTTCATGATGTATATAACTATCACTGCATAATATGATTATGAAAACTCTCTCTCTCTTTCAAACATGGCAAAATATTAAAATATAAATTAAATTTTGTAATTATGATTCTAAGCAAAAATTGTTTTGTAACCAAATTTCTTGTTTAACTATTTAAAGATGCTTAAATTTTATTGTCACCAATTGGATTTTTTTTTCTTTTTGTAACTTTAATTATTAAATAATTAGTCCTTTTTTCTAAATGGGTTAAATAGTCAATTTTTTAAATGAAAAGAAATAATAATATTTTATTTTATTTTATGGCGTGTATAGTTTTTTGGGAATTTTTTTTTTCAAAGTTATAATGTAATTTTTATGCAAGAGGTTGGCTAACTTGAATTTGAATTGAATTAATTAATTATAATTTAAATTCATTATTTAGTATTCATTATTTCATTAAAACTTAACAACAAGATAAAAATAATTTTAAATTTAGAAAAACTACTGATGAAGTAAAAATAAAATTTAGTAAAATTATAATTATAAATTACAAAGAGTAAAACTTAAATTTGAGATATTGAAAATTAGTACAAAAATATTACCAAAAGAAAATTTTACTATTTTTATTGAGATTTGATAGTATATATTCGTGATCAAAACAGAAATTTAGATTTAATAAATACTTTTTCATTTATTTTATTTTTACCAAAAAATGTTTATCAATTTTAAAAGGTAACCAAATAACATAATTAAAAATAATATTTTTTTTGGATATCAATTGTTTATTTAGCTAAGAAATAGCTGACTTTGTTGTTGTAAGGGTATTTATGTATTTGCACAAGATTAATGTGTTAGGAGGTCTTTATTTGAATACTTTTTAAACTTGAAGTATTAAATATCAGGGTTTATGTAATATATCAATACTATAGGAGTATTTTTTACACTTTACCTTTAATCCTCCAAAAATGTTCCCTTTTATTATTTGGTTAATTAGTATAGATTTTTATTGTAGGTTAGTATATAAATGAACTTTATATCATTATTGGATTATATCAGAAAATTGGGAGTATTGATATTTTTATTAGTGTGAGGCTGCTATGAGGCGCTCTTATTTTGAGTGCGAAAACGTTAATTTTTTTTAATAGTCCTGCTATAAATAATCATGTCAAAATATCTTAAATTACGATCATATGAGTTAGTCAAACATGAAACTTAAGTTTGATCTAATTTGATTAAGAGAAAGATAAATATTAAGTTTGATCGAAGCGTGTGATTTACTCTAAAAATATTTTTAAATAAAATTTTGACTTTATAATATTAATATTGTTATCTTTCAAACGGTCATGTCGGTGTCTCAAAATGATGTAATAAAAGAAAAAAAAAAAACACCATAGCTCATAGTTGCTTTAATGATATATATTTTCTTATGTTTTTTTCTCGTTTTATTATTATGAAATCAAAGTTAACAATCATTTTTGACATGCATAAAAAAGAAATGACTGATTTAAATTTAATTTTTTGACAAGTCGAGCCTTGACTTAGCTCGGGACTGTGACGATCTCAAAAAATTGAGTTGATGTTAATCTTTTATAAATTTGAGAAGTTTGGACTCATCTCATTTATCGAAACAATTTGCATTTGGTCTCATGTTCGTGTTTAGTCTCGGCTCAAATTCGTGTCCATGCATATATAAAGTTTATTGAAGTCTTATTAGTACCACAGTCCCTTTCATGGAACTTATACCGAATATACAATATAGTTTTATTAGATTAGTCTTGAAAAGTCATGGGACAATGACTAGTATGTTTATACAATTTTATAAAAACAAGTCTAAACAATAATTTATGCAAGTCTATACGAGTTTATGGTCATGAATCCATACAAGCTTACGTTCATAATTTTATACGAATAAAGTTCAGCATTATTGAAATCAACTCGAATACTAAACCAACTTAAAAATTAGGCCCAAACTCAACTTGTTTAATTAACTAACAAACTTGAGCATAGTATTAAAGGAGTTAAGAAAAATGAAAAGAACAATAAGCAAATCAGAATACATGTAAAACAATGTCCTATAATCATTCTATATAAATATCTAATTTTATAATTTTATGTGTTTTGTTTATGAAATTATAGAAACTGGTGACATGTTATCATACCTTGAAAATCAACCTTTATGAGTCAAAGTCTCAAACCACCAAAGTCTAATCACCCATTACTTTTTCATTTTTCAAAGTAAAAGATTGAAGATTTATGAGTAAAAATGGGTACATGAGTTTTTTTTTGTTCCATGTAAATGAAAAGAAAAAATAACCAAACTCGTATTTAGTGTATAAGACTTTCGCTTAGATAGAATGGTCTGAAAGAGATATATGTCAACAAGTAGGGGTGATAAAAATTTCCAATTCGGCGGTGACCCGCCCCATTTAAAGTGGGTTTGGGGAACCGTCATTCAAATGGGATGGAAATGAGTTTTGTTATTTAAATCTTGATCGGTTTTGGAGTGGGGCGGGGTAAAGTCACTCTGCCCCATTTAAAATCCGTTCTAATTATATTACACTTAATTGTTTATATTATATACTTATGTGTATTTATACTTAAAAAAAATTATTAAATTTTAAAATATTTAGTTTTGTTAGAAATTGTGTAATCATTTATCTTAAGTAAGGACAACAAAAATAAATAAATTTTTTTTGATAATGACAGAATGTTAGGACTTGCTTGGATACTGTTTTTAGAGTTACAAAAAATCATAAAACATATTTTTTGCTTGCTCGGTAGTGTTTTTGAAGAACAATTTTTAAGAAATTGAGTTAAATGAGTATCTGTTTTTACAAAACAATAAAAAGATGTTCATGAAGTTTTTGAAAAATTATTCCTTGTTAAATGGAAACACGGAGAACAATTTATCACTTAAATGACAAAACTGAACTCGGAAACACGGAATCCCACTCGTTTATAAGCCAATGTTATAAACCCAACTCAATATCTATCTCATCTTCAAGCTCTCTGTATCTCCTCTTTCCTTGAAAGGCAAACTAGACGACAATCCCATGGAAGAGATCTTGACTCTCTGTTGAACGTTGGGCTCTCTCTTGTGGTTTGCAAATCTCTCTCAACAGAGCAGAACTCACACTGGATATCGCATTCGCAAGCGTCACAGTTGCAGGACGAAGCTCCTTCCATCTTCATTTCCTTCTCCTTCTCCTACTCTCTCAGAAATGGCTGCTACTGACAATTGATCTACTTTTTTCTTTTTCTTTTTCCTCTTTTCTCTTGGCTTGCTTTTCTCTCTCTAGCTTTCCCTTTCTCTCTTTGCCGACACTTCCTGTGGTCATTCTTCTTTATTTATATATATATATATATACAGTATATCATTTTATACTCAATGTCTTCCTTGTCTCCCACTTATACACCAAATAACCTCACTTTGGTCTTTTACTTGTTAAAAAAAAATCATAAAAGCACCACAGATGTGTGGTATAAATGCGCTATCTTATGCACACAAGTCTCATAAGATATGTTTAAATACGCAATTATACATAATAATACACTTATTATCATAATAATACAATTATACATAATAATGCACTTATAAGATATCTTAAGATATGTTTGGGTTATTACAGCAGAGGTTGGAAATTCGACTTTTTGCACAGTGTGTGATCAAAATGAGATGTAACTTGTATGACACTAAAAGTAGAGCATGTACAACTTGTAAAAGTAATACACCTCAACATTTATTAATAAAAATTGCATTACTAGATTTAGGAAAAAAAAATGAAAACTGTATTAAACTAAGTAGATTTATGAGTTTTTGTTCTATAAAAACTGTTTTGTAATTTTTCCAACCAAGCGAATTTTCAAACCGAAAAAATTGAAAATTATTTTCTATTCTGGTTCTCTGAAAACTGTTCTTGAAAACTAAAAAGTGAGATACAAACCAAGCAAACCCTTAATGTTTGGATAATGTTGAAAATTTATAAATTAAATGAGTTTTAACCGGTTATGGGGCGGGACGGTTTGGAACGGAGTGAGTTAGGTCGGTTATGGGGTGGGACGGTTTGGAACGGAGTGGGTTAGATTGGTTATGAGGCGGAAATTGGGTGAATGAGAGAATTTATAATCGGTTATGAGATTTCCAAAATCAAAGAGTTACGAGAATGGAGATTGGGATTCCCGCTCCATAACCGACCCTTTGCCATCCCTATCAACAAGGCTTACTTTCCTTTTTGAAAAGATTAATTATAAATCTCAAATCCGAGACATACCACTTTAAACAAGAATAGCTGCTATCACACCAGGTGTGACATTTGTAAGTTTAGCATTATATTCAAAGTATCAAACGATATTAGTTGTTAATCAACCCAAAAGATTTAGCAGCATGGTACATGAGTTTCATGATAAAGAATGAACTATATGTGGAAATAATGTTACTTGTAACGTGGCATGATTGATAACAAATTTAAATTACTAATAAATTCATTCAGATCTATTTGAGTTTTTTTTTAATTATTTTTTTCAATTTCACATTTTATAGCTTTTTACATTTTCTTTTACAATTTGCTAATGAAAAGTTCTTCCCTTATTCTGTCAATTCAACATTATGAAAAACACATATAATTCAGACGTGGTTTATGAAAATTATATATATATATATATATATTTCTTTTCAATACAAAAGGGCAAATGAAACTATCAATTGTGGTTGACTATTCATACATCCTTACGTTTTACCTTTATTTGATTTTTTTTTCCTTTCAATGCGTTTATTAATACTATCAATGAACAATATAAACAACATAGCTAGTTCAGATGGAATTTTGTGAAATTAAATAAAAAAGAATAACAATAATAAGAATAATAAGCCTCAACAAGTCAATCTCAATCATGATGTTCTATTAGTGAAAGGTGGAAAATTTAAGTCTCAAACAATAATAGCATTGTGGGGCTGGTCAAGTTAGTAGAGCGTCTAGTTTTCAAGTAGGTATGTTCATGTTTGCCTGTTAGGAAATTTTTTTTTTTGAAAAGGTGAAATCGGAGAACATATTTCTCGATTATTGTAATTTAAATAGTATCTTTGATTTATTAGATTTTTATTAAGAAAAAAAAAATATTATTATTGAAGTTCAGATTGAAAAATTGCGAGAATAGAGTTTCAATACTAGAAAATGAACTAATTTCCCACCATATAAGAAAGAAAAAAGAATTGCACTCAATTCAGAGAAATGATGGAGTTCAGATTTCATTGTGGACATAGGCTAAAGGCAGTAAACAAATCACTGGCTAGTATTGGGCCGGGTCTCAGTGGGTTTCTGGACCTAGTTGGCCGGCCCAAGAACCTTAGCCCAACTGTACACTTCTGCATTTTCCCAGTTACTGATGTTATGTAACCACCATAACCACATCGTCTTGGATTCAATTCAATCAATAGCAAACGTAACAAAGGTTTGCGTTAGATCTAAAAGAGAATAAAGAAAGATGGAGACATGATTCACGTTTTTTACAGTCGAAGCAACCGACACCAACCAACAACCCCAAAAAACCAACTCATCGAAACAAGATCCAAAAATAAAATCAGAGGTATTTTCTTCATTTGTTTCGTCAACAATCAAACTGCTCCATTTTCTCTCTCTATGCTAATCACAGGTTTCTGTTTCCGTTTTTAATGTTGTTTTTGTTGATTTTGCTTGAAATTTTATCAGAGCTCGAAAATTAGGGCTTCATTGCGTTGAATCTTTGAAGTTCCCTTCGAATCAGATTAGTTTGTACATGCATATATATATATATATGTATGTATGTATGTATGACAATTACAACATTTCTTATGTTTCATTTTGGGGAATGTTGTAGGAGGATGATCTGAAGCTGATCCACAACTGTTGATGATTTATCGAGTGACGTTGCAACGACGGCCTAGATCGGATGGAGAAGAATAAAAACCGGAGCGATCTGCTTGCGGCCGGTCGGAAAAAGGTCATTTTCGATGAATTATTAATGTTGGTTTTTATTTGTTTCAATTGTCAGGTATGGAAATTTAGTTTGCTTGCTGAGAAAATGCAGAGAGAAAAAAAAAATTAGAAAGTTTGAATCTTAGTTTCTTTCACTTATTTGTTTCTTATGAACCTAGAGAATGGAAAATATCGAAGTATGCCTAATACAACTAGTTGATTCAGTTCAGAGCTAGAACTTAGTTTTTTTTTTTCAACAACCAAACAGAGGGTTAGTGATTTTCCATTTGCTTAACTCTTGGATTTTGATAAAAATGATTCTGCTAATAGTCGTTTGGATGCTGGGAAACAGGGAAAAGGGAAGTGAAGTTGTGATTTCTAAATGTTCTGTTTTGTGGTCGTTTGGAAGTGATGAGTGCAAAACTCAACTGAATTGGATTGTTTGTTTAGCTCAGTTTTTTTTTTAATAAGTGTTTGTTTAGCTCAGTTGAACAGAGAGAGAGAGAGATAGAGAGATAGAGAGAGAGTTAATGAGGGAGTTGGATTTGGAAATATGAATTTTCATGCTTGGACAACTTAGAGTTTGATTTTGACATTTTGTTTATCTATTATCAGCTTCAACAATTTCGGCAGAAGAAGGATGGTAAGGGCAGTAAATCCTCAGGTAAAGCTGGAAAATCTGAGTGCGATGTGGATGACGAAGCAGGATCTGCTGCTGCTAAACCGGCAGTGGTGTCGCTACAGGTGCCTGATGGGGAAATCAGCTCAGTGCGTGCTTCCCATGACGGGGTTGTTGATTCATCGGCATTACATTTTATGGAGAATTCAGTGACTACTGACGTTGATGCTGGCACTGTTGATCCCTCATCAATGCCTGCTGTACCCAAGACAGGCATTGTTGAATCATTGTCGGAAAATAATGTTGAGGTACCTTTGGAGCACTCCGGAGTTGGTGAAGCTGTGTTGAAACCGAGTGTTGGTGAAGAACAACATGATGATTCTTTGGTTATATATGAAGGTGAAAGTAGCTGTACTGTTGATCGCAAGGATACAAGCTTTACGTCTGTAGGAACTTCTGAAATTATAGTTTCTGAAGTGGAATCTGTACATGTTGGTTCACCCGTGGCTGTTGATTTGTTGGCCCCACTTGGTTTGGTTGATGCTATGAAGCCAGATGCCAATGCAATTGAAACAGAATGTGCACAAGGGGAGGACCAGGTAACAATTATAGGTTGTGCCCACCTTCTCGTGATGCCTGCTTCCTTTACACATTTTTTTTAATCTAGTAATTATTAATAAATAAACTGGTCTAATTGGTAAAAAAAATTGAATTTGATGTATAATTAAATTCTCATTTGTTGCTGGGTAGGGGCAATGCAGGAGGCTGACCATTCGGGTTCAAAGCTAGTTGGTCAAAGCATCAGGATAGAGCTTGAATTAGATGGGAGTCTTGCTTTATCTGGATTCGGTGAAAGTGCTGAAACTCATGCAGGGACAACTTCAGCAGAGACGAGCATGAAGGAGGCAACCCTTCTAGCAGAGCAGACCAACAAGCTAGATGTTTCTGCATCTGCTGGTGCAACCAATGAGGTAGGAGGTCAGGGGATTGACAGTCATTTAATTTCACCTCAGCCTTTGCTCAAGTCAGATGGATCTTCTACTGCAACTCCTGATGTGAGAGATCAGCAGAGAGCAGATGTAGTTGCAGCTTCATTTAATGAAGTAAAATCAGAAATGCCATCTACCTCTAATGATTTTGGTAGTTACTGTACAGAACAGGTTGGAGCAGATAAGCAGGACAATACAGTTGATGCCAAGCGATTGATATCCAAGGGTCATAGCCAAGAATGGCCTCTGGATAGTAAAATGGTGAGGCTTTCTTCTGGTGCAGATGTGGGCTCGATTACCCTGGCTCAACTTGCGGAGGTGATAAGAGGGCTTGATGAAAATGAGTTAAGGTTTCTGCTCATATCAAGAGAATCGTCAACTAATGCAGAATTAAGGAATCCTGCTTTTTCAATTGTATCGGAGTATGATCTTTCTGATGATTTGGAGAGGCTCAAAGAACAACTGTATCTCACAAGTTTTGCAAAAGATGTCTTTTACTTGCAACTTCATGAACAATCAAAGCTACATGTGGAGATCGATCACCAGCATCATCAGTTGGTTGATGAAGTATCCATTGCCAATGCTTCACTCAATGAAGTTCGAGGGAGGAATGAAAGCCTTGCTGGAGAACTTACACAATGTAGGTCTGAACTCCAGGCTGTTGCTTATGCGAGGGACGAATTCCAGAAGCAATTTCATATTTCACATGCTGAAGTTGAGGAATTTTCTGCCAGGATTGATGAGTTGAATATCAAACTGGGAAAATCACAAGGGGACTTGTCAAGCTTGTCAGTAGAGTTGGCCGACTGTAGGGGTTTATTAGCAGCTTTGGAGATGGAAAATGGAAACTTAAATGGGAGGCTCAATTCACTGACTGACGAGAAATTGAAACTTGAGGAAGAGAAGGGACATTTTGTCATTGAGAATGAGAAATTGTTGACAGATTTAGCTGAGTGCAAGGGTTCATTAATGTTGTCAGAGGTGCAAAATGTCAACATAAAGGAGAGTCTTGCTTTGATGACAGCGGAGAGAACGAAGCTTTTGGAGGAAAAGGAGTTTGTTGTTGGTGAAAACCGGAAACTGGTAACTGACTTAGCTGACTGCAAGATTTTGATGGAGGCTCTTCAGGTCGAACATGCCAACTTAAATGGAGTTCTCAGTTCTGTCACAGAGGAGAGGAAAAAGGTTGGGGAAGAAAAGGAGTTTTTAGCCCGTGAGACTGAGAAAATGTCAATAGAATTATCAGACTGCCAGAGTTTGGTAGAAGCTCTACAGGTTGAAATCACCAAGTTAAATGGGAGTCTGACTTTGGTAATGGAGGAAAGAAACAAGCTTGGTGAAGAGAAAGAGCATTTTGTTAATGAGAATGATAAACTATTGGAGGAGTTAGTAAGTTGCAAGTGTTTAATGGAAGGTCTACAAGCCGGACATAGCAAGGCTGTGGATAACCTAAAAGAAGCAACTTTGCACCTTGAACGACTCACTGAGGAAAATGTTTCTCTTAACAATAGTCTTGACATGCATAAAACTAAGATAAAAGAGTTTGAGGATGGGCGAAATGAATTCTTGTCTCAATCAGGGGAAGCTGGGAACCAAGTTGAAGCTTCTGACATGCCAAGCAAGGGACAGGAAAGTGCAACTGAAGATGACAAGTCTCACCGAATTCCAGAGAAGGGGGAGTTAATAGATGATCTTGCGGTTAAGTCACCTCTTAAGCATCTTAAATTGAATGCATATGATGATTCCTTTCGGTTTGCGGTTTTGAAGGGACACTTGGAGGAAGCAGAGAAAATAATGCAGAAACTTGAGAAGGCAATTGACGGGTTGCACTCTCATTCGGTGTCCTTATGTAGGTCAAGTAATAAAGTGGCTGCACCTGGGGTATCAAAATTGATTCAAGCTTTCGAGTCAAAGGCTCATCTTGATGACCATGAGGAAGAGGAAGTGCCTCCAACTGAAAATCAATCTCTTGCGGATTTATTCACATTAGCAAAAGAGCAAACAGGAAATCTAAGAGCAGTGCTCAAGGAGTTGGGTTTGGATGCTGACAATGCCAGTGAATTGTTCAAGAGGGAAAGAGATGGTAGAGTACTTGCCGACGTCACATTCACGGAGCTCAGTGTTACCTATGAAGCCTTGAAGGGACAGAGTAACGTTTTAGAAGCAGCAAACGTTGAACTTGTGGTTTTATATGAAATTATAAAGCAACATGTGTGCGATATTGAAGCAAAGAAAGGTGAGCTTCTGGTATTGTTTGAATCTGTAAAGCAACAAGACATCATTCTTGAGGCACAGAACAGTGAATCTGGTAAAAGGCTGAGTGATTATGAATCAGTAGTTAGTGATTTGCAAAGACGGTTGAATGAAATGCACTTAAGCTCAAATGAGATGTCTTCTTCTATCTATAATCAATTAGAAAATCTGCACAAGGAAGTGGCTGAGAGGACATCAATTCTTGAGCAAGAATGGAATTCTACTGTTGCTGAGGTTGTTCAGTCAATTGGAAAGCTTGATTCATTGGTTGGGAGCTTGTTCTCCTCCTCTCTCTCAACCAACACTCATGATGGTCTAGATATAAGTAGCCGTGTTGCTGCTTCTGTTGATGCTGCCACCAAAGTGATTGAGCATCTGCATGAGAAACTTAGTGCCGCTAGCACAGACCATGAAGCAGTATGCAGTTCGTACAAGGAATTGACTGAGAAATTTAATGATTTGCATGGAAAGAACGAATTGGCTATTGGTGTACTGCATAAGATATTTGGTAACCTTACGAAGCTTGTAAATGATTCATGTGTGTATATAGAACCAAGTGAGGAACTGCTAGATCCTCTACATCCTAGTAACTATGATACACTCATGGAAAAACTGGGAAAGTTTCTGAGTGAAAGGATGCAGCTTGTATCTGAAAACAACAGACTCAATTCAGAGTTGATAGATAGAGCAAAGGATATAGAGGAAGATAAGAAAAGATGCCTTGATTTGGATGCCATTTTGAAGTTAGTTGAAGATGTTGAAGGTGTGGCTGAACTGGCGCTTATTGAGAAGTCTGAGATTGACCCAAATAAACCTACATCATGCTTGGAGTCACTGGTATCTTTTCTTGTTCAGAAATACAAAGAGGCTGATGAAAAGGTCGGTCTGTCTAGAGAAAGGTCTGATTTGAAGGAAGCGGAATTGATTGAATTGAAGGGACAAATTGATCAACTAAGCTTTTTGGTTCTTCAACACGAAAATGAAACTCTCATTCTTAAGGAAAGTTTGAGCCAAGCAGAGGAGGATCTTGTTGCTCTACATTCTGAATTACAGGAGAAAGTAACTGAAATTGAGCAGTCAGAGCAGCGGGTATCTTCTCTCCGAGAAAAGCTTAGCATAGCTGTTTCGAAGGGGAAAGGTTTAGTTGTGCAGCGTGACAGTCTCAAGCAGTCTCTTGCGGAGACATCCATTGAGCTGGAGAAATGTTTGCAGGAGACGCAGTTGAAAGATGCCAGATTTCGCGAGGTTGAAACAAAACTTAAGACCTATTCGGAGGCAGGTGAGCGCATGGAAGCTCTGGAATCTGAGCTCTCATACATTCGCAACTCAGCTACTGCATTAAGAGAATCATTTCTTCTCAAAGATTCTGTACTTCAGAGAATAGAAGAGATTCTAGAAGACCTAGAGCTGCCAGAGCATTTTCATTCTAAAGATATAATTGAGAAGGTTAATTGGTTAGCGAGGACAGTTACCGGGAACTCTTTGCCTCTTGCTGATTGGGATCAGAAAAGTTCTGTAGGAGGATCCTATACTGATGCTGGTTTTGTGGTTATGGATGCCTGGAAAGAAGATGTACATCCAAATTCAACGTCAGGTGATGATTTGAGAAGAAAGTACGAGGAGCTCCAGAGCAAGTTCTATGGGTTGGCCGAACAGAATGAAATGCTGGAACAGTCCTTAATGGAAAGGAACAGTCTTGTGCAGCGATGGGAAGAGTGTTTGGACAGGATAAATATGCCTACACAGTTGCGGTCATTGGAGCCAGAAGATAGGATTGAGTGGCTAAGAAGTACACTTTCAGAGGTTCATCAACACTGTAATTCTCTCCAGCAGAAAATTGATAACTTTGAGAAGTCTTGGGGATCACTAACTGCTGATCTGGAGGAGTCACAAACGAAAATATTTAACCTTGAGGCAGCTCTCCAAGATGTTCTCTCTGAGAAAGAGCATCTTTCCGAAAATGTGGAGACTCTAACTCGTGATTATGATAAAATCTCAGAGAAGGCAGTCCAATTTGAACTCGAGAAGGATAAGTTGCAGAATGAAATAACTGCTTTGCAAGACAAATTGGCTGAGAAGGTCATGACTGAGGATTGTATTTATCGTGTTGAAGATGAGATAAGAAGATTGCAGAATTTGATTACTCATGTACTGCAGGATTCTGGGTCAGAAGATGTGGTTTCTGGTGGCAGTAGTATTGAGTGTTTGGAAGGATTACTGAGGAAGCTTATTGAGAAATACACGGCCCTTTCTTTGGAGAATCCGGTTCTTGGGGATGCAGTTGATGAGCATATTACTGAAAAAGCTAATGTAACTCATGATGAGAAGAGAATGGTTGATTCTGGTGATGCAGTGGAGCAGGACATAGCAGTGATGAAGAAAGAGCTGGAGGATGCTTTGGGTGATTTGATGTGTGTGAAAGAGGAGAGAGATAGATATATGGAGAACAATCAATGTTTGGTCCATAAAGTCGAAGCACTAAATATGAGAAGACAAGAACTACAAGACTTACTCAGTCTGGAGGAGCAGAAGTCAGCTTCTGTAAGAGAGAAGCTAAATGTAGCAGTTAGAAAAGGAAAGTCATTGGTACAACAGCGGGACAGTTTGAAACAGACCATTGAAGAGGCAAACATTGAGCTGGAACGCTTGAAATCTGAGATTAACTCCCGGGAGAATACTATTGTAGAGTACAAACAGAAGATCATGGACTTATCCACCTACCAGGAAAGGGTAGAAGTCCTGGAATCTGAGAGTTTTTCTTTGAGAGATCGTTTGGCAGAAACTGAATACTCTTTGCAGGAGAAAGGGCACGCTTTGAGCATGATTTTGAATACTGTGTGTGATGTTGATGTTGGTTATGAATTGAATATCAGCGATCCAGTCAAGAAGCTGGAACAAATTGGGAAATTATGCCGTGATTTACACGCAGCTGTTGCTTCTTCTGAAAATGATTCGAGGAAATCTAAAAGAGCAGCTGAACTACTCCTTGCAGAGCTGAACGAGGTTCAAGAAAGAAATGATGGCCTCCAGGAGGAGTTATCAAAAGCTACCAGTGAACTTTCAGAACTCTCCAAGGAAAGGGATTCAGCGGAAGCTGCCAAATGTGAAGCTCTTTCACGTCTGGAAAAGTTGTCTGCTGTTCACTCTGACGAAAGGAATAACCAATTTGCTGAACTAATGCTGTTAAAATCTGGTGTAGATCAACTCATGAAAGGTTTCTTTGATGTTAGTAATCTGCTAGGTGATGTTCTTTCGAAGGACTTGGAATTTCTGCACAATCTGGAGGCCGGTGTCAAGTCATGTCTGAAAGCAAGTGATGCTCCTAACATGACTGGCCTACCTTTTGGTGGTGCCCTTGGCAGCATTAAATCTCCTAATTCTGAAAGCAAGGTATTGTTATTTTAAATATTTTCTTATATTGACAGTATGCACATGCTCGGTTGCACACAAGTGTTATACTATTTGTTGTTGTTTGCTTTGTTTTGTTTTTCAAATGTTTTTTGTCACCACACTCTGTTTTATGTTTCGTGTTTTCTTTTACGGCATATCATCTTATTTTTGTTTCTAGCGATGTTGTAAAAGCTTGTGACAAAATACAGCTAACCTGGGAAAAAAAAGAGTGGGGTGTTATAAAGGTCACCGATCTTTTGTTCACTTCTATTTACAACTTGAAAATGTTATGCTATATGTCATTTTCTCAGTTTTTAAGTGACAGTGTTACTTGATTCCTTTCTTGCTCTAGTGGTGGTGAAAATTTTATGACATATTTACTTGTAGGGTGTTGGAATGCAGGAGACAGCCCCTTGGTCTCTTGGGATTTTGATGGCTAAGATGCTTGCAGTTGCACTAGGGGTTTTTTTTTTTGAGTAGGACTTTAGAGTTTTTATACTAAGATTGGTTCTAGCATTGAAAAGTATAATATAAAGTAGAACCACCCCTGCTGTAGTGTTGGTCTTGCTGGCATAAGCAGCGGTGGAGTTCATGATCATGATGGAAGAATTTGCATCAAGAATGTGTACAGATACGTGTAGTTGTGTATAGATGTATGTACTTTTATGTGTGTATATATATACATATCTAAGGTTCAACAGGAAGAAGTGAAGCTAGGATATCTTAATTACTGTGCTTCTACAGTATTTTTGTCTGTTTAAAGAGTACTTTTAAAATTTGCCACTATCAGTGGTTGGGATTATATCCCATCTTATATAGTCAGACTTGGTGGCATTTTCATACTTTTCTAATGCAATTTGAAATTCAAATATCACCTAATTCATTCCCTTGTGCTTGGCAATATCTGTATGCTTCTTTTCAACTTTCTACTTATGAAGAGCCTCTTACTTGTGGTCTCTCTCTTCCTCCCAATTCTGAATACTTAGTTTTGCTGGTTGTCCTTGCTGCTAATCTTAGTTTTCCAAATTTTTTTTTAACTACATTTCATTTATTTTGATTTTCAGGTATGTCTCAATTATTTTATGCTATTAGTTATAATCTTAGCTTTTAAGTTTCTGATTATTGGCTCAATATTCACCCAAGGGACTTCATATTTTCAGATAAAAGCTTAATTTGGTCAAGTTATAGTTGTATGCGGGCTGAGCTAGTGTTACCTCTTTTGTAGTTCTTTTCCCTTCTCTTGATCAGTATTGCACGTATATGGTAGGTTTATGACAAGTTTCATAGGGCACCTGTGGAGAATTTGTTGTGAACAGGGTCAAAAACAACCGGTTAGCTAAGCATTTTATTATTCCAAACAACTATAAAACAATGAACGATCAGTCCCCACACAAAATTAGTCAAAAGTTTTTGAAAAGTGTTTTTTTTTTTTTTTGACATATCAGCTAGGAGTGTGAGAGGAATCAATTTGTGCATACGCTTTCTATTTACATCTTCATTAACAAAATCAAATACTATTACAAATGTGTTACAATAAATAGCTATAATCATGTCGACATTAAACATTATTATTTTCTAAATATTCATGCCTACCCCTTATAGTTGGGAAAAAACTTTGTTGAGTATTTTATAAATATTCATGATCTGGCACTGGACACATTTCATTTCAGTAGTCAACCATAAGTTCATGAATTCCATTAAATATTCAATAAAGTTAAATAATATTATCCATCTAAGATGATCATAATGTGTGATAAAGTGTATTAATTGATGGTCAATAAAAAGAGAAAAAGTAAAAGAAAACAAATATGATTGAAAAGTAAGAGATTAAACATTAAAGGTATGCTGTTTCTAAGCTTGGAGCCTACTAAAAGAGTGCCAGTCTTGAGGGTTTCGTATGTACCTTTCTGAAGTGGCCTGCCTGTAGTAGATTGATGTGCACTGGCTGAGTCTTGATGAACATGGGCCTTTAAAAAATTTTGTGGCCTAGGCAAATCTCTGAGACTATGATTTCACCACACAAAGCAGTAAATGTTATTAAACTCTTCTTTGCTTCATTCGTTCCTAACTTTCAAAAGAACCTAGTGAAAATGGGCACTGCTTTGGTGGGCTTAATTTCTTATTGGCTCTAGAGCTGCAATAAATTTTTTTTTCGCTGTGGCTTGTGGGAATGTTGAGTAATCTCTCTCTCTCTCTTCACTTCTTTAGATAATTATACCTGTCCTTTGGTATTACATTGATGCTGAAGCCTGTTACATTAAGCCGACATTGCTGTCTATTACTTGTTTTTGTTCCAATCATTTTTTTTTTATGTATTTTCACACGGTACACAGCATCTTTATTTTCTAAAATATGCATTTTCCTGTTCAGGAGAACTTTCTGGATACAGATTCTATGTTCGACTCTAAGATGCAACTGCATTTTGATGACAATCTTGTAGTTCAAATTTGTAGTCTTGTTGGGCGTAAGCTGCAAGATTTTACGATGGAGATTGATGCTCTTAAAGAAAAGTTGTATATGCACTCAATTTCATTACATGAAGAAGCTAAATGTCTCTCTGAAGTAGTGGGGACTGTTTTTAGAGAAATAAAGTCCCAAAAACAGTCTTTTGAAACGATGAAGGAGAACATTATTCGGTTAGAGCACATAGAGAAAGAGAAAAGTGCTGAAATTGTTGTAATGCGTAGGAACATTTCCTTGCTTTATGAAGCTTGCACTAGTTCAGTTATGCAAATTGAAAACTGGAAAGTCCAGATGATTGAAAATGGTTTGGCTGCTGCAGATCAGAGGATCATCTTGGATTCTCCGTCATCTGTTGATGGTGGAATTCTTTTCAGTGGACTGTCTCTTTTGTCTTCTGAAGAATGTATACAGACCATGGTGGATAGATTACTATCGGTTGTGAAGGACTCCATCTGTATGCAAGCTGATATTGTAGAAGGTGGCCAAAAGGAATTGAAGATTACCATTTCAAATTTGCAGAGAGAGCTTCGGGAAAAGGACATTCAAAAAGACAGAATTTGTGTGGAGCTAGTCAGTCAGATCAAGGAAGCTGAAGCTGTTGCAAGGAGTTACTTGCAAGATCTTCAGTCTGAAAAGGCTCAGGTGCATGATTTAGAGAGAAAGGTGGAATTGATGGAGGAGGAACATAACATGTTAGAGCACAGAGTAAAAGAACTACAATTGGGGGAAGCGACATCGAAAGACTTCCAGGAGAGAGTTCGATCACTGACTGATGTGCTGGCTGCAAAAGATCAGGGTAAGTTATGTTAAACTTTTTAGTAAGCTGTTTTTGCTATAAACTAAAATGTATCATCTAGATAATTATTTCTTAAATTTGAATATCTTGTTCATACAGAAATTGAGTCTCTGATGCAAGCTCTTGATGAAGAGGAGACCCAGATGGAAGATCTAACTAACAAAATCTCAGAACTGGAAAGAGTTATGCAGCAAAAGAATCTAGATTTAGAGAGCGCTGAAGCTTCTCGTGGAAAGGCTATGAAAAAGCTTTCTATCACTTTGAGCAAGTTTGATGAACTTCACCACTTTTCTACAAGCGTTCTCTCTGAGGTTGAGAAGCTTCAATCACAATTACAAGAACGAGATGCAGAGATCTCTTTCTTAAGGCAAGAGGTCACCAGATGCACCAATGATGCTCTAGTTGCATCCCAGATGAACAACAAGAAAAATGCAGCTGAGGTCCATGACTTGTTGTCGTGGTTAAACACAACTTTTTCTCAGGTGGATAATGCACAGTTTGATGATAAGAAAAATGATCAGGTTGATGAATTTGAGATACTTCAGAAGCAGATCATGTCAATCATATCTGAATTGGAGGATCTACGGGTAGTGGCGCAGAGCAGAGATACACTGTTACAAGTAGAGAGGAGTAGAGTAGAAGAGTTATTACATAAAGAAGAATTCCTTAAGAAATCTTTACATGAAAAGGAATCTCAATTATCTATGCTTCAGGGCGTGGGAGATTCCGGGGAGGCGGCGACAAGTGCGACCTCTGAAATTGTGGAAGTTGAACCGGTATGTCATTTCATATGTTTAATACTTTGTTTTCTTGACATTGCATCAATAGCTTTAATTTTTAATAATATTTCTTAGCAAACACACTATAAAGATATGTTATGTTTTTTTCTTTCTTTTTCCAATATAAGGATATTTTCTAGATTGTCTAGAGATTTTATGCTTTTTTCAAACATCTTTTGCACTTACATTTGCTTCTTGTCAGCTTTTTAAATTTATTGACATGTTTGATCTAATTGGATTTTTACAGGACTATATATATATATATATATATATATATATATTTACCATGGTTGAATACAGTGTTACTGTTTTGCTGTTCTTTTATGTTCAAGTTCTCTAGTACTTATTTAGGCTTAGTTTGGTTTTTTTATGAGGAACAAATAATTGACTATCCACCTTGGGGTGTCTATTGTTCCCATTTGTATTTTTTATTTGTCTTTCTAAATGTTTCTGGAGGCCCCCTTAATATGGATACTCTTGCTTTTAGTATGATGTACCTAAAACAATCTGTGTATGTATACCCTTGAAAGGATAAAAACTCTCCGGTGAGGATTTTTGGATAAATATTACTTTCTATAGATATAAATTGGCAAAGGAGTAGAAGTATTTATGCTGGACAATGATTTTCAAATATTTTAAACTTGTTAAATTATTTTTTTGACAAGTAAACTTGTTAAATTATCCCATTTTTGTTTGCACTTTTTTTTTAGCCCAGTGCACGAGGCTTCCGCCATTGCAGAGTTTGTGGAGGGTTAGATGTATGCAGCCTTACCTCCACATGCGGAGAAACTGTTTGCTTGATTCGAACCTGTGATCTCCACACAATGAAGCAACCTCACCATTGCATAGGGGTGCAACTCAGATGGGTTCAAATTGAACCCAACTTGATATCGGTTCGCTTCGGGCCAACTTGGCCCTAACTCAACCTCGGGTTAGGGTTGTCAACCCAAACCTGACAACTTTCATGTTGGCCCACAGATTTTTTTTTTGGTTTGTCTGATTTGGATATCTTTCAAGAGAGAGAATTGTAAGAGAGAAGTAATAACAAGTTAGCCATAATATTGAGATTCCATGGAGCATGATGTTTGCCGATGATATTGTGCTCTTGGATATCTCCAACGAGAACTTAGCAATAAAACTAGAAACGTGGAGAAATGCTTTAGAATTGAAAGGTTTGACAATTAGTAGAACTAAAACCAAGTATATTTAGTGTAAATTTAATAAAGATTCGGACATCGATAATATAACAATAGCACTGCAAAACCAAAAGATTACTCAAAACAACCACTTTTGTTATTTTGGATCGATAATACAAAAGGATGGACAAGTAGATAATGATGTAACTAGTAGAACTGGAGCAGGTTGGACGAAATGGAGACAAACTAGTGGGATTTTATGTGACAAGAGAATAACACATAAGCTAAAAGAAAAATTCTATAGGACCGTCATTAGACTAACTATGTTGTATAGAGCGGAGTGTTGGGCCCTAAAAAAGAAACAAGAACAACACCTTCATGTTGCGGAAATGATAATGTTAAGATGGATGAGTGGAGTGACTAGAAGAGATAGAGTCACTAATGAAAGTGTGAGAGAAAAATTAGGGGTGCTATCCATTGGTGAGAAAATTTGAGAGAATAGAATTATATGGTTTGGACATGTACATCAGAGACCTAGAGATGCGCTGATCAGACGAGGAAGACTAGTTGTAATAAAAGATAGAGATGGAGAGGTCGACCAAAAATAACATGGGATGAAGTAATTAAAAATGATTTTAAAAAGTTAAATATAGTAGGTGAAATGGTATGTAACGAGAAATATTGGAGAGAGAATTCATGTGGCCGATCTCATTCATATGGGATTAAGGCAAGGATGATGATGATGATGAGGAAGGAATAACAAGTTAACATATATTATGTACCCGGTTTACAGACTCGGTCAGGAAAGCTTTCCAATGAAGCTTTATCATTATTATGTTATATATTTAATATATATCTATATATACACATGTCCTATGTGTGCAAGTCATCTGTGCGTGGGCAGTAATATATCTTACATGAGATTCTCCAAACACCTAGTGCGTGACATGTGTCACACCATTCTTTTTTTATTTATTTATTTTAAACCCACCTATTTATCATATTTACAATTTCCCTCACCACTAATACTTTTTATGTTTTGACCTTATACCTTTCAGTTTCACTATTTTCACTCACCACCACCACTAACTCATTTCTCACTTTTCTTCTATATTTCTAAACTTCCTATATTTCTACATTTCACCTATAGTTATTTTATAATTAACATTTCAACCCTAGAAAACTCAATTTCTTTAATTGGATTTCACTAAGACGACCCTACTAAAATTCATAATACACAATGACATTAACAAAATTTTCTTAATCAATCCATCTCATTAGTTTCAATCAAAATTTTAAATTCAGTTTTACCATCCCAACTAGATATGCAGAGTTAGCTCAAATAAACATTTATAAGCATCATAATACCAAATAAAGAATTTAATAAAAACTTGGAAAAACTTGGGATATTACATTTTAAGTAGGTCATGGTTGTCTGTGACTTTTTGCGATTAGTTGGTATATATCTTCTTGCACGTAATACTGAACCTTCCATTTGATGTGATACTTTAGATTACAGTGGTAATATATGAGCATAAATTGGAACATGATTTTGCAACTCCAAAGAATCTTGATTTTGTAGCCTCATAAATGTGATTTTACATTTGTATCTTTTTTTTTTTTATATCTTTTTTTGAATATCCTCATTAAGGAAATGAACTATTTATTTGTTATTATTATTTTGTCAAATTTCAATATTTGTGGATTTTGTTTTAGATCATGAGTGGACTGGTAAGTGAATTCATGACATTAAATGTTCTGGAAAATTATAGTGGGGGTGAATGCATGTCAAGGATTGTGCTGAGATGCTAAAATTATAAGCTTTTAAATTGAGTTGGATAATTTAATGTTAGTAATTTCATTTGTTGGATAAGAATGTAGCTAAATTAATAGCGAGACTGTTATATACCAGTATTTGGTATTTTCCCCCAATTTCGTTACACTCTTAGGTTAAGGTCACACTTCTATGTTAGAAATTTTAACATTGAGTGGAAGTATAGACCTTCATGCTTATAATTGTTGGTTTGTTCTATATGTCCTGAAGTTTAGGCTGAAGTCAGTATTGATTTTAGTAGATAATGTCTATACAAGATCTTAATTATATAATGGTGACGGATAATTGATGACGTTTTTATCTTATGATTGGCATGGCTATTTAGTTTCTGCCTCATTCATCTCCTTGATCATATAAAATATTTACTAAAACCCCTATATTTTATTTAACACTCCACAATGTCTTGAGGAGCTTTGCCATATGGTCTCCTTCTTTCTTGAGTCAACAAAATGCCAAATTGCTGTTTGACGTTCTTTCTTAAATTTGGGTTTTTAATGCTAGTTTTTTTCTCTTAATCTGTGATCAATGGCATAATATGAAAATTTGAAGTTTGCCTCACAATAGTTGGTGCAACTTTGGAAGTTTTTTTAGTTTGTACTAGTTTAGAATTTTTCTTTAATGTGTGATGTTTGGCCATAAAATTGTACCTAGTAGAATGCTTTTGAATTTCATATCTTGATCATAACTTCTTGTTATGAACTTATTTGCTGAAGTATGACGCAATATCCAACTCAACATTGTATTAAATGGCTTTTTTTTTTCTTTTTCTTTTTGATATTATTTATGGTAAGGAATGACATTCTGACCCCTCCTCTGCTCCCTCTCCTCATGGGGTGAGTAATGTCCATTGAATAGAACGGTAGTTTGTTTAGTTTTAGGAGATGTACAAATTTTGTGCAAGGCCTTTGTATGGTGCATGTTGGATTATTTTGAATATATGTTTATGGATGTTTCATGACTTGAAGAGTTAAAAAATCAATTTTGAGATCTGGTTGATGATTTGATACATTTTTCGTTTTGTGCTCCTCACAACTAAGTTCTACTGATGTGATATTGTGTTTTGTGCAATTGTATTCTCCTTAAATTCATCCTGATGAACTTCTGGTGCAGATAAACAAATGGGCAGTACCTGGGACCTCCAGGGCACCTCAAGTTCGCAGTTTGCGCAAAGTCAATAACGACCAAGTTGCCATTGCCATAGATTTGGAACCTGGTAGTGGTAGTAGGTTAGATGATGAAGATGATGACAAGGGTAATGTTATACTGCTCCCTTTCCCTAACTCCTACACTCGAACATATGTTGCCCTTTTCAGTATTGCTATTGACCCCAATGTATTATGCATGTGAGTTTTCTAAGCAGTCAGTTATGCACAAGTAATTCTTGAATTGCCTAGTACAATATGGAATAAATAAAGCCAAATAAATTGAAGTGAGCTTATATTTTTTGTTTAAAGTTGCACAAATATTATAGTACACATGTGAAGAAATAATTAAATAAATAAATAAAAGAAAAAGAGATAGACTCTTGGCCGATTGTCTCCTGCTAAAAGATGTCAAATCATTAGTCAGTGTTTCAAATTGGGATGCTTTTCCATTACAGTTTAAATATTGAAACCATACGGATGCTTATTTATTTATATTTTACTTATCTCTTTTTTAGTTGATTTCATTTCTGTTACATGGTCAATCATGTTACTATGGTAAGATTTGCCTTTCTTACATATTCTTATTCAGTGCTTTTGTTTCTTTTTTTCTATGACGAGGTTAAAGTGAAGAAAAAGACTTGTAAATGTAAGGGAAAAAAAGTACATACTGCAATACACTAGTAGAATTTTGTTTTCAAATTCTCTGGAAACGTGTTGCAAGTGAAATACGATTAATGTTTGCACCACTACGGGACATTAAAAGACAATCCGTGTGTTTTAGGAAGTAAAATATCTATAATGATTGTTATGTAGAATAAAACAAGGCAAGTAATGCACCCAAATTTAAAGTAAAAAAAAATATGCAATGGTTGTTAAGAGCCTAAGACTACACAAGATGTACTTTTTCAATCAAGATGTGAAATTCATTTTTTAATACTTGGGTTTTTGGTTGGTGTCTGGCACTGTAGGCTTTATGGGTTGCAAATTAGGTGCAACACAATGCTTGTAAGTGAGAGATCTTTTACAATAAAAAATCTTGTAATAGTCACATATTTACTCAATCAGTTGGAGTAAAATCAGCTATATTGCAGTAAAATAAAGGAGTCAAAGTCCCTTGGGGAAAAATAAAAGAAAAAACTGAGGTAACACCTGTCAGGAAAAAGAAAAACCCACTAAGCTACTATAATATTTTGTTAATTTTTTTTGTAATCTTTGTATTGGTCGTAAGAACCGGATATGATGTTCTGTTCAATAAATGAATAGTCCCCACCCCCTCCCCTCTCCTCTGACAGTTGCACTTCATGGCACTGTTTGTTCAAGTGATGCAATGGTCTGAATGATATTATGCCACATATGGGTGGGGAGAAACTTTTGGTTTTCCCCTATTTGGTTTGTGCAGCTGTGGGGAAGTCAAAATTATAATATGATAGCAAAGATGAATTTTGTAATATCATAACAAAATAAGTAACTAAAATGTAAAAACTGAATATAGAGGGTTATGAACAGGTAACAAGCCATTATTGTTTCTTATCAGAAAAAAAAGGACCAGTACTGTTCATCCGAGTATAAGTAAAAGATACAAAATCTTCAACCTTTATTTGATAGGGACTGCTTTATGATTTAATCTGCTTACTTTGTTAATGGTGCAAATAAATGATAAACAAAAAATAGTATCTTACTTCTAGATTGAAATTACCAGACAAAATGTCTAATACACGCTGTTAGGATATTGAGTTGTGTTTCCCATATTCCTACTTAAAACCTGTGTTGTAATGTGTCAAAATATCTTGAGTGATTCATTGACATCTAATGAAGACATGGTAGTCAGAATTGTGAAGATTTCGTCAGAATGTTCGCATCCTTGGTCACACATTTATGTTAAAGGTAAAATGACTTCAATGAGACCTTAGTTTGGCTTGTTTTGATCTTGGTTGGGCTCTTGAATATGTTTTGAAAATGTTTTTGAGCATTGGCTTTTCAAATCTTATGTTTTAAATGTTTTCCAAAACTGGACACCAGAAAATGGTGTGTGCGTCTATCAATTGGTCGTGATTGAATCTTTCCAAAGAGCATTTTGATCGAGGTTGATCAATCAAAAGTGTTCCACGTGAAATTCAGTTCAATACTAGATGTATCGATTGAATGATCAATTGATTGAAATGGTTCCAGTATGCTTCGATTGAAGTCTCAATTGATTGAACCTGTCGGACATATGTTTTTGGAAACTTTCTCAAAATACAATTTTATAAGGTTTCAACTACCTAAAACGTATGGGACTCCTATTTTGGTTATAAATATCCAGTCTAGGGTAAGAAGTAGAGAGGAGAGAATCTCTAAACATTCTTAGAGAGAGATTTTTGTTTATTCAATCTAGGTTGTTCCCATGGACAATCCATGTGTGATTGAATACGCTTCAAGGAGCAGATATATCAATCTAATCTGATTCAACCGACCAAAATTAGAGCAAACACGGGCGAGTAATCGCTAGAGAAGCAAATTTGTGAGGAGCGGATGTTGTAGACGTGCGGAAGAATGGCCTGGAGACATTTGGGGGAAAGTTTGGCGTCATCTGTGTCTAGAGGTAACTAGGGGTTTGAGGGTTATTGAACTGTGAACTTAATTGTAAGAGTAGGGGTCCGAGGGTTAGTGAACTGTGAACTTAGTTGTAAACTCTCTCTCGATAGTAAATTTTGCGTGACTAGATTAGGTCCCGTGGTGGGTTTTCAACATAAATTTCATGTATCTCTACTCTTCTCTATTTACTGTTTATGCTTATTTGTGATTTTATTGATTGATTGAGTTTGGAAGTTAATTATACTTGGAAAATCAATTGTCACAATATAACTGACTGTAATGTAAATTGAAGTAAATGATTATCCACTAGACCAATACAACAACCACAACCACAACCACCAACAAACCACACCCCCCCCCCCCCCCCCCTTTCTAGGTCATTGCATCAGAGCCTCGGGTAATGGTAATGGTGTAGCGTACTTTTACATCCAATATTGGCTGAGAATCAGCAGAAAGAAAGAGATGGCAACAAAGCTATAATTTTTTGTTCCCCTATTCCCTTGGTTTAATACATCCAGTAATTTGCACAAATAAGATAAATACACACACACACACACATATTCCTGTATATGTATTTATATTGGACTCTGGAGTAAGCAGACAACCATCTCTATTCCTTTAGGTTGACCCCCATTAACAATTTTTGTTAGACAAAAATCGGGTCCTCTGTTTTTCTCCAAGTCAATTTCTTGAATTCTGCCTCTATTTTTCCCACTTATTTGTCCCGTAGCAGCAAGCAGCAACTTCTTTTGCAATTACTGTTGGCTTGTTTCCAGTAGACGTACGAACATTGTTGAGTATGTTGGAACTGATTGTAATTTGGTGAATAAAAGGGACTTCTTTTGTCCTCTGTTAGGACTGCCCAACAGGGAAAATTTTCTCTTTTGTAAGACTAGAATTTTACACATTGCATTTTAAATAGCTGATAATATTTTTGAAAATTCTCTTATTTTTCCTTTATTTTGTTCTTTCTTTCATTCCAGCTCATGGTTTCAAGTCGCTCACTACATCAAGTATTGTTCCAAGATTTACTAGACCTTTAACTGACATGATCGATGGTCTATGGTAGGCTTTCTGTTTCTGTTTCTGTTTTTGTTTGTTTGATTTGGTTTTACTTTTGTTTTTGATATATTTGATTTTAATGACTCATCTAATAGCATTTTCTATATGCAATCTGCCAGGGTTTCTTGTGATCGGACACTAATGCGACAACCTGCTTTACGACTTGGTGTCATCATCTATTGGGCTGTAATTCATGCCCTTCTTGCAACTTTTGTAGTTTGAGAAGAAGCTGAATTGGTTAGTGATTTATTCTTCTCTTCCCATTTTTTAAGTGGTTCTCATGGTCATTGATGTAAAATTAACCTAACTGGAGAATATTTTCCCTCCACTCCTTGCCACCTCCTTGCCTTTTTCTGGCTGTAACAGATATTATTGTGTTCAACTTGCATGATGTTGGCAGTAATGTTCCAAACACACACACACATATTCATTTATTAGACAAGCATTAATTTTGCAGTATAGGATTAATGTGAGAGTAGAAAGCTAGAAATATTTAATGACTTGAGAAAACTGTTGAGAAAAAAAGCCTCTTATCACGTACCACCAAATATTATGATGTGATGATAAGTAAACAAGTACGAAGTAATTTGAAATAACACACCAAGAATTATATATGGTTCGGCTAAACAAGTCTACGTCCACGGAGAGCCTGATTTTCACTATATAGATTCTAACAGTATATGTTGAAGAATTGTATCAAGAGAACACTAAACTCTCAACCCTTAACCCTTATACACCTAATCTCACTTAAAAAGAAATCACAAATTCTAAACAAGAATTCTCTCTGATGGTGTCCTCTCAAAAACAATAAGAGTGATCTCTCAATTTCAAAGAGAGTATTGTCTCTTTTCTTCTCATGAGTCTCAATCCCTAACATAGGTAACTATTTATAGAGACCAAAACTCAATTCCTTGGTAGACAAGGATTACAATTGCTTAGAGCCCAAGACTTGCCTAACAAGAACATTCCTTCCTTGAGACCAAAATTTGCCTACTAAGAAATTACCTAATAAGATACAACTCCATAATGGAAACCTAATCACAATAGGAATTTGAGCCAACCCAACTATCTCCCCCTTGGTAAAAATTTTGACAAGTCTTTAATACACGAGACTCCCGTCTGCAAATTCACAAACAATCCATCGACCTTTCAAACTCCAGCTACATAACCTGAATTAAGTATGAAACAATACTCTCCCTTGATCCGCACGACTAATGTATTCATGCAGTTGTGTTAAGTCAACACTATCAAGTGACTTTGGAAGGGAGCTTCGATACAACCCTTCTCCAAGCAAGAACTTTCATTCCACCCTTGTCTTGAAAAATCAAACGTAACACGTCTCAAGATCTTATTATCATGTGCACCCCGTTTTCTATCCACAATTAAATCTGAGTACCATTCGCACTCCCCATCAGACGGTACAAACCTCCACTCTCTTCTCCTTGCATTAATACCATGCAGCCCTTGGTGATCTCCATTACTCCCCCTGCAATTGAGCACTTGCAGCCCATGGAGTCCAACCGGCTCAGGGAAATTAGATTACACTGCATCTTTGTTGTGTAAGCAACATCCCCCAAAGTGTGTTCCACCCCATCAAATATTTTGAACTTCACCGTTCCAACGCCCTCTACGGCACACTTGTCACCATTAGGCAATGTGAAAGAACTACTATCAAATTCTTAAAATGAATCAAAACATTCTTTCAGCAAATATGGTTCGATGAACCCGAATCTAAAATCTAGTCATGTTGAGTAAGAGTGTCACCTTTGAAAATTGTGAGAACATCCCCAAGATTATTATCACAAGCATATGCGGTAGATCAATTCTTGGAGCCATCATCATCCTTCCGCTTTGCAGGTGGACAGTTCTTTCTAATGTGGCCCCCCTCACGACATCTGTGGCATTGCTTACCCTTTTCTCCACCCCTTGATCTAGACTTGTTACTATCACTAGATCCCTGGTTAGTCTGCCTTCCCCTATTCTACCAATGAGCAACCATAGCCGAATTGAACTCTCATCAACGGGAGATTTTCTTTTGTCGTTGGATAAGAGAGTCGACTAAATTTCCTCCATCTTCAGCGTATCCTTTCCATACAAGACGGTAGACACTATGTTCTCATAAGAATCTGGAAGTGAAGCAAGAAGCAATAGGGCCTTTTCTTCTTCTTCTTCAATTTTCACATCGACCTTTTCAAGTTGGTTAACAATTCCATGAAATTCATTCATGTGCTCCAAGAGGTTTCCACCTTCTTTCATCTTTAACTTGTACAAATCACGCTTTAGATTGGGTTTAGTAGTGAGACTTTTTGCTAGATAGAGCTTCTCTAACTTCTCCCACAACTTTGGCGCCGAATCTTCTCCATTAACATTGTTAATGATGTTATTCCATATACAGAGTTGAATAGTGCTAACACACCTTGACTCTATATTCTGCCAATTATTAACTGACATTTTTTTCCGACTTTCCATCCTTCCCTTTCAACGCCCATTCTAAGCCTTGTTGAACTAGGATGTCCTTCACTCTCCCTTGCCACAGGGTGAAGTTACCCTTACCACCAAATCTCTCCATCTTGTACTGTGTGGCAATATTACCGGCCATGATTGTCACAAGTGTCCAAGATGAACAACACCCGTGTTATGAAGAAAAATCTATACAAGATTTGTTATCATACACCTTGTGTGTACCTTGAAGCTCTGATACCAATTTGTTGAGAAAAAAGCCTCCAATCACATACCATCAAATATTATGATGTGACGATAAGTAAACAAAAACGAAGTAATTTGAAAGAACACACCAAGAATTATGCGTGATTCGGCTAAACAAGTCTATTTTCACGGAAAGCCTGATTTCACTATATAGATTGTAACAGTATAGGTTCAAGAAATGTATCAAGAGTACGCTAAATTCTCAACCCTTAACCCTTATACACCCAATCTCACTCAAAAGGAAATCACAAATTCTAAACAATAATTCTCTCTCTAAGTGCCCTCTCAAAAACAATAATAGTTGCCTCTCAATTTCAAAGAGAGTATTGCCTCTTTTCTTCTCACGAGTCTCAACCCCTAACATAGGTAAGTATTTATAGAGACCAAAACTCAATTCCTTGGTAGATAAGGATTACAAGTCCTTAGAGTCCAAGACTTGCCTAACAAGAACTTTCTTTCCGTGAGACCAAAACTTGCCTACTAAGAAATTACTTAATAAGATACAACTCTATAATGGAAACCTAATCACAATAGGAATTTAAGCCAACCCAACAAAAACCATGAAATTATTTATAGAGACATGTAGTATGAATTATTCTACTGTATGATTTCAGATAAAAAAAAAAGTTGAAAAAATGTTGCGTTTGGACTCATGTAAGTTTGTATGTACATACGTAGATATGTAACTATTATACGAAGTAGTAACAGCTTGTACTATAGCCCGTGGGTATCCTTTTAAATTCACTGTATTGACAGATCAGGCTTTTGTGTTACTACCTTTCTTTTTGCATGCTTTGATGATTTGTTCAATAGGTTTTCATGTTAAATGATTGGTAGTGTTTTGTAATGCGAACATTCACTGAATGAAACACATTCTCTCTTTTTTGTCAATCATTAATCCTGAGAACTAGAAATAACTAATGGCTTGAGAAATGATGAAAATAATTTATATATATCTATATGGTTGAATCAGTATGGTTTCAAAGGAAAACTGTGAAAAAAATGTTGCGTATGTTTATGGATTTAGCTAATGTGTACATGAAGTATGTATGTGTATGTCTATCATACAAAGTAGTGCTGTGTTGGAAAGCTGCACTATAGCCCCACTTTGGTAAACTTTATAACTCAGCATATTCTTGTAATGATTGGCCTCTATTTATTCCTGCATAGACTTTTACCATATGAAACACAACCTTGTGTTTCAGCTTACTATTGTACGAGTTGACACATAACATCACAATTTGACAAATATTATATTATTGCATACTATAAATTGAAATATTAATTTTTCTATGATAAATGCACAAGTCTAAAATCTTACATGGTGCAACTGGTAAGGACGGACAGGTGGATAACAAAATGAAAATGTAGCTACAGTAGTTTATGGTACCAATTTCCACCATTGAGTCTTACCACACACAAGTATGTATTTACTATGTACACACATACATGCATTTATCTTATTATTATTATTATTATTTTTATGAATTGAGTGGAACATTTTATACTCAAAATGGACATATTTGTTGGAGAGATCACAATTTTTTTTAAACATAGGGTTGCTTAGCTCAGTCTTTATTACAAATGAAAAATCTACAATTAATTATTTACCATTCATGACTGGAAGCCTTTGCGATGCTCGTGCTAAAGTCACGGTTCTTCTGATCTGCAGGTTCTCATTTGGTTTAAACGCAAAAAAATCACGGCCCTGCTCATGCATCTCATGTGGAACCAAGATTTTCTGTATAATGATTGATTTTCTTTTTCAATTTTATTTAGATGTGATCAGAGTAATTCATTATTTAGCTCAACCAGGCAATTGTGCTCTCTCTTTTTGTTTGTAAGTTGCAGATTGCTTGGTTGCATCCAATAAGGGGGAAAAAAATAGTGAGAAAGAAAAACATACATCATAGATGTCATAGATTGGGAATTGATTTAGTGTGCCCTGTCAGCAAAGGGTATACAGGTCTGCCTTTGTAGCCCTAAGGGGTTGTACCTTGTTATATACATGCAGCAATGCTGCACCTTTAAGGTTCATATGTTGTTTTATTGCCGATCCTTAATTTCAGCTTATATATATATATATATGTATCTGTGGGAGACAGGAACTGAACCCTTGAATACTGGAAAGACTATTTGTATAGTGCCTTCCGCTTTACTTACAGTGAAAATATAACAGGGGCATGATCAAGACTTTTAAGTTCTTTTTCTGTAGCAGCGATAATGTAGGGGTGTTATATGTATGTGTAACGAGCCAAAATGTACATCTTGAAAGATGGCGCCACAATGTCTAGGCCGGTCTGGTCGGGGCAAAGCCAACGTACATGCTGAACTGCAGCCATCCAGAAACAGAATGGCAGAGTCCAACCTCTAGTCCTGGACTGAGGAAGTCTGTGTATGCAAAATCTCTATGCTGAGAGGCAGTCGAAGCCCTACACTGAGCGAAACAGGTGTAGCTGTTGGAAATGCAGGCATAGAGAAGGTAATCGCATTGTGTTTCTAGCTCTTGTTGTTCTGGTCACCAGTAAGGCCGCGGCCTTGAACAATAATAAGATTAAAAAAAAAAAAAAACTATCTTAATAAATAAAAGAACTTTAATATTAATTGATATTTTCACATTTACAGTTGTATTTTTGTTAGTATGATAATTTCGTTATCTATGTTATCAGATATCTCTTTCTCAATGTGTACCCTCAAGAGTTATTACTCATTCATCTATGAAGTCTCTCTTTCTCAATGTGTACGCTCAAGTTTTTACTCATTCATTGATGTCCTATCTGATCATGCAATGATTTTTCACAATATTGATGGCTGAAAGTGTACTTTCAACAGTGGTAGTTGCAAAAAATAAAACAAATTTAAGAGAAATTTCAATAATCTACAGTATTAGATTTAACAAATTTCAATAAAACAAATTTAGGAGTAATTTTAACGCAATTTCCAACAAGTCTGACCTCCACTAATCTTTAGAAAATTTGAGTTCATACCACTAATTATATTATTACTTGTTGAGGTTAGCAAATCCGTAGACGCAATTGACTCATCAAAACTTTCTTTCATTCCTATCTACTTAATTATATATATAAATTTCTTTCATTGCTATCTACTTAATTATACATATAAATTTGTTTCTTTCCTATCTACTTAATTATGTATATAATGACAAAGGGAAATAAATTTTCGGCGCCGCCCACACTCACAATAAAGAGAGATCTAGATAGTAGTGACAAATAGCATTATCAAGATAAGTCACCAATGGCTCCAAATACACCTCATGTCTAAATTAATTTGTTACATAGACAAAAGCAAAGATAATAATATGGCTTATCACAGTCCCATCCCTACTTTGAATTTGCAGAAACGGTGACTTGATCTTCAAACTCTTTGACATTACCTTTTGGATTTCCTTCAAACCTTCCCATCCTAAAGTGCTTTAGCTCCACTCCTTTTGCCACCCCACCAACCACCAAATCAGCCAATATCCTCCCCACCACCGGTGCCATCTTGAAGCCGTGGCCGGAAAATCCTCCGGCAACCACCACATCCTCCCCCAACTCCCCTCCCAAGAAATCCACCACGAAATCTTCGTCCGGTGTCATCGAATACAAGCAAGACTGAGTCATGATTGGACCGGAAGAGGACTCCACAAGGTCCCCAAACCTTCCTTCAATCCATTCTTTCAATGTATCCAACATCATTGGAGCCGATGCCCATGTCCTCCTATCCGGGTCACATGGTTGTCCACCGTGCATCGGAACTTTGATCAATCCCGGAAATTCCAACGACGGCGTGCCATATATGTAGGGGTCGCCGTAGCTGGCAAACGTTGGGAAGCCGCCGGCGATAGTGAATTGCTCCCAATGCTCTTCTTTGATCTTCCAGTAACACACAGTGGTCTCCAAAGCTTGAATGGGGAGTGATAGGCCACTAACACTTTTCACCAACTTCTTGATCCAAGCCCCAACTGTCACCACACACTTTTTCCCCCAAAAACATTCACCATTTGTGGTGTGAACCAAAGTGCCACCTCTCATTTCGTCTCTCTTTATGTCATTCACTTCCATGTTGTCTCTAAGCAGAGCACCATTTCTGAGTGCAAGTGTTTGAAACATGGACACTGCTTTTGTAGGCTTGATCACACCACCGAGCTCAGTTATGACTCCGACCCAATTCTCCGGCAACCTAATCCTGCCGGAGAATTCCTCGTGGACTTCACCGGGGTTGAGAATCCGGTAGGGGATGGAATTTGACTGGCAGCTGGAGATGGCGGCGAGGAGGCTCTTGTTGTTGGAAGGGCCCATGTCTAAGTGTGGACTCTTGAAGTAGACCTTGTAGCCGGCTTCTGATTCGGCTTGTTCCCAGAGTTGTGACGATTCTTTGACCATGCTGGAGTAGTAGTCTTCAGGGTAGGTGGCTCGGATGGTTCTTGACTCGCCGTGGGACGAGCCACGGTGGTGCAAGAAATCGAATTGCTCTAAGAGGAGGACTTTGTGACCCCTTTTGGCAATTTGATATGCTGCTGAACTACCCATTATGCCTGCCCCTACCACAATCACATCAAATTGGTCACCGGAATTTTCCATCTCAATCTCTCTCTCTGCAAATCCAGTAGAACAAACACACACTGAATATATTGTAGCTTTCTCTCTCTTATGTATATATTTATATACAAATGCAATAAAACAAACGCACACTGGATAGCAAGTTGTTTCTATTTGTCTTTAGTGAACAGTGAGAGGCATTTGCAAATTTGTTTTGCCAAAAACTACAGAAGAACAAACAGGGCAGTGTAAAAGTGGTTACTTTTTTTCTATACAAACGATCTGTGTATGAGACAAAGTTGGTTATAACTTTGTGAAAAGATCCTAGTTTTGGGCAGGAATTGCATAACTACCATCATCATCATCATTGTCAATGATTTGAAGTTCAGACATCCTAATCAAATTTATTTCCTAGTCTAAACTTACCATTGACGACCAGAATACTTAGTTCATGCATTAATGGTGCAGTAAATTTTATTATCAAATTATTCGATTTTCAATTAAAAATATTTACAATTATGTTATTTTCATCACCACCATCATCATTATCATTGTCAATGATTTGAAATTCAGACATGCTAATCAAATTGTGTTTTGTTGTCTAAACTTGTCATTGAAGACTAGATTCCTCTACCGTAATCTTCGGTGCAATAAATTTTTTTTGTCAAATTATTAGATTCCCATTTTAAAAAAATTTACAACTATGTTATTTTCATCATCATCATCATTGTCAATGATTTGATGTTCATGCATGTTAATCAAATTATATTTTGTTATCTAAACTTACCATTGAGGATCATGATCCTCTATGGTAATCGGCTCATGCAGTGATGGTGCAGTAATTTTTTTTGTCAAATTATTTGATTCCGATTTAAAAAAATTTATAACTATGTTATTTTCATAATTATCATGGTCAATGATTTGAAGTTCAGACATCCTAATCAAATTGTGTTTTGTTGTCTAAACTTAGCATTGATACATTGAACAACCAGTTTTTTTATTTTACTTCATTGTTGTACCCCTCCAATCAGTGAGAAGACGGATGCAAATTAGCCTAAGTAACCTGTGAGATTGTGACCATTTGGATTTGGTATAATCACTTTCTAAGAGTTGTTAATAGCATTCATTCCTTCATTTTTCTCTTCTTCTGCCAAACACGATCAGCGGTTATTAGTATTATATTATTTTCTTTTCTTTTCTTTCATTTTATGTTCTCTCTCTACTTTTCTTTGGTAGCTAATATTATATTTTCTTCTATTTTTCTCTCGCAATACCCAACTGAAAGCTAAGTGTGAGAAAGGGGTGGCAATTCTTAGATACGGCACACTAAAAACGACCGGAACACAATAGAAGATAAGTGGTTTTGAATTTGATTTAGTCCTATTTATTGTGTAATCGTATCTACTCGAATTGACAAGCTAATTAAACGTGTCGTATTTGTGTTTGTGTTTGACTTGTCGATTCGTTTAACGAAACATATGTTTGTGTTAGAAATGGTTCATTTAACTAAACGTATCAGATAAATATGTCTTGTTTAGACTTAACTCTCATAGTATGAAATTTAATTAAACGTGTTACCGTCTCATGTTATGTCGAGTCGGGTTTGTCTCATTTATTAAACATATTATGTAAATCACGTTGTGTTACTTCTTTAATAATTGTATAATTGTATCGTGTTCGCATTTGTGGCAAAGTTCTTTGACACGAACAATAATTTTGTTCTATTCATGTTGACTCATATAACATGATACTTGTATTTCTCAATATACACTTACCTCCCTTATTGTTTGCAAAATTACATTGATTTCCCTTGAATTTTGTATTTTGTAACACTGACTTCCCCTCTTGTTTATAAAATTACACTAATCTTTTTTGAATTTTTTTATTTTTGTAATATCATGTTCCCTTCTCTTAACTATCGTTAAGGGTCAATGTGGTCAACGTATATACAAGAATTATTAATTTGTGTAATGTTATAAGGATAGAAATGTAATTACACAAGAATCGTTAACGACGTTTTCTCGATAACTCTAACACAGGAGACCATAGTAATTTTACAAACAAGAAGTGAGGGAAGCCTTTTTTTTCTTTTTTTTCCCTCATAGATTCAGTTGTAGGTCTAACATTTCTGTTAAAAAAAATTAGCTGAAATGAGGGTATCTAACATTATACACTTCGTTAAAATAATGGGTCGTTCACTAACGAAATTTTTTGTTTTTTGGTTTCTATCTTTTAAAAAGGTAAAAACAAAAACAAATATTATGCTTAATAAAATGTTTCTGTTATCTGTAATGAAAAATGTTTCTCATTTTTGTGAAAGGAGAAGAAAAAAAAAAGATGTTTATTCTGTTTCCTCAGTGTAGCAGGGAAATATTCTTTCAACTGTGATAAGACCCACTTAGTTAAATATATAACATATAATATTAAACATAACTTTCACTATTCATGATTTTTTGCACAATTGTTTTCTTATTTACATATTGTAATCTTTTTCTTGTCTACTTAGTTAAATAATGTCTAATAAATTAATATGATAATATATAATGTGCATAAATTATCTATATTAAAATAAAAAACACTTTGAAAATGCTTTTACTTTCATCTTTTTTTTTAAAAAAAGATCACTTATAAATTAATAATAACTTTTTATGATATACGTGTTATGTATATTATTATTTTTTAACTTCTATCATATTTTTTAATTTAATTTTCACACATATATGATATCAATTTTCATACTTATAGAAGACTAGTTTTGCTATAAATTTCTTTTGTATTGCCTAATAGTTACATGTTCAAATATGAAAAAAAGAAAAAAAATATGTAACAAATGCGTTACTAAATACTATTCTTTAATAAATTTAATGAATCCTATTTTTGTTTTTTATTTTTATTCAAAAAAATAAGAATATATTTATATATATTTTTTTAGTGCAAAAAAAAAAAAAACAAACGTTTTCTTGAGTGAAGGCAGCTTAAGAGATTGTCTAATGATCAAACCTGAAGTCATGGAATTCCAATCTCGTCCTTCGTCAGAGGATGTGTGTGTTGTAGGTGTCACATGCTTAATTACAAGACATCACAGTACTGCTCTCCGTGTAAAGTAAAATAAAGGACAACTAGTGTACTAGACAAGTGAAAAGGTCGTGTTAACGTGAGTCACAGAATTTAGAATAATAAGATTCCCCCGCCAATTTTTTTAATTTATTTATTTATTTTATTTAACTTTTCAACTTTAGCCTTGAATATACGCGCGCACATGTGATCACGTGATACACATGTTCCTTAGATTCTGGTGATGCTGATGTGGAGTAGGACTAAAGTCATTATTAGATGACAACCTTATTGATTTCTCTCCACTTTAAGGAGGAATTATTGTATTGTGCCGGAACCACTACTACAGGTTCAATAACAAGTTGGCATGTAAATTTTTTTTTTTTTTTTAAAAATGTGATATAAAAGTGACACATTTATTAGGTGTGAAATAGTGATCAGTCCAAATTAATAATTTCAAAAATACTTTTAAAAATTCTTTTATTTTCTAATTAATTTGTAACTTTCAGAGTAAACAAGATGACTACACTTACGTGATAGAGGCATTCAAATCCTGTGTTGTACTCGATGTTGTTTTGAGTCATTTTTTAGAAACTAATTACCCAAACGTACCATTATGACAATAAAAAAAATCACTTTTCACTCTCCTTCCCGCAGTTGATTTCTCTCTCTATGTGTGTGTAATAACGAACACCCCATCTTTGGTAGGCCTATAAATGAATCGGATTCAAATCGGATCGACCATAATCTATATCTAATTTGTTAAGTTAACGGATTATTAGATTCGAATTATTAAATTGTATAAATATACAACTAACTTTCACTGTGAACACAGAATGTGATTTTAAAACTTAAACGTAGAATTAGTACATTTAGAGGATATGTATTTGACTTTTTATTTAAGAAAAAAAATAATAAAGAGAGATAAAAATGGAGAGAGGGAAGAAGATGAAGAAAATAATGATAAAAATATTTTAATAATATGTAAATATTATATACTATAATATTAAATAATATATTTATAGTATGTGATATCGGATCGGATTATTATTGGACCGAATCAACCATAATTTATATATGGTTTGTTTAGTTAACGGATTATCAAATTCGGCAGATTATCGAATTAAATGTTTCAATTCATATCCTAATTATTGATTCAGATTCGAATCAAAATCTAATCCATTGACATGTCTAATCTCTGGTGGTTACTTTCTCTTTCTTCTTTATATTTTCATGCATTGAATACACCTTTCGGTTGTCATTTGTTAAAGGAAAGACATCAAGAGTTATGTTGTGTTAACCCTAGTTATGTATTCTAATTTTCACTCTTAATATAATTTTTCACATAAATAATCTAATTTTCAACAAAGAAAATCCTAGTTTCATGTATCCAATTCTTTCATTACATTGATTTACTGTTTATATTCTCACAGTACTGATTTTCATCTTCTGGTTAGTTTTTTTTTTTTTTTAACTCATCAATTAATCCCCTTTTTCACACACTTAAATCAAATTTCACACCTTTAAATTAACCTTCATGTCCAGACACTTAAACCCATCCACATTACTCCTTTTCATTTTCTGCTTCGTTTTTTAATTCAACAACTTTAATCCCCTTTTCCACCCACTTAAATCCAAATTTCACACCCTTAAATCTTCATATCTGCACACTTAAATCTATAGGATTGAAGAAAATATTGATGTTGTGAGCGAGATAGGATTTGACAATCTTTCTAGAGTTGAAGTGTGCTCACTCAAATCATGACTTTTGCAAGTATCTAATACGAAATTTTAACATCAGCTTCGAATAGACCTTGTAGCTCCTGAGCCTATGCTGGTCCACTAATTTTTTTATATATATATTTTGTATATATTAACAAATATTACACTAAATATCGTCATTAAATTTATTTTTTCACTAGAAACCTCCTTTAAAATTATTTTTTTTCAAATTAGGCCTCCTTCAATCATTTTTTCTTTTTGGCTCCATCACTCTCTCTCACAAATGAAGTAGAACAATATAAAGTGATTACTCTGAGTCTTCAGTAAATTTCTCTTGCCAAATCAGAAGAACAAAACACATGCACAACAATAAGTGGTTACTTTTTTCTATTCAAACAATCTGCACAAGACAAGTTAGTTATAACTTTGTGAAAAAACCCCAGTTTTGTGCGGGAATTTCATAACTACCCTTGGATATCAGATCAAATTATTTGATTTATATATCTAAAATTATACAATTGTGTTATACTCATCATCGTCGTTGTCAATGATTTTAAGTTTAGACATCGTAATCAAATTGTCTTTGTTGTCTAAACATATGAAGTAAAATTCTTTTTGCCGACACATTGAGCCATCGTACTAGTAATAATAGTAGTGGTAATAAATAAATAAATAAGGTAAAGTGTAAAAAACACCTTCACTATATATTAAATGTGAAAAAAATTTCTGCAGTGCAAAATTTTTTTTGACTATTTACAAAATATGCAAATAAGGACATTTTGTCAATTTAACAACTAAAATATCTAAAATACCCTTACACTCTAGTGTCATGTTTTGATATTTAAAAATAGATCATTCGAATATTAATTTTTTATTTATTTACAAACTATGTGAATACTTTCTTATTTTCACTCATCGAGCCCATCTGAAATAATAAAATAATTAAAATATATTTTTAGTTAATATAAAAATAAAAAAAAGAAAATATTGCATCCAAACATGGCACGAGTTTCAAAGGCTATGAGGGGCATTTTGATCATTTAAAAAGAAAATTTTAACAAAGGGGGGTGTTTGCATAAATTATAAAAATGCAGGAGAATTATATGCACATAATAAATTGCAGGAGAATTTTTTTGCATATTTTCTATATAGCAGAGGTGTTTTTTCACCTTTACCCTAATAAAATCCATGAAAGTCCTAACGTGGAAATCAATTAAAACTATAAAAACAATAATATCTACATGTGAAAAATGCAGAAAATAAGATTGAGGTGTTAATTGCATCACAGAGAGCTTGAGCTTAAAGAAAATGTCAAGTTGATCACTGCCTTCCTAGCATTACATTATCGTTATCAATCACACTAGGACCTTTATCAACTAAGGGTTTGGTGGTAAATTCAATAAAATTATTTATTTTTATTTTTCTTTTTCCTCACAAACATGATTAGTTGTTAACACTATTCTTTCTTTGTTTTTTTCTTATTCAGCAACCAAACAGATTAATACTATTAATTCTCTCTCTCTCTCTCTCTCTCTCTTAAGTAGTGTTATTATTTATTTTGTTTCCCTCTTGCTATACGTAACTCAAGCTAAGTGTGAGATAGATGTGACAATATTTGACACAACTTGAACATGACAGAAAATAAATAGGTTTAAGTTTTGCTTGATCGTGTTCGATTGGATCGAATTGATACGCTAATCAAACGTGTTGTATTCATTTTTATTCCACTAACCCGTTTATAATTTAAATAAATTTATTTAATTAAACGTGTTGTGTTCGTGTTAAAAATAATCTAGGGAGCACAGACACGGACACGGGTATGACACGATACGGACAAGGCGATACAAGAAATTTGAAAAAAACAGGACACGGCTATAAAATAATAATAAAATATATTAATATATATTAATTATTCAATAAAAAAATACTACATTACAGAAATACTTTAATTCATCATCAAACAATTAAGAACCAAACAAACTTATAAACAAAAATAGACAAATAGATTAAAATAAATTAAAGAACCAGACTTATTTAGTCTTCTACATATATTTAACTTAGATTTTAATCATAACTTAGTATCATATAATTTTCATTCGAAATATTTCAATATACATCACTGCTATGAAGTGTCCGATACGTCTTCGAGAAGTGTTTAAAAAGTGTCCAAGGAGTATCCGAAAAGTGTCTTAGAAAGAAAAATGTGAAAACACTTCTACAAAGTGTCCTACACGTGTTCGAGTGTCTAACAAGATATCCGAGTGTCCAACACCAGTATGACACTTTGGATAAAGTATCCGTGTTTTCTAAAAAATAATATATTTAACTAATAATATAAGATTATTAGAAATAATTCTAATAATATGAAATTCTAAATAAAGTACGTTATGCGTTGACTTTAGCAATAGAATAGTACACAAATGGTAGATAAGTGAAACACATCACACTGCTCTAAGTACAAGACAACAGACAGATGGAAGAAAAAGTGGTGTTAAAGTCAGTCAAAGCTAGCATAATGTCCGCTCCTTTAATCAGATTCCGCTGCCAATTTTTTTAACTTTTCAGCTTTTGCACAGATTCTGCGTGCACATGTTCACGGGATTCTGCTGATGAGAAGTGGGACCCAACTTATTACTAGATGACAACCGATTTGATTTCTCTCAGTTTTAATGGCTTCCGCTGAGATTTTTTATTTTATTTTATTTTTCTATACAATTTTTTATTTATCTTTTAAAAAGTAACGTCACTCTGAATTATTATGCTTTTGAACTCCTTTTAACGTGGGGAACCCACTTTATGTGAAAGTATCCTGAGAATGTTCTTTTATCTTTTAGGTTTTTCACTCTTCTCTCTTAGAAATATGGATAAAATTGATTGAAAAATTTTAAATTTTCACAATTTTTAGAGGTAATATTAAAAAAAAAAGGTGAAAAAGTAATTTTATATTTGACAACTTTTACTGTTTAGATATACGGTCTAAAATACATTCAACACTTTTTTTTTAGTAGGTATTATATGAGCCGGACGTTCCATACCACATCATTGATATGTCCTATAAATAAAAATGCACTAATCGATTTACCAAATATTTACTCTTTATTTAAGTTATACTCACCGTCAGCCAGACTCAATCCCACTGTAATAACACTACTTTCTCTCTCTATCTCTTCCACTGCACAACACTACTTTCTCTCCATGTATCCACCTCAAAGAATGATCTATCCAAAAACTCATTCACTCCGACATGACTCAGTCTAATGATATTAACACTTTTCTCTCTCTATCTCTATTTCTATCTCTACGAATCCATACACTCCGGCAGTGTCTTTATAGGACTTGAGATATATAATTTCATCACAAAAAAAAAAAAAAAAAAAGCAAAAAAGTAAAAGATTAAATTCTCATATGGTGGTGGAAAATACTTGCATGATTAAAACAAGGCATGGAGATATATACTGAGAAGGAGGAAATTGCTTTGATAGAGGAATCTTCAAAAGATTGGATAGACACGTTGTTATTGTACGTGTGAAGAGGGTCACCAATCACAATGTCGTCCCATCTATCATGTGATGTACATGTGAAGAGGGTCACCAATCACCATGTTGTCCCATCTTTCATGTCTCGACTTTGATCCCAAGTTTCTCGTTATTCTCTACTTCTTGTTCACTCTCAAGTGCTCTTCCTTGAATTAAGCCAAGCAAGAAATCATTGACAAATTCATCCCAACGAAGTGAGCAAATAATATTATAAATTATTAATACCGAAGCAAAATCCATTGATGTTTGAGGCTGCCTAGTTGCAACGGTTTGACGCATAGGTTTAAAAATATTGAGATGTTTTTTTATTTATTTATTTTATAATTACCTTGGTAAAAAATTGGTAACCTTAATTTAAGAAAATGAGACGATATTCGTACTCTATTTTTTACGTTTGTATTTCTATTTTAAAATAAATAACTACTTTAATCTTAACTTCATAACTGAATGATTATATTTTTTTCAAATTACACTACTACCTTTTTAGATATCCTTCTACCAGTCTTCGATTTTTAATATTTTCGGTCTCTTTTGACCGAATCCAAAAAAAATATGTATAAAAAAAATGTTATCTCTATTGAATAAATTATCTCTTTTCAAGGACCCAAAAGAAAAAAGTTATCTCTGTTGAATGTAATATCTCCTACAGAAAAAAAAAAAAAAAGTATGGTACGCGAAAAAAAAAATTGAGGGACCCATAAAAAAGTTATATTTGTTGAATAAATTATCTTTTTGACAAGACCCAAAAAAAGAAAAGTACTCAAAAATATATATATTTCTGGTGATTAAATTTATTTCTTTTGTCAAGACCCAAAAGAAAAAAGTAAAAAAGAAGAAGAAGATATCTCCGGTGACGGACCCAGGAATTTTTTTGGGGGGGGGGGGGGGGGGGGGATCTTTAACCCAAAAAAAATAAAATTTTCAAACCATCGTAATAATTTTATTGAGTAAATTTATCATCTTTCATTGATAAAATTTATTTTATTTATTAAGAATTTTAAAAAAAAAATTACTTTATTGTTTTTTTAATTTATTTATTAAAAAATTAAATAAATTTATTATTTTAAAATTATTTTTATAGATATAGTGTATATATATATAGAGATAGAGAGGACAAAGAGGGGGAAAATAGAGAGAAACAGAGAGGGATGCAGAGATGGGACACAGAGAGAGGGGACAAAGAGAGAGAGAGAAAGATTAAAAATGAGCAAACAGAGAAAGATGGGGGAGAGAGATTTTAAAAAAAAAGTAGGGGGGGCCTAGTGGAATGTTTTTGATAATTTTAGGGGGCAAGTTACAAAAACATAAGAATATAATGCTTAAAAAAAAATTTCAGTGGGGCGGATGCCCCCACTAGAGTGACTGTGGGTCCGTCCCTGGATATCTCAGTTGAATAAATTATTTTTTTTGACGGGATAAAAAATAATGATTGAAAAAAAAAGTTTTCTTTTGACATGAATAAAAAAAAAAAAATTTTACTAAAGGAAAACAAAGAAGGTAAAAAGGGTTGAAGTTTATGGTATTATAAAATAAGGGTAATCATGGTATTATAAAAAAAGAGATGATCAATTAATGAGTTTAAGGTCCTTTTTGTCATTTCCTTTAAAAGAAAAAGACAATTAGAGTGTAATCATAAAAAAATGGAGTGCGAATGTTGACTCCTTTTAGGAAATTTAAAATAGAGAAAAAATAGTTTTGTGATTTTTGAAAAGGAGATAAATAAGTTTGGAATATCACTATTAGATTTAATCTAATAGACATATTGGAGGTGTGGATAAAATCTCTTGTTCATTGGTAAGCACGAGATCACTATTGTATATACATGATAAGACGTTATGCTAAATCTTTCTTTTATTTTTCTTTTATCTAACAAGAATTTAGAAAAATATTCAATACCCCCAAATACTATTATCGACCAATGAAAACTCTCTATTTTCATTAATAAAAAACTACCATATATCTTTGGTCGGGTACAATGTACCCAATACTTTCTCAAAGAATAGGTGCATTGTTTCAATAATATATAGAGAGAGGAAAGTGGTACAAGCATGTTACTCTTGCTCTTACCTATTTTGATGATAGAAAAGAATGCAAGCAAACCAAAGAAAATAACTGGGTTATTCCGAGAGAACCCAAGACCTCCTGTGCGTACACATTTGTGTAAGTATCAACCATCTGCCTTTCTTTACTTTATTCATTCATATTCTTAAACAAGAACTATAAAATATGAAATCCCAAAATAATAGAAAGACTTGTAATAACTCTGAAAGATAAACCCCAAAAACCATAAAGACTCCAACAAAATAAAAACTCTTATCCACATCAGATAAATACTAAGCTTATCTTAACAACTCATCAGACTTATCTCAATAGACCCACTAACAGTTAGAATGTAACATTCCTTTCCCCTAAAACATAAGCCAAAATAATGTGGGACACGACCATACACCACCTAAAATGGTGTCCTTTTGATTGTTGAGTTCCAAGTTCCAACTAGTGTTATAATAGTATTCTACCCAAGCTAGCCATTTGATCCAATTCTTGGGTTGTGAAAGAAATGAAAATACATCTCAATTGTTCGATTCACCACTTCACTTTGGTCGTTCGTTTGTAGATGATAAGCATAGTTAAAATTAAAATCAGTGTCCTTTAATCTTAACAACTATTTCCAAAACGAACTTGTAGAGGTCGTCTCTATCACACACATTGGATCTAGGCATTTCATGCAATCGGATTATTTGATCAAAGAAAACTTGTGCAACTCCCATGGTTGTATGCAACAAATAGAGTAGATTTTATTTTTGGTGGTAACCCATCAATAAAATCCATTAAAGTGTCTTCTCATACCTAGCTCGGCATCGACAAACGTTGAAGAAGGCCGGTGGGAGTGAAATGTTCCACCTTGGGACCTTGGTAGACATCACAATGTTCAATATACTCCTTAATAGGCTTTCTCATACCCTTCCAATAAACGTTGAGCGAATACGATGGAGAGATTTCAAGAACCTTCATTGTACTATTATGAAATTAGCCAATTATATCATTAACAATATAAGAATTTTGAGCCAAATAAATTCTATCTTGAAAAACAAAAGACCATTTTGAAATCTCCAAGGTCCCAAGGCTTCTCCATCATTGACTAGTTGTACAAATCATTGGAGAATTGGGTTATTTTGAGTCTCCTCCTAGATTGCTTCCACCCAATTCAACATTGGTTGAGAGAGAGCCATCATTTTTCCTTGATTTTGTTCCTTTTTTTCTCTTCTGGAGAGAGCATCAACTATTATATTCTCTTTTTCTCTTTTGTATTTGATGACAAAATCAAACCCTATCAACTTGTAAATTCATATTTGATGTGCAACAGTGGTAATTCTTTGGTCCCATAAATGCTTGAGACTTTGTTTATGAGTATGTACCACAAATTGCCTTCCCAAGAAATAAGGTCACCACTTTGAACTAGAAGAATAAGAGCTAGTATCTCTTTCTCATATGCAGAGAGCAAAAGGTTCTTTCCTTGAAGAACCTAACTATAGAATGCAATTGGTCTTTCTTGCATTAAAACACCTCCCACGCCTGAACTCGATGTATTGCACTCCATAATAAATTTCTTTGAAAAACCTCTTCAGCAAATGGACTCCATGAAAAAAGTCATTCTTAAACATTTCTGTGACAGGGCCAGCTATTTTACCGAAATCTTTTTTATTTTTTATTTTATATTCTGACGAATTTTCGGTAATAGCCCATCAATCCCAAGAAATCACATAAGCCTTTAAGGCCCTGTTTGGATTGGCTTTTGAAAAGTGACTTTCGACTTTTCAAGCTCAAAAGCCGTTTTGGAGAGTGTTTGGATTGGTAAGGCGGAAGAGTTTCGAAGTCTAAAAAAAGCTTTTAAAGGAAGTTGGGGGGTACCAGCTTCTTGATTTAGCTTCTGCTTCTCTTTTTCTTCTGCTTAAAAGCCGAAGCAAAAGCTCTGCCAAATAGGACCTAAGTGTCTTTGGTTTCCGCCAATGTGGCCCACAACCACACCTACAAAAAAATCACATGACCTAGGTACTTGACTTCACCTTGGCCAAATTGGTATTTTTCAAGCTTGACAAATAACTAGTGAGACCTTATAATAGAAAAAACAATCCCCTAAGTGTTTTTCATGCTCAACCCACATCTTGTTATAAATTAAGATATCATAAAAAAAAACAAGAATATACTTTCTCAAATAATATTTAAATACATTGTTCATAAAGGATTGAAATGTCGAGGGTGCGTTGGTGTGGCCGAAAAGCATAACTAAAAAATCATAATAGCCTTGATGGGTTCGAAATGCTGTTTTTATGATATTCGGATCGTAAATATAACTTGGAAAAAATATTGGCACCATGCAATTCATCCAAGAGCTCATCAATCAAAAGAATTGGAAATATAGCCTTGATTGTGATTTTATTTAAAGCTATGTAATCGACAAACATCTTCCGTGAATCATCATGTTTTTTAACCAAGAGAACCGAAAAGGAATAAGGGATATTGGTTGGGCGAATTACCCTAGTTGATAGCATCTCAGCCACTTATTTTTCAATCTCATACTTTTGATAGTGGGATATTTGTACGGCTTGACGCAAACTGGCCCTTGTCCAGGTAATAATGGAATTTTATAATTCTGCATTCATTTGGGTGGGAGGCATTTTAGTTTGTCGAACACCTCCTTGTATTCTCTAAGAGTTGTTGCATTATTTAGAAGATCTCATTGGTTATACTTTTGGAGACTCCTTCCTTTCCTTTTCTAGCCTCATGCTCCATTTGGCATCCACTAATAACTTTTTTTTTATGGCAAATATAAGGCTTCTAATGCCACCTCCTTGTCTTTGACATGAAACCTCATCTGCAACTTAGAGAAATATTCATTTCATTTCATTGCTACGTATCAAAAGCATCATATCCTTAAATAATGACTCATACCCATAATAATAAGAAGACTCCTAACAACTTTGAAAGATAAACCAAGACCGAGAGAGAAGAGAGAGTAAATATTTGATTAGATTTGTTTTGTTTTTCACAAGTGAATGAGAGATGGAAAACATGTGTAATATTCTCAAAAGGTGTTGAGGACACTTTGGATAAAATAGCAGATATTATAATATTTGTAATTACTTGTAAAAAGCAAATTTTTTACTCGTATTTGACTTATCTATAATTATGCCTCAAAAAGTTCTCAAAAATTTATTTTTTCCAATTTGATTTATATAAACGTAGACATCATATTTTGCCCCACTCCTATTTTCATTCAATGAAATTGAGGCAGCTAAAGATTTCAAATCCACCGCAAAGGTGGAATGCCGTCATTATTTATCCCTTCAAGTCATTATCATCGTTTGATTATGAAATTGATCTCTTATTAAACTGCGATTAAGGTTTTTAGTACACATGATTTCAATTTTGGGCTGTATCGAGAAACCCTAATCGCTTAATGAACTCAATCAAAGGATTCAAAACATCATTCTACGTCACAATTCATCGAAGTTGCAGCATTCAATTTCAAACTGGGCCGTCTGATTGGCTTAAGATTGTGGACTCAAATCTTTACCTTGATCAAAATTTCAAATCCATACTTCAATTCATTACAGTTGATCCCAGGTCAGCCAATCATGATTGCACTTTTGCCATCCAATCTTTCAGGAAGTTGTTAGCACCGTTGGATCGCATTAGAAGTTTCGAGAATGCCTCAAACCGCAACCCAAAGTTGCAATTTTTTTCATCTGAAAGACTAGATAGGCATCGAAAGAATCAGTTATCATCCAAAAAGCTCGAAAATTTCAAGATTATAAAAAATATATCAAAATTGTTGCACCATGAAATTAGACACAAACAAAATTAGCCAAGGTGCGACGTTCTCTAAAGTCCTCCCAAAACTACGTCATTTTTGTCTCTCATTGGTCAAAATCGTTTATCCTCCTCCAGAATTAGTCCTTTTTCCAAAACTGTGTCCCTTTCAAGTTCTTGGGCCATGTCCTAATTTTGGGTTTAGCAGGAAGTTCATTAGGGTGCTAGTGTGGGTCAATTTAGAATTTTTGGTGTCATTTTAGGAATTTTTTAGATACAATAAAGTTCTGCAATTTTCATTTTTTGAGTTGCTAAAAAGGCCTATAGATTGCATTCCTCAGCTGATATTCGATCCAAATTTTGTAAGAACTTGTCTAAGGATCAAATGTAGGCATTTTTAAAAGTTTAAAAGAATTTGTAGGCACCACATTTTGTCCCACAAATCACCTCCTTATTTCCATTATTTTTCATTGCCCCAGACTTTGTAAGGTCCAACAAATGGCATGATTAAGGAGCTTCAAATACTCCAAATCCACCCTAAAGCTGGAATTCCATTGCTCCTTAACATTTCAAGTCGATTCCATTGTTCGATTGTGAAATCAACGATTATGATTTTTGGTACACTTATTTAGATTCCTATTAACATCGAAAGGCCATAACTATTATCCAAGGGTTCAAAACATCATTTTAGATCATAATTCATCCCATAGCAGAGTTGGAATGGACCCCACCCAATTGGCCTAATTTTGACTAATTGCAAAATTTCATTTTCGGGTTTGCACGGATTCCCAATTTCTCCGATCATTGTCTTATCATCATCAAATGCCCAAATTGACATTTTCACGGTGAAATTCAGGTCATTTTACCTAGGAAGCCCCAAAATTGCCCTTCCGTTGGTCCAAATACTCTGTAAATATCCCTTCTCCATCAGAATTCGGATCTTCAAATGAATGATCCCTTAATCTCAGTCTGAAACAGTCCTAAACAGCCCCCCAGGCATTATTCATTCAATTCCAAGACTTTCAAGGCCTCGGATCAGCTCCCTCCACTCCTAAACTTGCTCTAATCCCCCATTAAAGCAAGTAAGAAGAAAACCACCCTCTTGAATAAGAAGCTTCCAAGTTCCAAGCCGTAAAAGGTCTAGAGTTAATTCAAGTTGAAGAAAGCTTCTAACTTCAAATTTTGTTTAAGAGACATAAGGTAGGTTTTTTTTATAAAAAAAAAATGAACAGAAAGTTATTTATAATATATACATTGAGAGTCTGAAAAGGATATATAAAATTTGGATATGTGTAACAACTTCTTGAATATATAATAAGCCAAAATATTAACTGAAACTTCAAATATCACACATATAACACCCATCCTTTCCACAAAAATGTACCATTCCAGCAATGACAAATGGAAGAAACTGAAAGCATGAATTGCAAAAGATCAATAAGTAATGTGCAAGTCATGGTATCACTTACTGACTGAAATCACTCCAATGCCTCAATTTGTGCAACTAATTGCTTATCTTCACTGGGATACATACTTTCACCAAATACCTCTTTTTTCTAATAAGAAATCAAAATATCATTAAGTAAAATAAATAAATATTGCAAGATTGAAAGACATGATTCCGTACAAAACAACAAGCCAATGCAAAAACCTAAAGATAAACTATCCTAGAGAAATAAAAGTGGCTCCTAAACTCTTCTCTCCAAATTAAAATTAATTCTTATGTTAACTTATGTTGATTAATGAGTTCGATATATATTCTAATTATACAGCATAAGAGCGGGTTAAGAGTTAAAAAAAATCAATATGTAACATGCTATAAGAAGAAGAGGCTAAGATAGTGTGGTGTGATTCGTGTGTGTCAAGGCAAAAGCATGCGTGTGCGAGAGGGTGGAAGATGGGTTGTATGTGAAGAAGGAAATAAAGGGGTACAACAAAAATGAGGCCGGACTCTCATATGTTCTTTGTTAAATGAATTTCATAAATAATTTTTTTTGTACAACATGATATCGGTCGCACCATAACAACATTTCATTAGTAAATAAACTCAATAGATTCATCTGAAGGTTTTTGTTAAAAAAGGAAAAAAAATTTGACATTGTGGCCCAAATTTCATTACGACCTGGTTGTGACCCATTTTTTTCGTTTGCGGGTTTTGGACTTTGTTTAAGACTCTCTTCTAACCCAGTATATAATGGCATCC